>JARQOC010000004.1:170334295-170383830 GCA_033576535.1 Allobates femoralis
AGTGCAGCCATAAGAACTGTGTGGGACACAATGAAAGCCTATGCTAGGGGTTTACTGATCCGTGACATTTCCAGATGCAAAAGTCAGAGCAGAGTGGAGAAGAGTGAGGCATTGGCTGCGTTGAGGAGGGCAGAGGAAGAGTTGGTGCTTAACCCCACCGTAGAGGTGCAACAGAACATGAGGACAGCTCAAAATGAGGTGAATAAAATATTTCTGGCTAACGGGGAAAAGAAGAGAGAATTCCAAAAATTCGCCTTTTATGAAGAGGGTGAAAAAGTTGGTCACCTGTTGTCTACTATAGCGGCAGCACAGAGAGAACTGGGATATGTTTATGGTCTCTTGGATCCAACTGGCACCCTAGTCACTGAAACGCGAGACATCTTGCAAGTGTTCAGGGACTTCTACAGTGACTTATATAGTTCCAAATTAGGAAACACAGGAGATGATATAGACCAATTTTTAAGGGGAACCCAGATGCCTAGACTGAGTGAAGAGGAGAGGAATAGTCTGGAGGGCCCTCTGACAGTGGAGGAGATGGAGGAAGCTTTGGCGTCAATGGCGAATAATAAAGCTCCAGGTGCAGATGGCCTACCAACAGAATTCTATAAACATCTTAGAGAAGCACTATTGCCAAAATTGAAGGATGTGTTTTTAGCGGTTCAGGAGGTGGGAGAATTACCGGCATCAATGCGGATGCTAAGGTGGTGGTTTTGCCCAAGGCAGATAAGGACTGGACACAGCCAGATTCATATAGACCCATTTCCCTATTACCGGCTGATATTAAAATTTTAGCTAAAGTATTGTCTAACCGGCTGAGCCGGGTGATGTCTGGTGTTATACATCCGGATCAGTCAGGATTTATGCCTGACAGATCGACGGCCATTAACTTGAGACGACTGTTCCTTAATATGCAAATGGTCGCTGATAATGCTGGACACAGAGTAGTGGTCTCATTGGACACACGTAAGGCCTTTGATAGTGTGGAGTGGAGCTATCTCTGGCATGTTCTCCAATTGATGGGAATTGGTCCGGTCTTTATGGCATGGCTGAAACTATTATATACACACCCAATGGCCAGATTGAGGGTAAACGGGGAACGGTCAGATAAATTTGATATGAAAAGAGGAACCAGACAGGGCTGCCCCCTCTCCCCGCTGCTGTTTGCCCTGGCCATAGAGCCGTTGGCTGCTGCGCTGAGCCAGTCAGAGGTGGTGAAGGGATTCCGGTATGGGGTGGTGAAAGAAAAAATTGCGTTGTACGCTAATGACATTCTATTATTTTTACAAAACCCGCAGGTATCATTACATGGTGCAATAGCTATTATTAGAAGATTTGGCATGTTATCTGGGTTACAAATTAACTGGGATAAACCTCATATTATGGAAATAGATACCCTGGATAGTTCAGATGTTGAACAGGTGGAGCGTACGCAACTCAAATTGGTGCGAGAATTTAAATATCTTGAAATTAAAATAACATTACCAGTAAAGGAATACCTGCAATTGAACGTATATCCGATATTGGGAAAATTTAAAGATAAAGCATCTACATAGAGTAAAATATGTCTCTCGGTGGTGGGCCGTACCAATCTACTCAAAATGGTGCTAATGCCCAAATTGTTGTATGTTCTGCATAACTCTCCTGTGTGGATTCCTCGGCCGGTGTTCCAGCGTATAAATGCAATATTTAGAGACCTAGTTTGGGGTGGAGGGCAGCCTAGGTTCAATCTGGAGACTCTCCAGAGACCGAAGGAGGAGGGGGGTCTCGCCCTACCAAACCCATGGGTATATTTCCTGGCGGCACAGTCGCAGCATATTAGAGGATGGGCGCAGAGGGCAGCTAAGGGGACCATTCAGGCAGTTCTAGAACTTCATCTTAAAAAAAGCCCCTTGGTAATGGGTCTAGAGACGGGGCTTTTTGGAAAGATGGGCAGGTCATACCCGACTTGTGATCTGGTCCATAAATTGTGGATCAGAGTGAAGAAGATTAAAGGTTTGGTGGAGCTGACGATGTATACTCCTATCTGGGATAATGAAAACCTATGTGAATTTTACAAAATGAATGAGCTGAGAGATAGGATGGCAAAGGGGATACAATACATCTACCAACTGATGGATAATCAACGCATCAAAACCCTAGAGGTGCTGAAAGAGGAATTTCACTTGTTAGACAGGCACAGCTATCAGTATACACAGGTTAAACATGCACTCATTAAACAAAGGAAAAAGAGGAACCTATCTGTTCAGAGGGATATTGACCTTGACTACATCTGTATGGGGGGACGTACAAAAGGCGTTATATCTGAAGTATATGGCTGATCTGCTTCACACCTTTCTACTGAAATACCCTGTTTTGGCAAAGGAAAAGTGGGAGGCAGATGTTGGTAACATTGAAATGGATGAATGGGAATCCATATTAGCATACATCCCCAAATTATCCCTAAGTGAACCTGCTAGAATGTCCCAACTACTTCTTATTCACAGAGCATATAGGTCGCCCGATTTTTTATACAAGATAGGGGTGCGGGAAACTTCGGAGTGCACAAGATGTGGTTCAGAAGTTGCCGGTATACTACATGTTATGTGGGGGTGCCCAAAACTTGCAGGCTATTGGTCTTAAGTAGCTGCCCTAATTGAGGGGCGTTATCATTGTATAATTCCTAGAGACCTTGTAGTCTGCTTGTTGGGTTATGTAGAGGAACTTGTGGGTAATGATCTAGCAAAACAGGCGATTGCCAGACTCTTATACGCAGCTAGAAAGGTAATAGCTAGGTATTGGGTGCGAGTGGAACCTCCCTCTAGACAGGAGTACATAAGGCAGGTGGATTATGTGGTACGGATGGAGGAGAAAATGTATTTTAAAAGGAAAAATGCCAAACTCTGCGGCAACCTATGGGCACCATGGAAGGTGTGATCAATGCTACTGGACTGGAGATTCCAGTGAATACACTACGAAGGGCATGGAAATGGTTTTAGGATGTTTTGTGTGACCTTGGACCATATCTTATACAACAAAAAAGGATTGTTGTTGTCCGTAAAGGGGGAGGGGGTTGATGGAGGGTATTTCATTTTTTTTTCCTTCAAATGAATAAAAAACTTTCCGATTTAAAAAAAAAAAAAATATTATGATACAATAATCAAGATATTTAGATATAACATGATAATAATTCATAATAACAATATTTTGCATATACTGAGTTGAACTGCTGTACCCAATTTTTTTACTTATTAAGTCTGAGTTGGTCCATTTATACTGACACAGACTCCACTAAGATGGGGTCTGACCTCAAATCCATGACTCAGACTCCACAGCCCTGCTGGGTTCCATAATCAAATTGTTGCAACGCTGAGCATTTAGTGTACCTGTAAAGAAGATAAGAGGGTCTAACTACCATTTATTATGGCACCTCACACCATAATTCCAGGGGTAGGATTCACTAATAAAAGTCTCATCATGGCGTTACCTGTGTAGTCTCATCAGATTCAAAGAATGATGCATAGTTATGCAATCTGTCCCTCCCTGACATCACATACCAAGCCTAAGGTGTACAACAATGTTTACACAAACCATTGAGTGCATTAGCATGGAATTTGGCTACTAGCCAGATGTCCACCTACAGGTGTTCCCTTGACCTCATACCACACCACTGCTCTCAAAGACTATCATGGTGCAGAGCAAGATGGCAATGGAACTGGAATGAAGGTCTGTCTTCTTCAGCTATGAGTCCCACTTTTGTCATGAATGCAATGACAGCCAGAGCATAGCAGGGAGACTACATAGGCAATGCCATAAAGAAGCCTTCACTGGGAAAAATGGAAGTGTCCTAGGGGCCATTTTTTCAACATAGCAATGCCCAACCACATATTACTCATAGTATTCTAAAAAGCCAAAGTAGCTTATATATTCTACCTGCAGCATCTCCGGACTTGTTTCCCTTCAAGCACAACTGGGATGTCTTTGGTTTGCAATTGCAAAGGAAGCTCCCAGCAGCGGATCTTGATTGTTCTGTGCATCAATAGAATTCATCATGGCAAAAATATCTCAGACAACCATAGTCAAGGAGCAGTCGTTATAGTAAGACAAATATATATTAGAATCTGAGAGTCCTCAGTGGTTGATTTTGTGCTTAATACTTTAATTGGTTTTGAACAGCTTCCTGGCTGAGTGCCTACAAAAATGTTGCACTCTGGTATCTAGACGAATTCATGCTATGCTGTTTTGAAGGCAAAGGAGGCACAGGCACAGGCAATTTGATGTGATTTAGATTCCTCTTTAGTTTGTTTACTTTGCATTATGTTAAACCACCACTTCATCAATCCTTTGTTATTCAGCACTCCGGACTTGTTTCCCATCAAGCACAACTGGGATGTCGTTGGTTTGCAATTGCAAAGGAAGTTGTGAGCAATGAATCTTGATGATATGTGTGTCAAGAGAATTCATCATAGCAAAAATCTGAGAGTCCTCAGTGGTTGATTTTGTGCTTAATACTTTCATTGGTTTTGAACAACGTCCCGACTTAGTGCCTACAAAAAGTTTGCACACGAGTACCTAGAAGAATTCATGCTTTCATGCTATTTTGAAGGTAAAAGGGGCACACTAATTTGATGTGATTTAGATTTCTCTTTAGCTTGTCTACTTTGCATTTTGTTAAACCACCACTTCATCAATCCTTTTTTATTCAGCATTGGAGCAGTGCTTTAAGTCCCTTGCCTGATGAAGAGACCATAGAGTCTCAACAGTTTGCTTTTTCTTACCATCTTTTCAGTTAGCTATTAAAAGGTATAAACCACTGAGGAATTTCAGACACTAATATATATTTTTCTATCTGCTGGCTAACACGGTACAAACATTTTTTACCTAGTTACAGTAAGATGAGCGTCTTTTCTTAACTCTCTTTATACCATCTTAAAGATGGCCTATCAAGATTCCATTTCTTTCTACGAAATGGAGTTTGTCAAACATACAATCAAACAACTTGTCATCTTGTATTTCAGTAGATCGCTACAAATCTTATAACCAGCTTTAGGCATCTTATGTCTAATCTATAGCAGAAATGTTTCCTAACTGTGAAATCTGCATTAAGGCTTGTGCAGACGACATTGCACACTGACCAATGTTATCCAGTGAGGCAGTGCACATTCCTGATTTTCTTTGGACCTCAATTTTCTTCCAGAATCGGAGGGTCCGTGAAAAAAAAACAAATATCGGACTGCACTCAACATCCAAGTGACAGAACAGAAAACCTTTTTTTATTGTTCTCCACATCGGAGAAAAACAGATCTGACTCTGCACAAAGTGTGATTACCGTAATCAGACTGTTTTCTCCGATTGAAAATATTGTCATGTAAACCCCAACATAGAAGAGACCATTGAGAAACGTAATCAATGCTTATCATCCTTTAAGATTCCTGTTTAAATACTTTTCTTATAAATTTCTAGGTTTTGTGTCTTATTAATAATTGCTTGTGGTTTATAAATGAGATAATGAACTGCCTATATATATTAGAATATGGAGCAATGTAGAAGTTTTAAAATAAATAAGAACAATACATCATAAAAAGCTTGAGAAGAGGCCTTGGCAAAAAGTCCTGAACTTTTAATAACCTTTCATTATTTTTGTTCAGAAATCTAACATTATATTACAAGCAGTTAATTTTTCCAGATCACTATCCAAGGTCAAGGTCATTCTGAACGTCGGCTGAGGAACGTTTTATTTTTTTTGTCCTTTTACTTATAGGTTCAAACATAAAGTTTGTTCTAAATTCTACCTGGATCTGATATGTATATCATACACATTAAGCCAGTTCTGCGGATCTACTCGAGAATATTAAAGAGTTTATTTCCACCAGGAATGTTTATGGCATATTCATAGAACATAAACCATAAATGCCTAATACATGCAGCCCTGGAATTGGGATCTGCATTTATCCCATAAATGAAGCTGTCATTTCCCATATAAGTGAATAGAGGCATGCACATAGATATGGCCACTGATTTATTCTTGGCACCAACAAGGCCCCAATAAGAGAAAGAGCCGAGTTCCAGCTGAGAGACCTGCACCAATTGGACATTTGGATATGTCACAAATAGCCCAGGTGGGAATAACCCTTAAAATAGTAAATGTTGAATGGGGTCATACCCATCTTATATGTCCAGCAATATATGCAAAAAAAAAAAAGAGAGGCAACAGGTTAAACTAATTGTGACCTGCATAAAAAAAGAAGGCCCTCATTAAGACTCCACTATCATTGTTATTTCAGTTCTGATTCATCATAGCGGCAGGAAAATAAAAATGATAACAGTGACTGACACCAGACTAACTTTACTTACTGCAATGGGTTTGTCTGTTTTCCATCATTGTGTCAATCATTTCATTGGTCAATACAGTAAGGAAAACTGATTTATTTATTATTATTTTCTTGTACTTGTGGAGATGGTGCACACTTACGAGTGACTTGAGTTTTGAACATGTCACCATTTTTCTAAGTAAATATATTTGCAAGGTAATGTGCTCAAGCTAAATATTTACTCAGTTTTTTACTTCAGTATTCGTAAGCCAAAATTAGGAATGGGTAAAGAAATCCAGAAATGGTGCAGGTGTTTCTATTATATTTTTGCTATGACTGTTCCACTCCTGGTTTTGGCTTACAAATACTAAGGTAAAAAAAACTCACCACATACTCAACATGTGCACGTGGCCTAAATGTGCTACTGACATGAATTTCTCACTAGATGTTGGTCACAACCAATCCACACAGGCAAAGCAATCAAACCAATAGATGTCCATAAACTTATTGATGTGTAATAATGAGAAATGATACAGGGAAAAAATATTGACCATTCTTACGGAAATGTATTTAATACTTTGCACAAAAGTCTTTGTTGGTGATAAAGCTTCAAGACACCTCCTGTACGAAGAAAATAGTCACATACAATGCTCAGGTGTGATTTTGGCTCTTCTTACACACTTACACTCTTCAAAGCCTGAATGTTCCATGCTTCCCTTCTATCAACTCTGAGCTTTAGTTCCTTCCATAAAGTTGATTGATGAAACGATGGTAGGTGAGGCCATTCTAGCAGCTTTATTTTATTTCTCTGAAACCAATTGAGAGCTTCCTTGGCCATGTGTTTGGGCTCATTATCTTGCTCAAATATCCACCATCATATCTTCAACATTCTGGTAGATGGCAACAGATTTTTATCAAGAAAGTCTTGGTACATTTGTCTTTTCATCCTCTCTTTAATTACATGAAGTTTGCCAGTGCTATATACTGAAAAACAGCCTCACACCATGATGTTCCCACCTCCAAACTTCTCTGATAGTATGGTGTTTAGGGGTTATGTCTCTTATAGTAAGAGAACTACACAGTGTACCTAATGATTTTTATATATTCTGAAAGGTGTATCCAGGCACTATTCAATGGTACCATTAGTATCATACTGAAAAATGACCCGACAAAGTCCTTTTAAGAAAGGTAAGAATATGGATCCACGTAACTACTGTCCAGTAAGTCTGATGTCCAGTAAGTCTGATATCAGTGGTGTGTAAAGTTTTTGAGGACATTATAACATATGACTTGCAAAAACATATTGCAGTGAACAATACATTAACTGACAACCACCAGCATGGATTTAGGAAAGTAGAGTTGTATCTAACCAACACGCTGAGTTTCTATGGGGAGGAAAGGGAAAATCTGAATGTTGGTCATTTCTCTTCACTTTGCAGAGGCATTTGATATTGTACTACACAGTAATCTTATATCGCTATGAGTGGAAGGAGATTCAAGCAGCTAAATAGGAAAGGGTTCTTTACTGTTAGAGCAGTCAAACTGTGGATTGCCCTACAAGAGGTAGCAATGGCAGACACTATTACATCCTTTAAAAAAGAAGATGCATGCTTTGCTAAGCAAAAATGGCATTGTGGGTTATAAATCATTTTGTGATAAAGAATATATAATTTTTGGAGAAAGGTAGACTGATGAATCTACGGTGTCTTTTTTCAATCTATGAAACATTTTTTTATTTTGTTGATGGCAGAGTGAGGACTATTTTTTTGCACGGTGAGCTTATATTGTTTTTGATAGTAATTTAATATACATACGATGCTTTAATTGCTTATTATTATATTTTTAGGGAAGGTGAGAGGAGCAAAAAAAATGCAATTCTGGCATTTTCACTTTTTTCTTTATGGCATTTACTGATTGGATTAAATAATTCAGTGTTTAATAGATTGGAATCTTTGACAACAAATATTTACTTATTTTTCCTTTATTTTGAAAGAGGGGTGTAAAAAGGAGTGATTCAAACTTTTATATTTTTATTAAAATTTCTTTATATTTTTTACATCATTTTAAAGTCACCTTAAATGACTTCAACCTATGATCGTTTGATCGCTTATGCTATGACAAGAATACCACAGCATTGCAGCAAATAGTGAAAATACTGGTGTCCCACAACGCTTTGCCTAGGGATGAGCTTCATAAGATGACTGAGATGGTAATGTAGAGGTCTTCAGCAGGACCCCAGCTGACATAAATCCAATGTACCACAGGGGGCGATAGAAGCATTTAAAAAAAACTTTACAGTAGCATTTAAATGGTTAACAGCTGCAGCGGAACTGAGCGCTAGCTGTGGCTGTTAGAGACAAGTGCTGGCTATATAGTATAGGGTCCTGCCCCCTTCCACATATGAGGACCCTTTCCCAGAATGTGAATGCAACATCATTTTTTTGAAAAGGTGTTAAAAACTCACTACCTCAAAAAGCCTACAACAACACCAATGCCAAAATACTTTTTTCCTTCTTACAGGGTATATAACATCAGAGAAAAAAAAAGAATCTTACAACTTTCACACCAGCCAGTGGGGCTTTTTTAGACTTCTAGTAGTAGTATGGTAGTATGAAATTTAAACCGGTGCTCACTATTGAAATGGTGCACCTGAGTAAATATAGGATAAAATACTCAGGCTGATGCTAGTGGCAATAAAAAGGTGTCCTTTGTGATAACCCTTAGATAAATAAAGAAATAAATTAAAAAGTGAATATTACTGCGCTATGCCTCCTGCATGGATGTAATAAAGTGCAGACTGCATATAAATAATAAATAAATAGAATATATAAAGAAACACTAGAGGCAGAAGAAAGGCACCTAAAATGACAGGGAATAATGTACCTAAAAATGTGGGCATTACAAGTATTCTGCTAACTGGAAAAATAGGTGCATGGTGACAATGCATGAAAAAGCACAAATTATGGTCTTACTATATTGAGATACAATACCTATAGGTAAAAAGAACATATCAGCTCTGTGGTGTTGTGTAAGGGTAAATACTAACCTCTTACATATGTATAAGAGGAACACAAATATGTGCCAGCCACTAGAAATACCAGGTGTTAGCCTGGCTATATTAGGTAGCAAGTCCGGCGATTAGCTTACTTACTCACTGAGATTGTGTGGGCTTCAGTAGTATGGTGAGTTGAAACGGTATTGAGACAGGGGCTTGTGGATGATGGTCCCATGGGAGCCAAGTGTTGCCGAGCAGCCATGCAGTGTGGAACTTAGGTCTCTCCGGCCGGAAGCGGTGCCTGAGTAACAGTGTGGTTGGAAACCGGATCATTCCGGCGTCTGACATCACAAATAGACTACGGAGACCTGGTGGTGCCATAAAGATACAGACGAATTTCAATGGATTACATTCTTCTTCCTCAGGGCAAGTAAGTATTTTTGATTACCAAAGCTGGAGTTATATCAACCTCTGCATTTGTTAATTCAGGTTCCACCTTAGATTTGTTTGACAGTCATTTTTATGTCAAGTGTGGGTACACAGTTTTGACTCTTAATCATCTTCTGCAAAAATTCACAATTGATAATCATCCTCTTAACCTTAGAAGTGACATGACTTTGGGTAAGAATGTGTACATGAGAGTGGGAGTGTTACACACAGAGTCAATTTCATTCACGGTCTTTCCTTCACTACCAGTTAAAGTTGTGTTGGGTATGCCTTGGTTGGTGAATCAGTGGGCTTGCCACCTGGCAAGCTTTTTGTGCAATGATCACTTCTTACCAAGCTCCTTAACCGAATGCATGACTCAGTGTTGGCTGGGTTTCCTGGTTCCTCTGCCACCTGTAGCAACTTTTACAGGTCCTTTTGGTGGCACTGTGCTCGAAAGGATGATGATGGTTACTATGACCATAAGTGCAGAGTTTGTGCAAAGTCTAAATCCTCTTGCCAGGTCCTGGGGCAGGGTATCTTTTACCTAATGAGGTGCCATATCAACCTTGGACTCACTTGTCCATAGATGTCATCACAGGTTTGCCTAATTCTGGTGGTAATACTGTAGTATGGATGGTGGTGGATCATTTCAGCAGGACGGTTCACTTGGTTCCTTTACTAAAATTGCTTACGGCAAAGAGTTTAGTTTCATGGTTTATCTCTCACTATTGTTAAGTTACATGTTTTTTCCAAAAACATTATTTCCAATAGAGGTGTTCAGTTTATGGCTAGCTTTTTATGTAGCTTTTGCATAATTTAGGAATTAATCTTTCGCTCTCCTCAGGTTATCATCCTGAGACAAATGGTTAGACAGAGAGAATTAAACAAGAATTGAAACAATATTTAAGTTTAGTATAATCTAATCAAGAGGACTGGGTGGATTGTGTTACTCTGCCTGAGTTCACTCTCAATAACTCCACTTCTTCTGCTACTGATTCCTTAACATTTTTGTTGTGGAAGTTTTCATCAAGTTTTTTTTTTTTTTTTTTCTGATTTGCAGTCTTCTGTCCCAAAGGAGAAAAGATATTCTTCTCTTTTGATTAAGGTAGGGAGAGAAGTTGAAAAAGGTCTTTTGATAACTTGGGATTGGACCAAGAGAACTGCGAACCGCAGTAATAGAAGGCCCCTTTTCTATAAGGTAGGATATTTTGATTCCTTCCTCAAAAAGTGTTCGTCTAAATCTTCCATAAAAAAAAATTTGCTTCTAATTGTGTGTGTTCATATAAGATAATTAAAATTATTAATCCTGTGACGTTCAAGCTCCTCCTGATTGGATGTGTACCAGTGCTTTTATTCCATTGATCAGTAAAGGTACCTTTACACGCAGCTACAGAAGGTTAGGAACAACCGGGTGCTTCACGTGCACGAGCACGCACCAACGGTTGCAAACGGTACCCGATACCGGCTTTACACGACGCTACAAGGTGCTCTACAGAAGGTTTAATCTATCCCTGGATGCACCGTCGGGTGCCTCAAGTTACCTTGTGTAGAGCACCGTCCCTCATTTACACGCCGTGACAGAAGGTAATATGGGAGGACCTGGTGCAGCAGGGACAACACATAGGCGTGCCAGAATTGTGGATTACGAGACATTCGTACGCCGATAGGACAAAGCAATAGCATCATGATTGGCCAGCCAGCGCAGGAAGGCTGATTAATACATGACGCTCGAGCAATTGTGTAGTGTGACTGGTCAGCTCCTTAAATATGCCGCCCTATGCAGCAACAACCAATCGCAACGCAGGAGCTTCCACCAATGATCGCTGAAGGGGCGTGGCTTCCCGGAGGCTGTGTCACGCCCCGGGGAGTTATCTAGGTGGCGAAAAAACCTTACCCTACCGTATTTAGACGCCGTTACCATCGGGTTGAAATCAACTTGTTTTAGAGCACTGCTCTGAAACAGGTGTCGAAAGTGACGGGTAGCAACAAGCTACTTTACACGCCGCTACCTCGGGTTGATTTGACGGTGCAAGACACATTTGTCTCCGTAACCCGGCTGTTTTCTACCTTCTGTAACGGCATGTAAAGGTACCTTGACTGCTTTAATCTGAAATATCACATGCCAATGTGCAGACTCTTAGGGTACCGTCACACCTGGCAATATCGGCGGCAGGGGCATGGCCTATCGCCGCCGACATCGCCGATGCGTTGCTTAATGTAAAGAGGCGATATCGACGCATTAGAGTGCTCGCCTGGTTTCCCAGCACTGCTCTGAAACCAGGTGAGCACTCTGGGTTTGATGTGTAGACATCGCCCCATGTAACATGGCGATCGCCGATGTTACAGGCGATGGGAGCCATAGGCTCCCATGTTACAGCATCGCCACTGGGGTTTGTGGACACCCCAGCAGCGATGGCGCCTGTAATATCGCTGGTGCGTCACTGGAGGTATCGACGCGTGTAAACACGCCATGGCGACTCTGGCGGGGCTCCAAAAACGTGCGCCCCCATGCGTCGCCGATATCATCTTCGGCGACATGGCCAGGTGTGACGGTACCCTTAGCATCTAACCTAAAAGCTCTCCCTTAGAAGGGTTTCCATGACAATAGATATGGCAACCCATTGCTTCATATGAACCCACAGGTCCGATTCCTATTAAGGAAACAATGCTGTAAATCAAAAGTAATGCGCTGAGAACTCAGTAATGCCCCAGCCAACACCTTTTACTACAAAGTATGTCTCCACGATAGAAGCGCCAGCATGCAGCTCCTTATGAAGGAGACCGCTGTCTTTAAAGCACTTCAGATTTTCAATGTGTCCAAGCTGCACAAGCCAATCTGTAGGATGATGTGTCGCACAATCCACGCTGCTGCCAATAGGAAAAACCAGAGAACTGGTGTGTCTGGAGAAAATGTAGTTTTATTCCTACGCATTTCGGAGCTATATCCAGCTCCTTCCTCAGGGACAAGGAAGGAGCTGGGTATAGCTACACGTAGGAATAAAACTACATTTTCTCAACACACTCCGGTTCTCTGGTTGACCGTGTGACACATCATCCTACAGAATGATTCTTATACCGCGGTGACCCGTGGATGTGTGGATCCTGCAGCAGCTGAGCTCTCGTGCTCATACCTGTTTGTGGGTCAACACAACCGAACCAAGTGAGCAGATTCCAACAATTTCTATATCGCCCTTTTCATGTAAAGGATAAGACCCTATTGCGCATACTCTCATATATTTAGACAAGCTGCACAAGTAACACAATAATGTTAATTAAGAGCAGCATTTGTGGAGGTGTACCTTGTACTAGTAGCCACCAACCGGGGCACTACAAAATTAGTCCGCGTATAAAGGGCCCGTTACACGCTTCAATATCTCAATGATCCGACTTGACCTGGATCGCTTGAACGTCGTTCAATGATCACTGGTGAGGTGTCACACGTACAGATATCGTGAACGGCGCAGCAACAATTCCGTGACAAGCAAACAATACTTGCGGTCATTTGGTCACCTACGTCCTACAGTTCTGAATAGGCAAAGTCGTAAACGAGATTGTTATCAAGGTGTCACACATGTCGATGCAGCAAATCAAACGTATGATCATTGAATAATTTTTGATCCGGTTCATAAACTTGCGATCAACGATCAGCCGACTTATCGCTGGTCGTATCGACATGTCACACGCTACGTCGTCGTTTGAACATCTCAAAACCCGTGACATTTCAACGATATCGTTCACGATATCGTAGCGTGTGACGGGCCCTTAACTTTAGATTGGCTTATCTTTCATATACTTTAGATACCGTATATACTCGTGTATAAGCCGAGTTTTTCAGCTCAAAAAATGGGCTGAAAAGTCCCCCCCTCGGCTTATACACGGGTCAATACGGTAATCCTATGGTGGGAGGGGGCGCGGGGGGTGGGGGGGCGCTGCGCAGTATTTCTTACCTTGTCCTCCTGTTCTGCAGTGCTTTCCGGTGTCCTCCGTGCTCCGTTCCCGGTCTGCTGGGCCTTATGGTTCCTCCTGGTTCCTCCTCCTTCGGTTCCATCATGGGGGCTGCCATCTTGCTTCTTCTCTCCGCCCCCGGCCAGTGATGTCAGAGCAGGCCGCGCTGTTATTGGCTAGCACCCGTGATCACATGTCACGGGTGCTAGCCAATCACAGCGCGGCCTGCTCTGACATCACTGGCCGGGGGCGGAGAGAAGAAGCAAGATGGCAGCCCCCATGATGGAACCGAAGGAGGAGGAACCAGGAGGAACCACAAGGCCCAGCAGACCGGGAACGGAGCACGGAGGACACCGGAAAGCACTGCAGAACGGGAGGACAAGGTAGGAAGCTGTGTGTATGTGTGTGTGTATGTGTATATATGTGTATGTGTGTGTGTGTGTGTGTGTGTGTGTGTGTGTGTGTATATATGTGTGTATGTATGGGTATGTGTATGTAAGTAGGCTGGCTGCCAATATAAGCCATACCTCTGGGGCTGCTGTATATACTTCTGGGGCTGCTGGATACTACCTCTGGGGCTACTGTATACTACCACTGGGGCTGTATATACCTCTGGGGCTGCTGTATACTACCGCTGGGCTGTATATACCTCTGGGGCTACTGTATACTACCACTGGGGCTGTATATACCTCTGGGGCTGCTGTATACTACCACTGGGGCTGTATATACCTCTGGGGCTACTGTATACTACCACTGGGGCTGTATATACTTCTGGGGCTACTGTATACTACCACTGGGGCTGTATATACCTCTGGGGCTGCTGTATACTACCACTGGGGCTGTATATACCTCTGGGGCTACTGTATACTACCACTGGGGCTGTATATACTTCTGGGGCTGCTGGATACTGCCACTGGGGCTGTATATACCTCTGGGGCTGCTGGATACTACCACTGGGGCTGTATATACCACTGGGGAGGCTGCTGTATACCACACTGCTGGGGGCTGTATACCTGTGCTGGGGTCCACCCTCGGCTTATACACGAGTCAATAGGTTTTCCCAGATTTTGGGGGCAAAAGTAGGGAAGTCGGCTTATACACGGGTCGGCTTATACACGAGTATATACGGTAAGCGTTTTTATTGGTGTGTATACATTTATTAATAATAATAATAATAATAATAAAGCTTTATTTATATAGCGCCAACATATTCCGCAGCGCTTTACAATGTAGAGTTAGAGTACAGAAAATATAATACAGAAAGTAATTACAGTAGAGAACAAATAAAGTACAATAATTGGATACAAAACAATAGGCATAGAATCAATGTGTAAAAAAAAATACAATAAATAAAGCAAGAAATGAAGGTGACCCTGCTCAAAAGAGCTTACAATCTACAACGGGATAGGGGTTGCACAAGGTGCCGGGGCTTATTGCACTGATGGTCCAGGCATCTTGAGGAAATGGGGCATAGAACTAAGCTTACATGGATGGTCATCGGACAGTCTGTGTAGACCTTTATGGTTTGGTGGAGTTTGTAGAAGAGTAATGTCCAGAGGATAGCCCATTCACTGTCTACAGTACAATGGACTTCTATTAGGGAGTATGATAGGCCACCTTAAAAAGATGCGTTTTTAGGGATCGTCTGAAGCCATGCAAGTTGTGGATAGTCCTGATTTCTTTGGGTAAAGCATTCCAGAGGTTTGGTGCAGCTCTGGAAAAGTCTTGGAGCCAGGAGTGGGAGGATCGGATTAGTGAAGATGTTAGTCGAAGGTCATTTGAGGAACGTAGAGAGCGGGTGGGGTGATAGATAGAGATGAGGGAGGAGAGGTAGGGGGGTGCTGCACTGTGAAGAGCTTTGTGGGTGAGAACAAGCAATTTGAATTTGATCCTGTAGTATACGGGCAGCCAGTGCAATGACTGCCACAGAGCAGAGGCATCTGAGTAACGATTGGTCAGATGGGTGATCCTGGCTGCTGCATTAAGGATGGACTGGAGAGGAGAAAGTCTGGTGAGGGGGAGGCCGCTTAATAGAGAGTTGCAATAGTCAAGGCGGGAATGGATTAGGGCCACGGTGAGGGTTTATGTTGTTTCCAGGGTGAGAAAGGGGCGGACTCTAGAGATATTCTTCAGGTGTAAGCGACAGGAGCGGACGAAAGATTGCGTGTGGGAGGAGAAGGAGAGATCGGTGTCAAACATAACACCCAGACAGCGAGCCTGCTGTCTAGGCGTTATCGTGGTGCCGCATACTGAGAGAGAGATGTCCGATTTAGGGAGGTTAGTGGATGGGGGGAGCAGGAGAAGTTCAGTTTTGGAAAGGTTTAGTTTCAAATAGAGAGTGGACATGATATTGGAAACTGCAGCTAGACAGTCATTGGTGTTCTTTAATACCGCAGGGGTAAGGTCAGGGGCTGAAGTGTATAGTTGTGTGTCGTCAGCATAAAGATGGTACTGAAAGCCAAATCTGCTGATGGTCTGTCCAATCGGGGCCGTGTAGAGAGAGAAGAGGAGAGGGCCAAGGACTGAACCCTGAGGGACCCCAATAGTGAGGGGAAGAGGGGAAGAAGTGGAGCCAGCAAAAGATACACTGAAAGAGCGGTCAGAAAGATAGGAGGAGAGCCAGGAGAGAGCAGTGTCCTTTATGCCAATGGAGTGCAGCATAAAGAGTAGGAGCTGATGGTCGACAGTGTCAAAAGCTGCAGAGAGATCAAGGAGAATAAGCAGAGAGTGGTCACCATTACGTTTTGCTGTCAGGTCATTGGTCACTTTGATGAGGGCAGTTTCTGTGGAGTGAAGGGGGCGGAAACCAGACTGTAATGGATCTAGAAGAGAGTGAGCGGAGAGGTAACGGGTGAGGCGGGAATAGACCAGGCGCTCCAAGAGTTTAGAGATGAAGGGGAGATTGGAGACTGGTCTGTAGTTATTTGTGCAGGTTGGGTCGAGAGTGGTTTTCTTTAATAATGGAGAAATGATCGAGTGTTTGAAGGAGGAGGGGAAAATGCCAGAAGAGAGGGAGAGATTGAAGATTTTGGTTAGATGAGTGGTGACGACTGGAGAGAGGGACTGGAGCAGGTGTGAGGGAATGGGGTCAGTAGTGCATGTGGTGGGACGAGAGGAAGAAAGGAGCCTGGAGACTTCTTCTTCTGTGACTGGGTCAAATGTGGAGAGTGAATCGGAGGAGATGTGGGGAAGAATGGGGGTGGCAGCGCTCGGAGGCTGAGAGCTGATTTCCTGGCGAATGTTGTCTATTTTCTCCATGAAGTAGGAAGCCAGGTCATCAGCATTTATTATATGTTATTGAGTGCACGGGTGCTTTCACACTGGCGTTTTTATGAAAATGCGTCAGATCCGGACAAAAACCCACATCTGCCGAGGGTCCCGCCTAACGGCCGCACTTGCGGCCGGCCCCATGCATTGTCTATGGGGCTTGCGGTAAGTGTGCAGCAGGTGCGGCAAATGCGGTTCCGGCAGTTGCAGACGCGAAAAAAAACGCTGCTGACCGCATTTTTTTTGCGGCCACACCTGCCACAACCGCACTTGCTGCACCTTACCGCAAGCCCCATACACAATGCATGGGGCTCGCCGCAAGTGCGGCTGTTAGGCGGGACCCTCAGCAGATGTGTTTTTTTGTCCGGATCCGCCGGATCCAGAGAAAAAAGTTACTGTGAGAGGGGCCTTACAAATTAAAGAACAATGGATGGTTAAATAACAATCAGTTAATGGATCCGATTTCCATAGACTCCCATGTTAAAAGAAATGGATCCTGCAAAATCAATTTGTTCAAACTTTTTGCTAGCTGCTGGATCTGTTCATGTAAAATTAGGTTACAATCAGACACACTGTTTTTGCTGCATTTTTTTCTGCTGCGTTTTTGGCTGCAAAACAGGAGTTGACCTCAAAAAATACACCAAAAAACAGATCATCTGTTCCTGATCTATTTCTTGCTACAATTTTGGTGCTGTGTTATTTCTTCTTCAATAACAATGGTTCCTATGGGAAAAACGCCAGAGAAACTAACATGCTCATTCGTAAAACGGAGCACTCTTAGGCGCCATACACACTGTGTTTTTGCTCATCAGTTTTTGTTGCCAAAATCAGGAGGGGGTGATAAATACAGAAGTGGTGTCATGTTTCTATTATACTTTTCCTCTGATTGTTCCACTCCTGGTTTTGGCTACAAAAGCTGACAAGCAAAAGCAGACCAAAAAGGCACAGTGTGAATGGAGCCTTAAAGTGAAAAAAATGGCTCACTTTACAAATACCCTGTCTGAATGGCAAAAAATGTCATTTGAGTGATCCATTTTGTGCAGTGCAATGCAATAAAATGGATGCAAAAAAATGCAGCAAAAACGGTAGGTGTGAATGTATCCTTAGACTTACCCTCCTTAAAGGGAACCTGTCACCTGGATCTAAGTCCCTACACTATCACTACCTGTCCCTGCACCTTCCTAGCTGCTCCCTATCGATCCCTATCTGAGCTAAATCCGCCCTATAAAACTGCAGAAAAATAACATAACTTACAGCAGTCCCTGAGGCTGGGGACTGAGAAGGCGGCGCCAGGCTCCATTCTGCCCTCCTCGATGCAGCAGCACACGCCCCGCTGGGCGGCATTATTCTTTCTTCATCTCCACCTCCTCCATTTGGAATCTCCCACCAGCTTTACACTGTAAGGTAGTGGTTAGGATCGGCACGACAGAAGGCAGTGACTCAGGTATTTACTCACACAGCACACAGTTCAGGTATTCACAGACCTCCAGATTCCGATGTAACAGGTCAGACTAACCCCCCGACCAGAATATACCCGAGGTATAAACTGGGCTAGCCCAGAATATACCCCCCTGGGCCAGAATATACCCTTGGTATATTCTGGCCTAACCCAAACTATACCCCGGGGTATAAACAGGCCTAGGCCAGATTATAACTCTCCGTATACCAGAGCAGCTGTAGATCAGGGCCCCAAGCCGTGCACAGGGCCCCAAGCAATGCATGAGGGCCCGAGGCAGCACAAGGTGGCCCCAGGCAGCAGAAAGTGGCCCTACGCAACATACAGGGGCCCCAGGCAGTGCTAGGGGCCCCAGGCAGTGCTAGGGGCCCCAGGCAGTGCTAGGGGCCCCAGGCAGTGCATGGTGGCCCGAGGCAGCACACAGGGGCCCCAGGCTACACACAGGATCCCAGGCTACACACAGGGGCCCCAGCCAGCATACAAGGGCCCCAGGCAGTACACGGGGCCCCAGGCAGTGCACAGGGCCCCAGGCAGTGCACAGGGCCCCAGGCAGCACAAAGTGGCCCCAGGCAGCACAAAGTGACCCCAGGCAACATACAGGGGCCCCATGCAGTACTAGGGGCCCCAGGCTACACACAGGATCCCAGGCTACACACAGGGGCCCCAGCCAGCATACAAGGGCCCCAGGCAGTGCACAGGGCCCCAGGCAGCACAAAGTGGCCCCAGGCAACATACAGGGGCCCCATGCAGCACCAGGGGCCCCAGGCTACACACAGGATCCCAGGCTACACACAGGGGCCCCATGCAGCATACAAGGGCCCCAGGCAGTGCACAGGGCCCCAGGCAGTGCACAGGGCCCCAGGCAGCACAAAGTGGCCCCAGGCAACATACAGGGGCCCCAGGCAGTACCAGGGGCCCCAGGCTACACACAGGATCCCAGGCTACACACAAGGGCTCCATGCAGCATACAAGGGCCCCAGGCAGCACACAGGGGCCCCAGGCAGCACAAAGTGACCACAGGCAATATACAGGGGCCCCAGGCAGTGGGCCACCCAGGGCCACTTTGTGCTGCCTGGGGCCCCTGTGTGCTGCCTCTGGCCCCCATGCGCTGCCTGGGACCCCTTTGTACTGCCTGGGGCCCTTGTATGCTGCATGGGGCCCCTGTATGTAGCCTGGGACCCTGTGTGTAGCCTGGGGCCCCTAGTACTGCCTGGGGCCCCTTTGTGCTGCCTGGGGCCCCTTTGTGCTGCCTGGGGCCCCGTGCACTGCCTGGGGCCCCGTGCACTGCCTGGGGTCCTTGTATGCTGCATGGGGCCCCTGTGTGTAGCCTGGGATCCTGTGTGTAGCTTGTGGCCCCTAGTACTGCCTGGGGCCCCTGTATGTTGCCTGGGGCCTCTTTGTGCTGCTTGGGGCCTCTTTGTGCTGCTTGGGACCCTGTGCACTGCCTGGGGCCCCTAGCACTGCCTGGGGCCCTAGCACTGCCTCGGGCCCCTGTATGTTGCCTGGGGCCTCTTTGTGCTGCTTGGGGCCACTTTGTGCTGCCTCGGGCCCCCATGTGTTGCTTGGAGCCCTGATCTACAGCTGCTGTGGTATACGGAGGGGTATAATCTGGCCTAGGCCACTTTAACCCGAGTATATTCTGGTCGGGGGGGTTAGTCTGGCCTGTTACACCGGGGCACAGCCGAGTAGAACCTCATACAATCCCAGCAGCTCCTGCTGCTGTCCTGACACACTCCACCCCCTCCCCACAGCCCAGGGCAGCACATATCATCTCCTATTCACCCGCACACCTGGGGGTCAGTGATTTCAATCAGCACTTAGCTCCAGTAGCAGCTCACCCTGTGTGTGCTGCTACCGAGCAGAAGATACAATCTCCCATATGCTGTGTCTCAGTCAGGGGACACATCGAGGTCGCATCACCACAACATGATAGGTGTAAAGCACAGATTCCAAATGGAGGAGGCAGCGATGAAGAAAGAATAATGCCGCCCAGTGGGGCGTGTGCTGCTGCATGGAGGAGGGGCTGAATGGAGCCTGGCGCCGCCTTCTCAGTCCCCAGCCTCAGGGATTTCTGTAAGTTATAAGTTATTTTTCTGCTGTTTTTATAGGGCGGATTTAGCTCAGAGAGGGATAGATAGGGAGCAGCTAGGAAGGTGCAGGGACAGGTAGTGATAGTGTAGGGGCTTAGATCCAGGTGACAGGTTCCCTTTAAAGAGGACCATAATAGGTGGCTTCTTTGCTCAATTAGGGGTCCACATCATTTTTAAGGCTTTCCATACTCTATGTACAAATTGTCATTGGGTGGTATTAGAGTTTCTCACTTCCTCACTGTAGTGACAATTTGCATATTTCCCAGAGGAGCATTGCAGCTATAAGACTCCTTATCAGCTTATCTCTCTTCTTATGGTGGCAGGCAGATTCCTCTCCATGAGGTAAAAAAACTAGTTCCCCAAACCTCATACTCAATGTATCAATTCACTGAGGTTTTCACAATCTCTGCTTGCTGTTCATTTGATAGAAGCTTCCCTCCCATGAGTTAGACACACAGTTACATAGCTTTTTATAAAACAAGCACTATTTCGTATGCTGGAACTATACATGGTTAGAAGAAAAAAAAAGTTTTGGTACTGTGTTAGCCAGTTGAGAAAATGTTGATTGCTCTCAGTGGGAGAAACAAGATAATAATCTTGTAGTTGTGATACCTTTTAATGGCTAACAAAAATAAAAAATAAAATAAGTGATGTTACAAAGCTGTTCTGTAACATCACTTACCGGTATTTTATTTTTGTTAGCCATTAAAAAGTATCACAACTGCAAGATTATCATCTTGTTTCTTCCACTGAGAGCAAACAACATATATATGGTTATGCACCTTTGTGATGATACTATAATAAAGTCAAATTCTTATTAATTGGAAGAATGAAGGTTTCTATTCAATAAAAACAAGCAGATATTATGGAAAGCCATCCCTCGATCCCTCGTCTGTTTCTAGCTATTGCCCTATATCACTTCTCCACTTTGCCTCAAAACTAGTGGAACACCACGTCCATCATGAACTGTCCTCCCATCTCTCCTCCTCCTCCCTCTTTGACCGCTTGACATTTGGCTTCCAACCATATCACTCCACCGAAACAGCCTTAACCAAAGTTACTAATGACCTATTAACCGCCAAGAGTAAACGACACTACTCTGTCCTCCTCCTCCTCAACCTATCTTCCACCTTCGATACTGTTGACCATTCCCTCCTGCTACAGATTCTGGAATCTCTTGGTATCACTGAGGTGTTCTCTCCGGGATCTCCTCATATCTAACAGACCGGACATCCAGCGTCACCCTCTCCCACACCACCTCTTCACCTTACCCCATATTTGTTGGTGTCCCCAAAGGCTCGGTTTTTGGACCCCTTCTTTTCTCCATCTACACCCTCGGTTTGGGACAGCTCATTGAGTGCCTCATGCTTAAGCATCATCTCTATGCTGATGACTCTCAGATCTACATCTCTGGACCTGACCACCTCCATGCTAACCATAATTCCGCAATATCTGTCTGCCATCTCATTTTTCTTTTCTGCTTGCTTTCTGAAACTGAACATGGACAAAACAGAATTCAGCATTTTTCCCCCATCCCACTCTCCCCCCAACTGACCTTTCCATCAATGTCAACAGCTGCTCACTTTCCCCAGTCCCCATGCTTGGTGCCTCAGGGTAATCCTCGACTCCGCCCTCTCTTTCAAGCCACATATCCAAGCCCTTGCCACCTCCTGCCGACTCCAACTCAAAAATATTTCCTGCGTCCGTTCCTTCCTCGACCTTGATACTGCAAAAGCACTTGTCCACGCCCTCATCATCTCCTGCCTTGATTATTGTAACCTACTGCTCTCTGGCCTCCCCTCTAGCACTCTTGCACCACTCCAATCTATCCTAAACTCTGCTGCCCAACTAATCCACCTGTCTCCCCGCTTTTCCCCAGTTTCTCCTCTCTGCCAATCCCTTCACTTGCTCCCCATTTCTAAGAGGCCCCGGTTTAAAACCCTATGACCTACAAAGCCATTCACAATCTGTCTCCTCCATACGTCTGTGACATGGTCTCCTGATACCTACCCTCACACTATCTGCGTTCCACTCACGATCTCCTCCTCTGCTCCCCCTTATCTCCTCCTCCCACATCCGCATACAAGATTTCTCCTGTGCATCCGCTATACTCTGGAACTCTCTGCTCCAAGATATCAGACTCTCACCTACTCTGGAAACCTTTAAAAGAAACCTGAAGACTCAGCTCTTCCGACAAGCCTACAACCTACTGTGAGCCTCGGTCCACCAAACCACCGCACGACCAACTCTACCCTCTCCTAACGTATCATCACCCATCCCTTCGTAGTTTGTGTGCCCTTGTGGACAGCGTCCTCCCTCCTTTTGAACCAGTGTGCCATATGTTGTCCATGTACCTTGTACTTGTCTTTGTATACAATTTCTATATGTAAAGCACCATGGAATTAATGGCGTTATAATAAATAATAATAATAAATGTGAGGAATTGGTGCAGAAGGTAAATTAGTAAATCATATAGTTTTACAAACTTCGCTGAAAATAGAGTCCATCTTTAATCTGGGTCAGATTTCAGTACACTGGCTTACTACCTCTGAGAGGCGAATAAGGATGAGTACAGCAAATAGGTATAAAAAACTATGTAGTATGCAAACAACACGATTTCATCATAAACCAAACATATTCATATGAATAAAAGTTTTTCTGTCTGGCAGTCATACAAGCATATGAAGCCTACACAATGAATATGTTGAAAGAGGGGAAATTCTGGCCTTGCAAAATGTAGTTCTTTTTTTCCATTATTTTACTAACATTAATTTAATGTGTGGTATACTTCAATCATGCTAAATAATTAAATCAACTGCCACCTACAGAATAAGGTTCAAAGCTTGATGGCCCCTGGGACACTGAAAAAAGTCCAGATTTCACAATACACCTGAGGGGTCTTTAGAACAAGTTGCGTGCACTCAGTTAAGGAACAACTATGTTCTCCTGTGCTTTAAAGTTTTAACAAGACTGAAAAGTACACAGTGTTAGGCATAAACTATTGTAATAAATATGTCAGTGAAGTCATTTTAATTTTGGCATCTGCACGTAGATGAAACTAATGTGTCTGAAATAGTGCCAATATAATCTACAATACAAAATATGGACTAAGAAAAACACTACATTGACAAACATTAATATAAATCTAAGCAATAAAGAAGAGCAAATACTGCTCTATAACAGAAAAACCTAAGTATTCAATAAAAGTAACTTCTTACCTATGAGATAAACTCATTTTGGAAATTATAAAAGGTTCCATATAGTGTACAATAGAGTGAAACCCAACACCCAACAGGAGATGTACTATCTAACAGTATCAGATGCAGACACTGTCCGAAGAGGGCCCCTGTTGAAGGATAGAATATTGGCCCTTTGCAGTCCAATGGCTTATCATAATGCACAGTTTCATCTGCTTTGGAGGTAGAAGTGACCCTCTTACCTCTAAGCCCCTTATGTGGCTACACAAGTAGGGGTCCACTCCTGAGCAGTATATACAGTATTCACTCACTTAATGAAGTTGTGGACTTATGCACAACTGTAATGAAAGCAAGTCGAACAGAATTATTGTGGTTGCAGCTCCCTCAACAGACAAGGGATCTCAGAGTAAGTAATGCTTAGACAGAATGAACCTACACATCCCTTTTGAACTTGACATTTAGGCCCCATTCACACACTGCTTTTTTTGCTGCATATTTTTAAGCACAAGCTCATCACAAACGAGGAGTTGGTGATTAAATATATAAGTGGAGCACTTGTTTCTATTAGACCTTTCCTCTGAGTGTGCCACTCCTGATTTTGATTGTTCCACTCCTGGCTTTTTTTGAGCTTGTGCGTAAAAATGCGCAGCAAAAAAAGCAGTGTGTGAATGGGGCCTAAATTACTCCTTATTGCCTTGCTTACCATTATCTATCCATGGCTTTAATAATGTTGCCCTAATACTGCCCCAGTAGCCAGGTTCTTTTCCTAACATGATTTTTATTTCTTCTTGTTATTTAAATGTTGTAAAAGATACTGCAAATTGCTTATGATTTTTTTTTATAATAACCAATTTATTGACTAACTATAAATCTCTTCTAATATACTGGCTCTTACTATGCCCCTTTGTTTTTTTTGCATCAGATAATTGACCACAATAGATAATTTGTATGACCTGTGTTTGTAGGGAGCAGAGAAAGTGATCAGACCAATTTTAATAACGATCTTGAACTCCATCTTCAGTCCCATTAGAACTTCTGTTGATACCGATTCTATTCTTGTCTATTGGAAATCATGTATAGAAAAGGTGCAATAAACTCTATATGTTTGTTAAAGTAAGTGAATGTGCCTTTTTTTAATGTTTGCATACCTACTGAATAAACTATCAACAACAGGTCCTGTACCAAAAGGAACCATCCTCGCCACCATGGATATGGAATCTCTATACTCCAGTATCCCCACTCAGGATGGATTAAATGCCTGCAGTCTTCCCGGAAAACACAGAGATTGATGCTGATTCTGTGGTGAAACTTAAAAAATTCATCCTCACACACAACTACTTTACATTTGACGGCAACATATATCTACAGGAGACTGGCACAGCAATGGGAAGCAAAATGGCACCACAATATGCAAATCTTTTGATGGTCAAGCTTGAAAGTGATTTTTTATCCACGTGTCCTATCAGACCTCTGGGCTATTACCGCTATATTGATGATATTTTAATCATATGGAAGGAGTCTGAGCTACAGCTGAAGACGTTCCATAAACACTTTAATCAGTTTCATCCCGCCATCAATTCAACACTCAACTACTACACTGAAATAAACTTTCTGGTCCCATCATCAAGCTACGGAATGATGAAAAGGAGACATCCCTGTACCAGAAATCAACTGACCGTCCAAAATATCTTCAATAGGACAGTTTTCATCCAAATGACAAACTCTATTGTGTAAAGTCAGGCCACCAGATAAAATCTGATATGTTCCAACCCTACAGATAGAGACAATCACCTTGAGGGCCTTAGAATGACCTTTTTGAATTAGGGCTACCATCCAAGAACAATTGAAAACCAAATTACAAGAGCCACCAGAATATCAAGAAACCATCTTCTACATTACAAATCTAAAGAAGAAAACAACCGGATTCTTCTCGTAGTCTCCTACAATCCAAATGAGGAGGTGTTAAGAGGAGCTGCACAGAAACTACAAGCACTACTACAAAAAGATGGCCCACTAAAATCTATACTTCCAGACCCCCCAGTTTATGTTTTAGGAAGTCCTCAAATCTAAAAAGCCTCATTGTCAGAAATTCCCTGTCCCTCCAAAAACAGCAGTAACCTTTCCCTGAAACCAGAGGAGGTACAATACCTGTCCATTCATAATGATAACGAACAAGTTAAGGATTCCCAGCACAGATCAGGAGTAGCTGATACTAGGTACCTTCAGCTGCATCACAACCAATTTGGTATATTTAATTATATGCACAAACTGTGTGAGTAGGAAGTAGCTTTGAAAGGTAATTTCAAATCCCAAAAAATCAGGAGAGTCTGAGAATATACATTTATGATGACTTTTGACAGATTCAGAGTAGGAAAGAATGTGTTGTATGGATTTATGTCTTTTTACATCTATTGAAACTTCAAATCTTGGACCAACCACTAATCAATGGACAATAAAGCTATCACACATCTTATCTCTGAACTCTTATGTTTACTGCCCCACATGCTCTTCCTCCTCCCAACACAGACCACTATTCTCTGCTTATTCAACCCTGCATACAGTGCCTGTGAAAGTATTTGACCCCCTTGAACTTTTCAACCTTTTTCCACATTTCAGGCTTCAAACATAGATAAAAATTCTCATTTTTTGTGAACAATCAACAAGTGGGACACAATCGTGAAGTGGAACAAAAATTATTGGGTTGTGCAATATTATTCGGCCCCCATGAGTTAATACTTTGTAGCGCCACCTTTTGCAGCGATTACACCTGCAAGTCGCTTGGGGTATGTCTCTATCAGTTTCGCACATCGACAGACTGAAATTTTTGCCCATTCTTCCTTGCAAAACAGCTCAAGCTCAGTGAGGTTGGATGGAGAGCGTTTGTGCACAGCAGTTTTCAGCTCTTTCCACAGATTCTCGATTGGATTCAGGTCTGGACTTTGACTTGACCATTCTAACACCTGGACACTGTTAGGCCCCCTGGCACCGCTCCCTAGCTCACCTCTCCCAGGTCGGCATCCTCTGCTCCTCTGCTGACCGGGCATCTGGCGTCCAGGCGTACTGTGGTTTTAGAGCCGTCGCCGGGTTCCCTTCCTGTCAGCTGACCACCGGGCTCACACATGAGCACATTGCAATGGTCATATTCATGTGACCAATCAGCGGTGCACTAGGTGCACTCCTCCCCTGTGACTCTAGGGGCCGGCACGGTCCAACCTGACACTCCCATTGACCAATAACTGCTCTTTCTCTGGTATATCAGATGGGATGGGATGATGGGAGGTGCCTGATTATCAAGTTAGTTTGCTTCTGCCTTGCTGACTCTTGGTCAGGCCTTCCTTGTACCCTGTTACCTGGAACTCTAGCTGTGCTCTCCCCAAGTAGCACCATTCCTGTTTGCCTAGCCTTGTACCGTTACCCGGAATCTTTAGCTGTGCCATAGCATAGGTTAACCATACGAGCCGCCCCCCCTGGTACCAACAGCCGGGGTATTTAGACCCCCTGGGCTTGCCCCTGACAATCCCTGTATAGGGGTTGGGTAAACTAGGTCCAGCTCACTAAGGGGGGTTCGGTACCACAGCCCAGTGGGTCCACTCTAGGGCGCCTTCCCCCAGAAGCGTGACAAATACATTTATTTTTGAACCATTCCATTGTAGATTTTGCTTTATGTTTGGGATCATTGTCTTGTTGGAATGCAATAAAATGCAATAATGGGCGATCATAACAACGTACAGTATCTACCCAACATTTGTATCATTAGAAATGTCAGCTCAAGCCGCAAAAAATAACCTTTCACACAGCCTCCCGATTCCAAAAATGAGAACGCTACGAGTTGTGGAAAATGGCGCCAAAGTGCAATTCTTTTTTCAAAACGTCTTACATTTTTTTCACCACTTATATAACAGTAAAAGTATACATGCTTGTATCTAATAAGCTCATACCAACCAAAGCATCATACCGACATGTCTGTTTTACCATTTAGTGAACAAGGTGAATAAAAAAACAAACGTGAAATTGTTTTTGCAATTTCACTGCAGTGGAAATATTTTTTCCCATTTTCTTGTAATGCATGGTAAAATAAAATGAATAAAGTATGAAAATAAATGATTTCATCTAAAAGTACAACTCGTCCCACAGAAAATAATCACTCATATGTCTATATTGACTGAAAAATAAAAAAAGTTATGGCTCTTGGAAGAAGGAGGGGGAAAAATTTCTTGAGACATCAAAGGGTGAATATAATATCAATTCATCAGTCAACGTGTTTCAGGGCTCCCTAGCCCATTCCTTAGGACAAATCATTATAATATATGCGTTTCACTTTTTGTGTTGAATTACTGAAAAAAATTAACTTTTTGATGATACTCTAATTCACTGAGATGCACTGAGTGTGCATGTGTGTATGTATATATATATTATATATATATATATATATATATATATATATATATATATATATATATATATATATATATATATATATATATATATATATATACACCATTAATACTGAAAAGCAGCACTCCTTCATAGAGGTGTGGCCCTCAGGTCATCAAATGCCAATAAATTAAATCAAATATTGACTCGCACCCTGCCATACTGCTTTTTTTATTTAGTATGTGTATATATATGTAATATATCTACAGCTCTGGAAAAAATTAAGAGACCACTGCCCACTGCAAAATTTCAGTTTCTCAGATTTTTCACTTCATAGGTAGATTTTTGAGTAAAATGTACATTGTTCTTTTATTCTATAAACTACTGACAACATGTCTCCAAAATTCAAAGAAAAAAATGTTGCATTTATTTGCAGCAAATGAGAAATCAACAAAATAATAAAAAACAAACAATGCTTTCAGACCTCACATAATGGAAAGAACACAAGTTCTTATTCATATACAAACAACAATTCTCATATTTTAACTCAGGAAGAGTTCAGAAATCAATATTTGGAGGAACCATGATTTTTAATCACAACTTTCATGTGTCTTGGCATGCTTTCCACCAGTCTTTCACACTGCTTTTGGGTGACCTTATGCCACTCCTGGCACAAAAAGTAAACAATTCTTCTTTGTTTGATGGCTTATGACTATATATCTTCCTCTTGATTACATTCCAAAGGGTTTTAATGGGGTTCATGTTTGGAGATTGGGCTGGCCATGACATGGTCTTGATGTGGTGCTCCTTCATCCACACATTGATTGACCTAGCTGTGTGGCATGGGGCATTATCCTGCTCGAAAAAAACAGTCCTGAGAGTTGGGGAACATTGCCAGAGCAGAAGGAAACAAGTGTTTTTCAAGGATAACCTTGTATGTGGCTTGATTCATATGTCCTTCACAAAGATGAACCTGCCCAATTCCAGCCTTGCTAAAGCAGATAATCAGCGATCCTCCACCAAATTTCACAGTGGGTGCAATACACTGTAGCTTGTACACCTTTCAGGTCTTTAACCATTAGACGACCAGGTGTTAGGCAAAGCTGAAAATTAGACTCATAAGAGATTACCTTACTCCAATCCTCTCAATGGTGCAATCCTTATGGTCTTTGGCAAACTTCAGCCTGGTTCTCCTTTGCTTCTCATTGATGAAAGGCTTTTTTTCTTGCTTTATATGACTTGAAATAGTCACAAGACATGACATCAATCAATGAAGAACTGCTTAAATATTTGTGCCAGGAGTGGCATGAAGTCACCCAAAAGCAGTGTGAAAGACTGGTGGAAAGCATGTCAAGACGCATGAAAGCTGTGATTAAAAATCATGGTATTTCAACCAAAAATTGATTTCTGAACTCTTAATAAGATAAAACATGAGTATTGTTGTTTCTAAATGAATAAGAACTTATTTTTTGCATTATTATATACATATAAAGAGAAAAATCAGAGAAACTGAAAATTTTGCAGTGGTCTCTTAATTTTTTCGGGAGCTGTATGGACCATTTATATGGATACACCTAAATAAAATTCCAGTATCCATTGTTTCAGATGCTGCACATCTCATATCTTCACAGCATAGACAAATGCCTTCAGATGACTCCAAAAATAAAAGCCTAAGGGAGTCAGATCGGGAGACCTTGGTGGCAATTCAACTGGCCCATGATGACCAATCCACTTTCCAGGAAACTGTTCATGTAGGAATGCTCGGACCTGACACCCATAACATAGTGGTGCACCATCTTGTTGGAAAAACTCAGGGAACGTGCCATCTTCAGTGCATAAAGACGGCAACACAACATCATGTAGAAATCACCACCCATCTGGAAAAGTTTCCCCCTCACATATACTAATGTGCAACAAACAGGAAGTTGATATCACCAACCATTCCCATTATATTTAGGTGTATCCATATAAATGGCCCACCATATTTATACATACAAACATTATATATATATATATATATATATATATATGCAGTGAGGTAGCGCACCGAGGGGACTTGCTTGGCGGAGGAGAGCAATGCAAACAACCGTATTTTCAAGTGACAAAAGTCCAGCAGCTTATTCATGTCTCATAAACTGCACACAGCACATACATGTAACTCTGTCACATCAAACTATCAAACTGTTTCAGTGGCCGGGATGACACACAGCCTGTCCCGGTTAAGGTACCGTTACATGGCAGGACATCGTTAACGATGTCGCTGATACGTCACGGGTTTGGAGGCGTACCAGCGTTGTTGCGACCTCGTTGTGTGTGACTCTGGCAAGTTGCTACTATAAATCGTTGGATCGGAGTTGACAGGTTTACCAACATGTTGGAAAGCCTGACGATCTCAACTCCAGCAACCTGCTGCATCGTTCTGTGTGACACCGTGATAACGATGTCGTGGACGACTTCGCCCATTCTCAGCAATGAGCAGGGATCGTTCGCAGGGTTTGTGAACGATAGCTGCTCACAACATCGTTGGTGAGTTGTCCAAGATATCTAGACATGTGACATCTCACCAGCGATGTTGAAATGATGTCAAAAACGACCGTGCGCCCCCGAGATCGTTGCAGACATCGTTCCAGCGTCATGCCGTGTGACAGTACCTTTAGTCTATAATAGCAATCACTGATCTTAGTCCATTAGAGTGATTGCTGGCTTTAGTCCATGGTGAGGATATGCTGCCTCTACAGGATCACAGACTCTTGTTGGACCGAGTTCACGCTCCCCGAGTCCGGGTTGATCCCGGCTTCCCTTAGGTTTCCTCACCTATTGTGGGCTCTGGGACCATGTCCTTCTGGTTGCAAGGCTCCTCTACATCTCATAGTGCAGGACCTCTTCTGACCTCACAGTCCATGTGAGCAAGAGGGAGTCTGCTTATGTCTGATTTGTCACGCCCACAGGAGGATCCAGGTTAGACAGCCACTCCCCTGGCTTTCAACCTGCAGCTTTTCACATCTAATGTCCTACCAGTGTCATGGAACCATGAATCCCAGCACCAACACCTGTATGGCAGTCAATCGTTGCACCACAATATATACATCCACATACGAGACAAAACAACTGATTATTTTGATAAGAGTGTTGTCTGAGTCTCACCAGCTTTTCTTCTACTTGGAAGAAATAAGCGTTTTCACCTTCTCCATTCTGACAGTCCAATAAAGTTAAACATCATCCATGCAGTACAAAATTTCCACAGATTTAAAGACTTGCATTTACAATTTGGATCAGACCCTTAGATCAAAATCGGTCATGTGTTCGCGATTTTCCACAGACAATTTGATGAGCACAGGGAGAGGGGTACTCGGACCCCGGGATGAATTGATAGCTGTGACGGGAAATCACGGGTGGTCAGATTCCCGATTCCGTGCCCTGGCTGTCATTTGTTTGGTGGGGGAAATATTTACAAGGATTAAAAGTACGTGACGCCACCTGTGGATCCCGGTAATTTGGATACCGACACTGCAGGCCGGCCGCTGAGGTGATGATGGGTGCAGCTCAGTGTGGTACAGCTCCCCACAGGTGGAGCTTTAACTCAGGGCAGCAGTGATGGAGGATGAGGGGAGTAGCTGTTCTTACCCCTCTGAGGATGCTGATGAGGCCCTCTGGGCACCGGCGGGAAGGAAGACAGACACCCACTCAGCTTCAAGTCCACTTTACTGGTACCGGCAGATGTTATAGAGAACACGGTAGAGTCTGGTTTAACGGGTACTAGTTGTCGGTTCAGGGTAACTCTATGGAGTCTCTAGATGTTCCTTCCTTATTATCTCAATTAATTCTACCTTCCTCTCTGTCTTTCACCGCCTTTGCAGAGCTCTCTCACCAGTCCCCTGGTCTTGTACGGTGGGGCATGGGTTATTCTTGACCGGTACGGATGGGAGCACTCTCTCCTGCCACCGGAATCCGGACCATTACCCTCGTAGACTTGGACCGATTATGGGTCTGAGGAGTGAGGTACCGTCTTGTGGCGCCTACGACTACGCGGTTTTAGAGGGCCCGCGGCCCGTCGGTTTGCAGTCAGGGATGAACCGCTGACCACCTCGGCATCCGTGTCGCTGGTTTTACCCCAGACATTACCAGCCAGCTCCAACCGATGCTGGTCTGTCCCCTTCTATCCCGGGTCACCCTCCTGGAGATGGGTGATCCCTCTGTCACTCAGCTGTCAGACGCGTCCTAACTGACTGCCTTCCCAGCACTGTCTCTGACACTGACTGAACTCTAAGCTTGCTGACTAACTGTTACTTAAGTCTCCTGCTCTAACCCAGGCTCCACCCCCTTTTGGACCTACTGAATAATCAGTCCTTTACTCTAAGGTGGCCTAGTGTTGAGTGGTGACTTAGAATCCATAGGTTAAACCCAAACCCACAGTTGCAGAGGCACTACATAAACTTACAAGATGTAATGCCTCCCTGTGGCGCCTTGCCATAGGGGAGCTACAAACTCACCTGAAAAAAAAAATCACAGACATTTGAATGACCCCATAGACTATCACAGGTACAAGTGCTGTCCATGAAAACCATGGATAGCACCAGTATGAGAAAATCAGTAGTCTGAATGAGGCCTAAAAAATCTATAACCTGTCACATATCATAATACATGCCAATGCTAATAAAAAATTGTGCTCTCTGAGGCCCCCTTCACATCATGATTTTTTGGGATACGTGGCTATCCGTTGTAAAAAGCATATCCACGGATCCAATTTGGCCCACATGTATCCCTATGGGCACGGTTTGGTGCTTAATAGCCAGCCTTGTGTGCAGGGATCTGATTGTGTCTGCTTTTTTCACGTCCTCAAAATCGGAGACTGCTCCGATTTTGAGTGCAGCGGACACAATTGGACAGAATCAGACAGCATTGGATCTGACGCTGTCAGATTCAAATAACATGGGGGTCTATGGAGCTCAGATCCTGGAAAAACTGGATCTGATTCCAGTATTCACTGATAATGTGCCGCATTCACATTCCTTCAACTTTGACCAAGATTCCTGTGCCTTTGTAGCTCATGCATGTCCACATCATCAGCGATCCACCTTCATGCTTTACAGTAGGAATGGTGTTCCTTTCATCGTAGGCCTTGTTGACACCTCTCCAAATGTAACATTTATAGCTGTGGCAAAAAAGTTCGATTTTGGTCTCATCACTCCAAATTACCTTGTTCCAGAAGTTTGGAGACTTGTCTCTGCGTTGTTTGGCGTATTGTAGACAAGATACTTTGTGGAATTTGCGCTGTAATAGCTCTCTTCTGGCGACTCAACCATGCAGACCATTATTCTTCAAGTGTCTCCTTATTGTGCATCTTGAAACAGCCACACCGCTAGTTTTCAGTGAATCCTGTATTTCAACTGGCGTTATTTGTGGATTTTTCTTTGCATCCTGAAGAATTTTCCTGGCAGTTGTTGCCGAAATTTTTGTTGGTCTACCTGATTATGGTTTCGTTTTTACATAGCCCCTGATTTCCCATTTGTTAATCATAGTTTAAGCATTGCTAACTGGCATTGCCAATTACTTAGATATCTTTTTGCATCCCTTTCCTGTTTTAAACAGTTCAGCTATCACAATTCTTTTGCTTTCCCCATGACTCACAATCCAGAAATGGCAGTGGTTGGATGAAAGATGCAAGAGTCTGTCTGGATCCCAGAAACTAACTCAACTTTTATGCACACACACTGATTACAAGCAAACAGGTCACAGGTGAGGATGTTACCTTTATTAGCCATTCAAACTTATTTGTGTCAACTTCTGTGGATGTTATCAAGACAAAATCACTAGAGTATGTGAACTTTTGATCAGGGTCTTTTGGATATTTTTGGTTGTCATTTTGATTTAAAGAGAGAAAACACAAAAGTTTGAGAATAAATGGCTTCATCAAACCACTAACCATGCGTGGAAAAAAAAGTTTTCATGTTATCATTCATGTTCTCTGAAAAAAAGGCCAAGAAAGCAAAAAATCTGCTGGGGTATGTAAACTTTTGAGCTCAACTGTACACAATTAATTATAATTGAAGAATATTGAAAGATTAGTTTTAATTAGTTTCTTTGTCTCTAGGTATGCGGACTGTGGTCATATGTCCGTTTATCTTTTCCGTTTGTCTGTTCAATTTAGAATGGTCAAATGGAACAGATAAATGGAATCAGCATCCTTTGCATTCCTGCTTTAAACAGAAGCATAGGGGCCTCATTGATATGTATGGGGCCCACCTGGTTTCCTTCAAGTGTCAGCTTTTGTAGAATAGAAAATAAAAATTCTGCATGCAGAATTTTCTTTCCTTTTAAAAATGAACACAAATTAAAACTAAAAAGGACCTCTTATAAAGTATTGGATCCCACAGCTTTCATTTGATACAGGAAAGCACAGATCTTAAATTAATTACCGTATATACTCGAGTATAAGCCGACCTGAGTATAAGCCGAGGCCCCTAATTTTACCCTCTAAACTAGGGAAACTTATTGACTAGAGTATAAGCCCAGGGGGGGAAATGAGGCAGACTCTCATCACGGTATACAGCCCCTCTCATCATGATAAATGGTCCCCCATTACTGGTATATAATCCCCCATCACTGGTATATAAGACCTCCATCACTGGTATACAGTTCCCCCCCATCAGTGGAATACAGCCCCCCAATCAGTGGTATATACAGGCCCCCCATCAGTGGCATATACAGTTCCCCCCCATCAGTGGTATATACAGGCCCCCCCCATCTGTGGTATATACTTTCCCCCCTCAGTGGTATATACAGACCCCCCCATCAGTGGTATATACAGGCCCCCCATCAGAGGTTACAGCCCCCATCAGTGGTATATACAGGTCCCCCATCAGTGGAATATACAGGCCCCTCCATCAGTGGTATATACAGGCCCCTCCATCAGTGGTATATACAGGCCCCCTCCATCCGTGGTATATACAGGCCCCTCCATCAGTGGTATATACAGTGGTATATACAGGCCCCTCCATCAGTGGTATATACAGGTCCCCCATCAGTGGAATATACAGGCCCCTCCATCAGTGGTATATACAGGCCCCCCCATCAGTGGTATATACAGGCCCCCTCCATCCGTGGTATATACTTGCCCCTCCATCAGTGGTATATACAGGCCCCCTCCATCAGTGGTATATACAGGCCCCCTCCATCAGTTGTATATACAGGCCCCTCCATCAGTGGTATATACAGGCCCCTCCATCAGTGGTATATACAGGCCCCCTCCATCAGTGGTATATACAGGCTCCCTCCATCAGTTGTATATACAGGCCCCTCCATCAGTTGTATATACAGGCCCCTCCATCAGTGGTATATACTTTCCCTCCTCAGTGGTATATACAGGCCCCCCATCAGTGGTATATACAGGCCCCCCATCAGAGGTTACAGCCCCCATCAGTGGTATATACAGGTCTCCCCATCAGTGGAATATACAGGCCCCTCCATCAGTGGTATATACAGGCCCCTCCATCAGTGGTATATACAGGCCCCCTCCATCAGTGGTATATACAGGCCCCTCCATCAGTGGTATATACAGGCCCCCTCCATCAGTGGTATATACAGGCCCCCTCCATCAGTTGTATATACAGGCCCCTCCATCAGTGGTATATACAGGCCCCTCCATCAGTGGTATATACTTTCCCCCTCAGTGGTATATACAGGCCCCCCATCAGTGGTATATACAGGCCCACTCCATCAGTGGTATATACAGGCCCCCTCCATCAGTGGTATATACAGGCCCCCTCCATCAGTGGTATATACAGGCCCCCTCCATCAGTGGTATATACAGGCCCCCTCCATCAGTTGTATATACAGGCCCCTCCATCAGTGGTATATACAGGCCCCTCCATCAGTGGTATATACAGGCCCCCTCCATCAGTGGTATATACAGGCCCCCTCCATCAGTTGTATATACAGGCCCCTCCATCAGTGGTATATACAGGCCCCCTTGCTGCCGCACACCTGTAAAATAATAGCTCATTCATTATTATCCCCGTCGCTCTGTCACCGCGCGTCCTCCGGTCTTCTTCCTGCTTGTACCCGGCTTCTATTCCTGTGGCGGGCGCAGCAGCGATGACGTCATTGCTTCTGCGCCGGTCACATGACGCCAGGTACAAGCAGGAAGAAAACCGGAGGACGTGTGATGACAGAGCGATGGGGATAAGTATGAATGAGCTATTATTTTACAGGTATGTGGCAGTAAGGGGGGCCTGTATACCACTGATGGGGGGGGCTTACATAGTGCAATGTAATATGCACCGCTCCCCCTGCCGCTGATGGACAGGGGGATGCAGTGCATATTGCATTACACTAATGAGCGGGGCATGTGACCGCCCGCTCCTACTACAGCCTCCCCCTACCTCTTCCAACTCCTGATCACCGCCCCCCCACTGAGCCTTCACACTGTAACTCGACCGAGGGCGGCACTTTTCAGCACAATTTTTGTGCTGAAAAACTCGGCTTATACTCTAGTATAGATGGTAATCTGCTCTGTTTATCTATTGTAAATGTAAATGATTAATGTGAAAGTGATCAGAGTCTGTTGTTTCAGGTGAACTTGTAGCAGCATGCAACCAATATCTTCTACCTCAATAATCTGAAAATGTGTCATTACTGAAGGGGTCTCGGGAACTAGCTATCTTCCTCATGGAGATGAATCTGCCTGCCGACATAAGGAGACAGAAAAGCTTATAAGGAGACTAATAGCCACAATGCTCCTATGGGAAATATGCAAGTTGTCACTTCACTGAGGAAGTGAAAAACTCTAATGCCACCCAATAAGGGTAGCAATCCTTTACAAGTCTCTATAGGTTACATGCCAATTTGCAACTCTAAATTAATAACGGTCTTTGTTTTACAGGTGTTGAAGTGGTGTGAGGTGTGATAATGGAACCAGGGATATACAGACCAGTCATCAAGTTCCTTTGCTTGAAAAGCCACACACCAAGGAAGGTGTTTGATGAAATGAAGGAGGTTTATTGGTGACGATTCCCCATTATATAATGTAGTCAAGAACTGGCATCGTCATTTCACAAGTGGCCAAACTTTAGTGGAAATGATTCCAATTCGAGGGCAACTCCATTCCGCTCTTAATAAACACACCTTTTATGTAAAGGAACTTAATGACTGCTCTGTATTCCACTTGGTCCATTATTGCGCCTCACAGCACTTTAGCACCTGTAAACTGTTATCAATTCAGAGTTGCAAATTGGCACGTAACCTATAGTGACTTGTATCATTACATGTGCAGTTTTAGCTTCCTGCGATAAAAATAAGAGGGTAAACAGAAATCTTCAATGAACACACCTCGTATAATCATACTTCTTGTTAGACATTGTCCCAGTTAATAAGGTTTAGGGCATCTGTAGGTTGGTCAAATTTTGCCATACTGTAGCTTAATGTTGTTATCGCTCATTTACCAAAATCCTAACTAAAAGGTTGCTCCACTACTTTTGTATTGATGAACTTTCTCCATAAAAGTCATCAATATCAGCTGGGGAGGGGAAATCAAACGCCCTCAACTCTTACTGATCAGCAGTTCTTGTGCAGGTGGCAGCCAGATATTGAGGTGTGTTATAACCACATACATTGAGAGTACCAATTTTTAAGGGTGACATTCCAGAAGGGAACCCAAAAACCGGACAAAGTGAAAGGTCTCAGGAGTTGAAACCATGTAGTAAGGGGTTGCTATGATATCTCATTGGAACAGTGTAAGAGTAGGAGTAGGATGAGAAACAGGGGACAAAGAAGGGGAGGGGTGGAGGTGGTAAAATTTAGAAGAGACTTAGTGAAATAGAAGAGAAAAGAAAGAGAGAAGAATAGAGAAATTATTTGAACCGTAAATCCGGTGAAGGTGTGTAATTAACAAAACTTCCACACCTGCCTGCAGTGTGTGGATACCCCAGTAGGTTGTGATCTTTCCAAGCAAAATTGAGAGATGCCCACACCTCCGACCCAAAAGTAACATGAATTTAGCGCAACAAAATATAACCGCTGTTAAAACACTATAATAAAAAGAGAAAGGCATCAACATGAGTCCTTGTGTAAAACACAATCAGACCAACCAAGTAATCCTAACCACACTGAATGTGGGGAGAGGGCTGAGATCAACTGTTCCCAGATAAGCCCTGAGCTCCCCCACCCAGATCCTCGCCCTCCAGTAGTTCCCCATCTCAGGTGTCTCAGTGGTCGCTGCTCCCTTGGTGCTTGTCCTCCCTCTGCACCTCTAAGAAAGCCCGGCCAATCTGTGATGAGAATGTCAGAAGATGAAATCCCAAGCATTAGGATTAGCACTCTCTCTGAACTTGAAGGCAGAAGGGAAAGCTCCAGGAGTACAAGATGTTTTTGTTCCTCAGGACCTCCAGCAGGGGTCTGAGAGCTTTCCGTTTTTGTAGAGTACACCGGGATAGATCTGCAAGGAGTTGTGTGAAGTTACCCTGAAAAGACAAGGGCCCACATGTGAGAATTTCTTCTTTGATTCTGTAGCTGTGGATTCTACATATAATGTCCCTAGGTATGGCTCTGTCTGGTGGAGGAGGTCCCAGAGACCTGTGAGCCCTGTCAAATTCAAGGGAGGAGTCATCAGGAACATTGCGGAGAGTATTCAAAAATCTGCAGAGCATATTATCCAAGTCCCTTGTAGAGACTGATTCTGGCAACCCTCGAACTGTGGCATTGTTGCATCATTCTCTGTTTTCGAGATCTTTCATCATATCTAGCACGTAATCAATATGGGATGTCTGGTCGGAAACTTGTGGCTCTAAGACCCTAAGCCGTCTAGACAGATCTTCAGAGGTGGATTCCATAGTGGTGACTCTGTCATTAAGTTGTTGAACCTTGCTCCTGAGGGCAGCAGCTTCAGCCCTATAGGAGATTTCCAGCCTAGAGACAAATCCCTCCATCTCTTCTCTGGTTGGAATTGCTGCTATACGGGACTTAAGATCTTCCCATACCTCCCTGTCTGGGATTCGGTGGGTGAGAGGTTCCAGCTGGGGGTTATGTGGTATCAGAGTCTAGTGCAGCACCCACATTACTCCCTGTAGTGGGTAATGAGGCAGCCCATCTTCTTGGTGTGTTAGGCCTCTGATATACAGGCAAGTAAGTCCCAGATAGTCCGCTCTGTGTAACCTATGTACTATTGCTGTCATTAGGTTGGGGCATCATGGTTCTATCACCTCTGACATGGGTGCATGGGTAATATTGATCAAGGGGTCTGGGGATCTCGTTACCTTCTTTTCCAGTTGTCCGCTAAAACCAGGAACTCCTGTGGTGTCCGGATCTGCAGGAGCCATGTATATGTCCATGTGAGCTGCACCACAGATGGAGTCTCCCTTTGCCTCCCCGCAGGGATAATCCTCCTCTTGTACGTTGCCGGGCAGAAGACGGACTGATGGTGCATCCAGTGTCTGAAGCAGTAGCTCCTCAGTACAGTAGGGCAGAGGAGAAGGAGAATCCAGGTCCCATGTCACGTTATTACCTCTGGGGCCCCGTCGGGTGGTAAGCAATTCCCAGTTACCACTGGTCACATGCTCCGTCGTTCCCTCTCCACTGCAGCAGCCTGGGCTTGCTGAATCTGCCATCTTGGGGAAGGTCTGTCCCACAGCACTCCTTCCCGCGCTTTGCAAAAAGTGAGTGGGAGTTACCGTGGAGCCCAGATCGTGGGCGGGCTGAGTGCTCCTCCGTTTAGCCGGCATAAGAAGCCGATAATGTGCAGCGGTGGTCAGTAATAAGGATCTAGAATGGCGTGGGCGGTAGCAGGAGCAGTGCTTTCAGCCTTCTCTCTCCTCCATGGCCAGGACACGCCCCTGTGGCGGCCAGATTTTAACAGTTGCACAGTTAAAGAGCACCACTTTGTCAATTGTCTAGTGGTCACTGCCAGGTACTGCACAACCATGTCCATTAATTTGTCAACAAAATCAGCTTATTAGTGGGGGTGATGGGTGTCTAACCCCTCCAATCTGATCTTGATATTCAAAGTGAGGAAACCCTTTAATCACATGTAGAAATATTTCATGTTGTGGTATCACTTTCTAGGTACTCCTCAAATCTTACCATGTGATCTTCTGTCATGTCTGTTGGATATATTATGTCTAGCGCCCTTGCTAGTTGGCTGATGTACCAGTTGGGATAGGTAATTATTTTTAGCTTCTCTAAATTTTATCAAGGCGACAAATATTATACTAGGAAGCTAAAGGTAACTCAGACTGTCCTTTTTTGGTCAAACGGCATAATAACCGTAGCAACGGCAGACACTTTATCTGTACGCAGCTGGAGTGTGCATCTAAGCCTAAGCTTCTGCTTAATCATCTATTTTACCTTTATCTAATGCAATGACAATGTTGTTTGCACTCTAGTAATTTTAAATTATGTTTTAGTATTCAGACTAGAAGACTATCAATCAATTTTTTGGCAGGCTCATACAAATAATGCAGACTCGCAGCCCACTTTAGTTTAAACAAGTATCAGGTCTCAGGCTTGCCTTTACATAAATCTTTCTTAAACACAGATATTACCCAACTGAATGCAGTGATGGCACCATGGGGGTTAATGAAGTCAACATGTACATTAGAAAAAGTGGTTTGGGGTTTGGCTGCACATTTTTTTCAGGCCTCCAATTTAACCACTTTCTCAGTTACTGTATGTCTGATACAGAAGCGGAGTAATTTTCATCAATGAGGTTTGTCGGTTAAGAAATTGCCTGCTGCCGGTGTTCAGATGAACTGGACTAAATGGAGCACACGTAAACAAAAGGAAGAGGCATACACAAAGAGCAAGGAATGATGTACCATACACCAGAAAAGGAAATAGTCCCTTGTTTCCAGATTGATTCAAAAAAGCAAAAGTAAGACTTCTGTTAAATAAAAATGTTATACTGTGTAAAATTGATCAGAGAGGGATCAAACACTAAAGGCCCCATTACACGGTACCATATCGTAAACGATATCGCTTAAACGTCACGGGTTTGGAGTCGTTCAAGCGACATCGTTACTACATCATTGCGTGTGACACTGAGATATGGATACCATAAATCGTTGGATCGCTGAATCTAGATTTGAGAACATGTTCTCAAATCAGAGGATCAACGATCAGCCAACTTACTTCATCGTTCTGTCTGACACCGCAATAACGATGTCGTTAACGATTTCCCCTATTCTCAGCAATGAAGAAGTATTGTTCGCTGGGTTGTACGAACGATACCTGCTTGCCGCATAGTTGGTGCATCGTGCATGATATCTCCATGTGTGACAGCTCACCAACGATGTCAAAACGACGTCCTAATGACCGTGCGCCCATGAGATCGTTAGTGATATTGTTTCAACATTGAACCGTGTAACGGTAACTTAAGGCTCTAATTCATCAGGACCAGTAATTTTCTCATCTGTCTTGATGAGGTGGAATGGTGGAGTCAGACGCTCCTTATACATGAAGAGGGCCATGCCTCTTTACGAATCTGGAGAATCTGACACGTGGCGTGCACCTCCATATGCCACAACAGAGATGTTATTCCATTTCTTGACAAAAATGAGATTTCGGGGATTTAAAAAACCACAGCTCATTATGAATTAGACAATCTGTGGTATCACACCCGGTTCTGCCACAGCAATGCCCAAATTAGCTGGGCGGAACTGGCCTGAAAACACGGTATTCTGCCGATTAAACGGAACCTGTCAGGTAGTTTTTGGCCCCAACCCTATCACTACCTGTCCCCGCAGCTTCCTAGCACATCCTTAACCATCCCTGTCTTCCCTAAATGTGTCCTGTAATCACTGTTATTTTTATACTTACATCCAGACACATGGATTTAGTCTAACTGGGTGTTCTGGTGCGCTCCAACTCTCTCCTAGCTGCATGTGTATCATGCACCGGTGGGCATGATAATAGTCTTCCCATATGCTCATTCCCGGGTTCTGAATTCAATCTTCTTCTGGGTATGACGTTGAGGGGCCAAGTAATTTCTGGACCTGCACAGTGCTATTCCTCGCAAAGTGTATCTGCAGGCTTCATAATGTGCAGAAGCTCTCAATATGACATCTCAAAAATAGCACTGCGCAGGTCCAAAAATGACATGGCCCCGCAGCGTCATACCCGAAATAAGATTGAATTCAGAAGCAAAGAAAATGCATATGGGAAGACTATTATCAAGACCACCGGGGCGTGATACACACACAGCAAGAGGGGGGGGGAAGGGGGGGAGTTGGAGCAGACCAGAACGCCCAGTCAGACTTCAACCAGGCATCTAGATGTAAGTATAAAAATTAATTTACACAGTGATTACAGGACACATTTAGCTCCAACAGGGATGATTAGGGATGTGCTAGAAAGCTGCAGGGACAGGTAGTGATAGGGTTGGGGCCAAAAACAACCTGGCAGGTTCCCTTTAATAGAAATCTGAAACTGTCTGGCACCATTAAACACCGCTGCCAGGAGGAAATGAACTTTAAACGTTGTTGCATTATTCTGGTCTCAGTCATGATGCTGATGCTGGCGTGGGTTCAGTCACCGCTCTGTGTATATAGAGCGACATCTGTAACCGTGTACCCACTCTCCAAACTGACTAGCAGTTGCTCTGCATTAGAGGAAGCTGTCAGTCAGTGTGAGGTCTGTAATTATAGATGCCGCTCTCCAAACACACAGCGGTGACTGAACCCGCATCAGTGCCACCTCAATGGCTGAAACCAGAACGCTTCTGGAAGGATTAAAGTTGATTTTCTCCCGACAGCGAACTTTAATGCACAGGTACTGGACAGGTGTAGAATTCTATTAACCTGCAAATTATTATTATTATTATTATTAAGTATTTATATAGCGCCATTAGGTTACATGGCGCTTTACAAGTGAGAGAAATTATCCTCATATCTCAAGGTTAATAGCATTTTCCATGTGACAGGTTCACTTTAAAAGGGTTGGTGGGGTTGAGATATTGATGAGCTATCCTTAGGATCATCAATATCAAAATGGTATAGGTCTATCACCAGCATTGGGAAAACCACACTTTTGTACATTGTGTAGTAGTTGTTCTCTAGTGCTACAGATCAGATTACTTTCACCTTTATGAGCTGTTTGTAGAAGTACTGAATTTCAGGTCACAACTGATCTGACATTAATGACCTATCCTACGGATAGTTAATTAACTTAAATTAATTTTACATTCCTAGATAATGCCTTTAAAGCAAATCTTAAAGGTAGTAAGAGGCCTGGCCTGATGAGCTCCTCAGAAGAGCTTGGGCTCCCAATAAGCAATGTAGCCAAGCTGCAGTTATTACCGGCTGCAGCTATAACCGTCTATGCAAAGATCCTCCAGTTCATGGTCGGCACATACTACAGCTCCTGGCCACATGGGATTAGAGTGAGGAGCACAAGTCACTTATGATATGTGAGTATACAAGGATACAAACAAAACAGCAGGGGCTCACAGCTGCTATTTTCCAAGATCTATTGATTAAAATGTACTTTGTTCATAAGACAACCTTTTTGATAAGCAGCCAATGTTAGAGATAATAGCAGGTACGCATTACCCATATGAAGCTAATTAGGTATCAGTTTTAAGAGCAAAGCTGAATTTATTATACAGGGTGGGCCATTTATTCCACTTAAAAAAAATGGGAATGGTTTGTGATATCAACTTCCTGTTTGTGGCACATTAGTATATGAAAGGAGGAAAACTTTTCCAGATGGGTGGTGACCATGGCGGCCATTTTGAAGACGGCCATTTTGGATCCAAATTTATTTTTTTCAATGGGAAGAGGGTCATGTAACACACCAAACGTATAGAGAATATGATAAGAAAAACAATGGTGTGCTTGGTTTTAACGTAACTTTATTCGTTCATGAGTTACTTGCAAGTTTATGACCACTTATAAAAAGTGTTCAAAGTGCTGCCCATTGTGTTGGATTGTCAATGCAACCTTCTTCTCCCACTCTCGACACACTGATAGCAACACCACATAAGAAATGCTAGCACAGGCTTCCAGTATCCATTGTTTCAGATGCTGCATATCTCGTATCTTCACAGCATAGACAATGGCCCGGGTGTACCATTTATATGTATACACCTAAATAAAATGGGAATGAATGGTGATATCAACTTGAAATAACTCATGAAAGAATAAAGTTATGTTAAAACCAGGTATACCATTGTTTTTCTTATGAAATTCTCAATAGGTTTGATGTGTCACATGACCCTCTTCCCATTGAAAAAAAAAAAGTTGGATACAAAAGGGCCAACTTTAAAATGGCCGCCATGGTCACCACCCATCTGGAAAAGATTTCCCCCTCTCATATACTAATGTGTCACAAACAGGAAGATTTCTGTTAATGTATCCCTGATGAAGAGATCGGGACAACCTTGAAACGCGTAGGAATAAAGATCACAGGTTTATAATACAGAGGACGTCTGTCATTATGTGCAGCAGCACAGATCAAATTATGGTTGTCCTGTGGATTATTATGTGACCATGTTCGTGGTGGGGGATCCTGTGGCAGCTGTTTCACACGCTATAATATTGTGGGTAGCACAACCGATCCAGGTGAGCAGTTCATACACTGTGTACATTTATTCACCAAACATATTAGACCCATTGCGCCCTCCTCTACCCCCCTTTTTTAGACAAACAGGAAGTTGATATGACCAACCATTCCCATTTTATTTAGGTGTATCCATATAGATGGCCCACCCTGTATACACCTCAGGTACGTCTGAGATATGATAAACTTAGTATGACAACATCCAAAAGAAAAATGCAAATAACTCAAATACATTTTTTACACTAGGTTTACAAAAGGGCATCAAACAGCTAACCACATGTAAGTGTCTAGCAGGGCAGACATTTCAGCAGTCAGAAAAGGAACTGATGAAATCCCTTTTAGCAATTCTGGGGTTACTTACAAGCCAAGAATAGAAAGACAACTACAATTACAATCTTTTTTATCATATATGTTTACAGGAAATGTGCATTTTAACTTGGTCTTTGATGGTCAGACTGCCTGCAATCAAACAATGATCCTGAAAGGGAATATCACTTATGGCAAAAGGAAACCAAGTAATTAAAAGATTATCTAGAGACACAACAACATTTTAAAATAAAACTCCTTTGTGGTAACTGTTGGGCACTATTACATGATGTGAATGACTGAGATGAAGTTCATTCTCAATGGGAAAGATGAGCATATTCATTAAATACATATGATTAGCAAAAGCCTTTTGTAAGATCAAGTAATAATACCAGACAAAAAAACTAGGTTAAAGTAACATAATAGTTCTACTCAGGTACATCATGGCAGTGAACATTACACTTCTCTTTACCTTTGTGTTTCTACAAGGATTTCCTAACAAGTAAAACTAGTTTAACTTTTATGAAGCTTACAAGATTATCCTAACTTTGCTGAATGAAGCAAATCATCAAAAAATCTTATTGCTGTTTTTAATCTGCATCAAATCAACAGATTATTAACTGCTTCACGATCGCCGCCGGAAACTCGGCTTAAGTGATAGTCAAGCTCTCGCTGTCACAGGAACGATTCCCATGCTGCCTCTGGCTGTCTAACCCCTAAATGCTGCATTCATTAGCAATTGCAGCATTTAGGGAGGGAGTGCACTTCCTCTCACACTCAATTGGGACCCCCCCAGATGGAATCATGGGGGCCCGATCGCTGCTATGACAACCCTAAATCATCAGTACGAACACCAAGTTAGCCAGCTATGGCAAGCCTCTTAGACCATGCCAAGAGTGTGGTATAACCATGGTATGAGAAGCATGTGTAGTACTGACATATACAGATCTGCAGACCACTACAGAGTTTTCTAAAAAATCACCATCTCTACATGTCTGACAGCCATTCCATTCCATTGTCAGTTGAATTCCAACCAAAGTTCACCTCATTCTACTTAATGTGCTTCTGATTAGGTCATCACCTGATACAAATCTTATTTAAGAGGGAAAGTATAAAAATCACTGCTGTGGTGTTCACAATCCACGAGTAGCATAAGTCCAACCAAAAGCAGTGTGAAATACTGGTGGAAAGCATGTCAAGATGCATGAAAGCTGTGATTAAAAATCATGGTTATTCCACCAAATATTGATTTCTGAACGCTTCCTGAGTTAAAACATTAGTATTGTTGTTTCTAAATGAATATGAATTTGTTTTCTTTGCATTATTTGAGGTCTGAAAGCATTGTTTCTTTTTTTATAATTTTGACAATTTCTTACTTGCTGCAAATAAATACAACAATTTTAGCTTTGAATTTTGGAGACATGTTATCAGTAGTTTATACAATAAAAGAACAATGTGCATGTTACTCATAAATTTACCTGTCAAGAGAAAAATCAGAGAAACTGAAAATTTTGCAGTGGTTTCTTAATTTTTGCCAGAGCTGTATAATACATTGCAATGCTGATGCATTGCAATACATTACACCTGTGATCAGTGTAATATGTAAACATACGGTACTATATAGGGTCAAGTAAAAAAATAAAAAAATAATTATTGTAAAAATAATTTTTCAAAATCATAAAATAAAGAACAAAAAAATTATACCAATATAAATTTTGGTTTATATAGCACCAACATATTACACAGTGCTTTACATTTCAGAGGTTCATATACATTCATCTCAAATATAGTTCTAGAAAATGCAATAATTAAAGCAAAAATAATGACAACCCTGCTCATAACAGCTTACAATCTACAATGAAGTGGGGGTGACAGAAATTTACAATGATGGTCCAGTCATCTTGAAGAAATGGGGCATAGATAAAGGCTGCGTGAGGCAGTCACCAGCCAATGTTTGTAGTGCATTTGGGTGCGATGGAGTTTAATGGGTATATATGTAAAAATTGTGTATATATGTAAAAACAAAAAATATTTAAAAAAGTACATACATTTAGTGTCGCTGTTTCCGGAAAAGTCCAAATTATAAAACTGTCACACTAGCTAACCGCTAAAGTGAACAGCTTAAAAAAGAAAAAAAAATCCTTGCAAAATCTACAAGTGCATCTCAATAAATTAGAACATCATCAAAAAGTTAATTTATTTCAGTAATTCAATACATGAAGTTAAACACATACATTTTATAGAGTCATTACAAACAGAGCGATCTATTTCAAGTGTTTAATTCTGTTAGTATTGATGATTATGGCTTACAGCCAATGAAAACCCCAAATTTACTATCTCAGAAAATTAAAATAATTAACACAAAACACCTGAAAAGGCTTACTAGGCTGCCTTCACACTTGCGGTCCCCTCCGCAGCGTCCTGTGGAGGTAAACCGTAAGCTGAGCGCAGGTACTGCAAGTCCCTATGTTTAACATGGGGACGCAGGTGCCTGCTCTCGGGTGCAGATTGGCGTGAGCACCCATTCACTGCCATGTATGATTTGTACGCATGTGGATGCATGCATACAAATCACACACTCTCGTCCCCACCCTGAACGCGACATGTCGCATTCCTGGTGCAGACGAAAATGTATGATTTGTACCTGCGTCCCCATGTTAAACATAGGGACTTGCGGTGCCTGCACTCAGCTTGCGGTTCTCCTCCGCAGGACACTGCAAAGGGAACTGCAAGTGTGAACCCAGCCTTAGTCTGGTTCAGGAGCATTTACAATCATGGGGAAGACTACTGACTTGACAGGCGTCCAAAAGGCAGTCATTGACACACTCCACAAGGAGGGTAAGCCACAAAAGGCCATTGCTAATGAAGCTGTCTGTTCACAGAGTGCTGTACCAAACATATTGAAGAAGTTGTCCGACCCCAAAATCAAAAAAATGTTTAAGCTAATCTGAACTACATTGTAATATAAAACACCCCTATAAAAAAATATTTGTTTCTAACTTTGTTTCCTCTTGAATTCTCACTTGATTCCTAAAACACCCTTTGTTTACTTGTGGCTCAATCAAACTTGACAGTATGTCACTGAGCTTGGTTGACTAATTCACAGCCAGAGCTGATCCCACCCAGCCTCAGTGCCCAGCATCGCCCACTGCACACTCATTGGCTGTCAGTAAGCTGATCTCTATCATCATTCCAGCATTGTACATAACACAAACAGTGATCCTGTGTCCTGCATTCACATTCTCTGCAGTCAGTGCTGCTTGCTCAATGCTGTGTTCCCTGACAATATTACAGATTCCTCCCAGTGCTGCTAGCTATTGACGCACTATTAGTTGATCGGGCAACACCCGTTAACAACAAGACTTGACCACAGGATCACGGGTCGTAGGTACAGAGGCCCCCTCCCATTGGAGACGCATTGTTTCCGGGGGGGATCTCTCCTTCAGTCCCAGACATCCAGGTTCCTTTTGACTAGTGCTATCATCACCCATTGAACCAACAGGGGTTTAACCCGTATAGACAATTGTTTGTCCTATGTTTGTTTACATGTGGGGGGAGGGATACACGTTGATTTGACACCTGCACTGTTGCACCTATCCTCACTGGATAATTTTAATAACCAAATAAAATATAACAAAAAAATTATAGTTATTTTTGTTACTCAGTAAATCCAGCAGCAGATGGGTTAATATCTCCTGATATCGCTGAAAGCACTGGGGAGGAGGAATCATTGAAGTGTCTGAGGTGTTGGGAGGCAACACAGCGTCCAGCAGAAGTGAAAGTGCAGCAAAGGAGACATTAGGTGATAAGAGCCACAGAACAAAGAGCCCCCCTCCCCCAGATATCCAATTGTCCGGGAGCTGCTGAGTGTCCCTGCATACAGCCTCAAACAGCTCCTCGCTACTCAGAGTCAGCACGCATGAGCTGAGTTAGTAGGAAGGGGCCGGCTGCTGTCACTCACAGTGACTGGGCGGTGATGCCTGTGTTCAGGGCGGGGGATAAGCTCCAGCTCTGGTGTCGGGACGTGACATCACAGGAAGCAGCAAAATCACTGCAGGAGAGGTCATGTGACCTCTCCTGTCATTACCTGGCTGAGAGAGAAAGGCTTACAGCAGATCAGGTAGGTAATTACCATCTACCTACTTGTATCTGTATAGCCCAATAGTGTAAAGATAGATTTAAGCCGGATAACCCCTTTAATGGAAAGTTGAGTGGAAGGAAAATGTGTGGTAGAAAAAGGTGCACAAGCAACCAGGATAACTGCAGCCTTGGAATGATTGTTAAAAAAAGGTCATTAAAAAATTTGATGAAGATTCACAAGGAGTGGACTGCTGCTGGGATCAGAGCTTCAAGGCCACCTCATATCCAGGACGTGAGCTACAACTGTTGCATTCCTTGTGTCAAGGCACTCATGACCAATAGACAACACAAGAAGCGTCTTACCTGGGCCAAAGAGAAAAAGAACTGGACCCTTGCTCAAGGGTCCAAGGTGTTGTTTCCAGATGAAAGTAAATTTCACATTTAATTTGGAAATCAAGGCCCCAGAGTCTGGAGGAAGAGTGGAGAGGAACAATCAAAGCTGCTTGAGGTCTAGTGTGACGTTTCCACAATCAGTGGTGGTTTGGGGAGCCATGTCATCTACTG
>JARQOC010000004.1:170383930-170775995 GCA_033576535.1 Allobates femoralis
ACACACACACACAAATGTTTGGTATTTCTATAGCCGTAGTAACCCGTAAAATAATTTAAGCAGTAAGTCTCTTAATCCCACTGCCTGAGCACAAAGTTCACTTATTTTGGACTTTAAAGTCATTAAAATCGTATAATGAATGTAGACGAGTTCCTAGAGGTCTGCGTTCATTTAAACTTTTCTCACAAATTCAAGAAGATGAGCAATTTCAACAGGCATGGGATGAAGCACATTTAGAGCATGCCTGCAATCTGATGTGCTTAATGTGAAGACAAAACGAGAAAGAGAATGAAAAAGTTACAATTGAATTACGTAAAGCAAAAACGGAGTTGAGAACATGTCTAACAGAATTACAATTTGCAATTTCTTTAACTGGAGTAAAGAAATAACATTCATATTCAAGTAGAAATAAAAGAAGGGAAAAACGATAAATGCTTGAAAGACAAATGTGATTTTGACACAGGGCATGTTTTTTTTACTAGACCTCACAAGCAAAAAAAGCATATAAATATTGATATTTGGACTATTGGTTCAAATTCTAGTTTTTCAGATGGACCATCCATGTTGTCAAAATCATCACTGATGTCAACACAAAGGGAAAGAAATAAACCCCCTATAGGAAACAAGTCAGAAAAAAATGAGGCAGAAGAGAAAACAAGTTTCCTTGGCTTTACCATTGGAATGTTCTTAATAAAATAAAAAAAATCTTTATTTAAGTTTATAAAAAAAAAAAAAAAAGTTCTATAAGTACATATCATATTGGTATCTAGGTCTAGTAACGAGGAAAAAAAAACCTGGGGGAGAAACAATCATACATATGGGAAAAAAAAAAATCAAATATTGTTGGTAATTGTGCCTATAGGTAAGACAGATACCAATAATTACCAAGCTGGAATTACTCGACTCAATGCCAGGTGTCCGATCATATATGCAAACCAACATTACATAAAATTATAATGTACCTAGTGCACAGCTTACACATAGTGATGTCCTCCACAAAGTCCTGACGCATGTTTTGCTATGATGTTTTCTCTGCTTGAGAGAAAACAGTGTGCTTCTAATATACAGTGGGTGAAATAAGTATTGAACTTCTCACCAATTATTTAAGTATATTTCTAATCATGCTATTGACATGAATTTCTCACCAGATGACAGTTAATACCATCCAATTCACACAGGAAAAGATATCGATATCGGAGCATATATGTCAATAATTTAGTGATGTGTAATAATGAGAGGTGACAAAGGGAAAAAGTATTGAACACGCATACTGAAATGTATTTATAATTTCGTACAAAAGCCTTTGTTGGTGATGAAAGCTTCACGATGATTCTTGTATGAAGAAACTAGTCATATGTATTACTAAGGTGTGATTTTGGTCCATTCTTCCACACAAATACTGTTCTGTGAACTCTGAGATTTACTTCCTTCCATACATTTTCTATTGGATTCAGGTCAGGTGATTGGCTGAGCCATTCTAGCAGCTTTATTTTCATTCTCTGAAACCAAATTATATTTTCCTTGGCTATGTGTTTGGGTTTATTGTATTGCTGCAATGTCCATCCTCAATTCATCCTTATTATCCTGGTAGATGGCAGAAGATTTTATTAAGAATTTCTCAGTATATTTCTCCATTCATTTTTTAATTACATGAGGTTTGCCAGTACCATATGCTGAAAAACACACCCACGCTAATACGGTGATGATACGGTTGGAGCAAAGATGCGTCTATGTTTCCCACCACTTCAGCAAAGTGTTGAGGTGGTGGAGATATGTGGACGACATCTTCCTGTTGTAGACCGGCACTGTGTCAGAGTTGGATAAGGTAGTTTTTTTTTCAGTATATGAACTCAATAGACAACACTATAAAGTTTACTATGGTGTCGTCTCTAACCGAAATACAGTTTTTGGATGTTCTAGTGTATTTCAAAGAAAAAAGCTTTCATAATACCCTATATGTGAAAAAAACAGATAGGAATAAGTTACTTCATTATAATAGCCATCACCCTGAAAAAATGAAGAAAGCTATTTCCTTTTGGTCAAATTAAGCGAGTAGACATAATCATCAGTGATAAGACACAGGTATATGGTAAACTTGAAGACCTTATGACTAAGTTTAAACAAAGGGGTTACCCCAAAAAAAGTTTTAGAGCTACAGAGAAGGAAGGCTAAGGAAATGAATACTGATGTTAACCCTCCTGAATGTGGACGTAAAAAAAGTTATAAGCAGTTACCCATAGTCATGACTTATGGGGAGGAATCTATGGAGATCAGCAGAATTATTAATAAGCATTGGCGGCTTTTACGGGATTGTCTACCAGAGATTGAAGAATTTAAGAGCGCACCATTATTATTGTATAGAAGGAATAAGAATTTGAAAGACCTTTTGGTTAGTTCTGACTTTGGTCCGATCAAAAAAGAGAGCCAATTGACCTTGACGGGAACGAAACGTTTGGGATGCTACCCATGCGTTGACTATGTGAACTGTTTGCATATGATTAAGGGCCACTCATTCAGTGATCCAAGAACAGGGGAGACCTATAAAATTAAGCACTTTATGACCTACAAAGTTACTATGTTATCTACCTTTTAGAATACCCATGTGGCTTGTGATATGTAGGGGAGACCACACTAGAGTTTAAAGTGCGTTTTGGGTAGCATTGTTATACTATTAGAAAGAAACGCCAAGCCCTCCCCGTACCTAAACATTTTACAGAATTTAAACATTCCGAAAAAGATTTGAAGTTTAGGCTCATCGATATGGTTCCCCCAATAAGAAGAGGTGGGGATAGGGAGAGCATTTTGAAAGCAAAAGAATTAAGGTGGATACACAAATTAAATACTTTGAAACCGGATGGAATGAATGTTGACTTTAAATTGAACTCACTTGTTTAAGAGATCTTTTATTCCTGTTTTTGTGGTTTTATCTTATGCACAGCACTGGTTTAAATGTATGCACATGATTCACTTTGTATGAGGTTTTATCTAACCAGTTTCTTCTTCTTTTTGTTTTTTTATTACAGATTGTCGAGCTCTCGCTGTATTGGGATCCTTTGCACCAGCTGAAAATGAGCATGTGAGGTGATTTATCACCATGCCCCTTCTAAAGAAATTTTTCATAATGTAATAAGCAATGAATAATATTGAACCTTCACACTGTATAATGAAAATAATAATACAATTTTTTTTGCACTTTATGTAAACCCTTGGTATGTCCATTTGATGGAAGTGGGGGTGAATCCACAGTGTGGGGCAAAATGAAAATAAACGACCTGGTTTGGTATGTGTGTAATGGTTAATAGAGCTTGTGGGTCGTATGCACATAGCACATGAGAGAGGGGACTAGTATGTTATAAGACTCTAACATTTGTGCATTAGCGTTCTGTATATCTCCTGTTTAGAGGGGGAAACAGAGATCATGAGGTGAGGGATCAAGACCACGGGGTGCATAGGTCATTTGCCTCTGGGGAGGACAGCTCCGGTAAACACTGTGTGATATAAACCTTGAAACCGCTATGGCCATAAAGGCTTTTTACCATGCAGTAATTTTTTTAATATTATGAATTTCTAATATGCACTATTCACTTTACACTATTTATATTAATATGTTGCACTAGCACTTTATTATTCAATTCCGGGATGCTGGAATCATAATCTATAGAAGCGCATACCCAGGAGTGATTTCAGGTGCAGAGGAAGCGAAATGTGAAGTGTGCAGGTGCCAGAGTACCAAGATGGCGGCTGCGACACTTCCAGTGTTCCCCTAGCAGCGGAGGAATCCTGGGAAAGTGTGAAGTCACTTGCGGTACGCTGATCTAATACACCAAGAGTGGAGAATGGAGATGATTAAAGCACCAAACACATGTGTAAGTTATAGAAGCTGGCAGGTGTGGGAGTCATCAATCAGTGGGGCATTAATGACAATCATGTAATAACTGATCTAATGGTGGTATATAGACATATGAATGTACTACAGATCTGTGAAGGAGACAGTATATGGAGGAACAGTGATAAGATATATGTAACTACATTATGCACTATTGTTGTAATTTGTTGGTTTATGGATAATTATGTAATTGTTTCAGAATCATGAGGTAGCATAAAAGAGAGATCAGATCCAGTGAGTGGTTGCTGGAAAAAGGTTCTTAGAACCGAAACGTCGCCATGAGATCCTGATGGCCCAATAAAGGCTGGCTAAATCTCTGCCTGGGAGTGCTACAGTTATATTTTTCTGGTTTATAATTTAGATAGATTGATAGATAAAAAGATAGATATGTATGTGTCTGTAATCATAGTAACCAGCATAATCAACTTTGGATACAAGTACATGGTATAAATAAAGAGAAGGCATTTTTTTTCTTTTCAACAGTTATAAACACAATCATGCAAACAGCATCTTCAGAGAGGAAGCAGACAAACTCGAGCGCCACCTATGGGAAGTAGCAATTCTAAAAGCCAATATTGAGCCTTTAACTAGCGGCAATGCTCCTCAGGGAAATAAAATATGGTGGCACTAGAGTTAGTCTTCTTCTTCTCTGAAGGTTCAATTTGTAAATTTTATTCCCCAGAGGAGCATTACGGCTTTTTAGTTTCCTCATTACTGGCATGCCAGATCTGGTGTGTCACTCTCCACATGAAGAAAAGCTTACCCCTTAAACTTCACTTAGTCTCTCATACAGCCAGATCAGATCTCATACTTTGTACTGACTATCATACAGTGAGATCAGATCGCATACTTTGTACTGACAAGGGGCAATACCCAGAAACACTGTGTCTACAAATTGAGATTCTGGTATAGCTTTAACCCCTTCATGACCAAGACATATAGGTACATCCTTGGTGATGTCCCTGACTTTGATGTGAGCTCATGCACTAAGCTCTCATCATTACAAGTACATGTCAGCTGATCTGATCAGCCGAAATGTGCAGCTATCAGGTGGGGCACCGACAGGTTGTCATGACAGCAAGGGGTGATGCTGTGATGATGTAGTTCCTGTGAAAGCCAGCTGAACACCGGCATTCACAGATCAGCAGCATTTCTGCTATCCAGAGGGATGCAGAATTATTGTTCTAGACAGAAGAAGTGATCGGACACTACAGGCTTCAGACGCCTTAAAGGGGCCAAAACATTAGTAAAATGGGTAAAAAAATGTAAAAAATAAATTAATAAGAGTTCAAATCACCCCCCTTTTGCCCCATTGAACATAAAATTATTTAATTATTTAAAAAAATACACATTTGGAATCGCAGCAATCTATCAAAATATAAAATAAATTAATCTGCTATGATCTGCTGTCCACATTACCATTAAATCACTTTGACAAAATCAAAATGCTAGTCATATCTATCCTCATACCACCTTTACTAAGCTACCATAAGAAGCTTTAGATAATTTAAATCAGGGAATAACAATATAGGACGTTGAAACAATCATTAAGGGATTAATGGGACATAAAGCACCTCGCCAAAATGGGATACTTCATCTGTACTACAAAACCGGGATATTCTGTTTCCACATATGACCCAATTATTTAATTACTTTATGAACAGAGGGGAGGTACCATATTTCCTACTGAATTGATTTGTCACGGTTATCAGTGTGCAAGTTATCGTCCCATAAGTCTTTTACACTCAGAACTGAAGATATTTACTAAACTACTGGCAGAGCGCCTGAACACTTGGCTACTGCAACTGATCCACAAGGACCAGGCAGGGTTTGTTTGGTTTCGCCAGACCGGCAATAACACTAGACAGAAATATGGAGCTCTGGGAGGCATCGCATTCCATTTAGCCATGGTTGTACAAAAGATTAGAAATGAATGAGACTTCCTCCCACCCCCTCCCTGCCAAGGGCATAAATTACTGCAAGATGCTATTCAAAAAAATGAAAAAAGAATATAGAAAAATTATAAAAACTCATCTACTGTTTCAAACTTTGTAGATCACATTAACTCCAATGCATGTACTGTAACCTGCAATTTACTTTGGGGGTCCGTTGGGCAACAAGTTTCTTTTTTGGATGCGTTACTGAGTGGCAATTCAATAACAAAACAAGTGAATACTACTTGGTTTAGAAAAAAACTAGCAGGTAACACACTGAGTAGCCATCCCCAGCATATGATCCATTCTATATCTATGGGGAACTGTTAAGGGCCAGACTTAGTTGTTCATCAGATCTCTTTTTCGTGAAAGAAAGTTAAGTAATAAAATTAAGCCTGTTAGCCTGTGAGTACAATAAAAGTATCATTAACAATGCCTTAAAAAAAAGCTAAACTGCAATAGAGAAATGACGTTTTTTAAGGTATCAAACACATGCAAAACAAGAGAAACCCAAATAAAAAAAAATCATACCACGGTGTAACAATCATTAGAAACACCAACTAGTTTTTTTTCTACCCCATATAGTTTGAATAAATAAATATAATAAAAACATATTTATCAGTGGTCAACTAGCATCCGGTTTTAAACGAGGTCACTAAAATGGGATGCAGTTTTGTGGCTTGGAGTGGGGTTCATCCTTGGGCAACTCTTTGTCACCTAGCACGTATTACAGCAATCGAAAGAAAGCACAACATTGGCTTTCAATGACTGGCTTTTACAGGTGTGGTGGAAGCGGATGTAATGCATGTTCACTTGTGCAAAGTAAGAAAACTCAATTTCTGCTACCTGATAAAGACATACAGAAAATCACTGCGCAAATAAACTGCAATACAGACCATCAATTGAGTGTTCAGAGTGTAACCTAAAATATGTTGGGTACACCACTCGAACAATAAAACGGCAGAGGACGACATGTATCTTACATTACTAGTGGTAACAGGTTGCACTAGAGTTTGTCTTCTGCAGAGACAATTTGCATATTTCATTTCCCAGAGGAGTATTGCGGCTTTTAAGTCTCCTCAATACTGGCATGCCAGACCTGGCATGTCACTCTCCACAAGGAGATAAGCTTACCCCTTAAAAACAATTATAATTTTAAAGTTATCTTATAAGTATCCCAAATCGTTACCTAAAGTCCATAGCTCTCAGAATACATGAAAAAGTGCCTATCTAATAGTTTCATAGTTTTTAAGGTAGACATAAATGTATCAGGATCAACCTATAGCCTAACATGTTGATCCAAAGGAAGGCAAGATCCCCCTGAGGCAGATACTAAGTGCCCTATATCAGGGAAAAATTCCTTCTTAACTTCACATATGGCAATCAGATGAGTTCCCTGGATCAACATTCCATCAGAGAATCTAGTACCTCAAAACTTGTAATTGAATTTTCAAGAAAGGCATCCAGACCCTCTTTGAACTTTTGTAGTGAATCAACTATCATGTGGCAGAGTTCCATAGCCTCACTGGTCTTACAGTAAAGAATCACCCCCCCCCCCCCCCCCCCCGTGAATATGGTTAAACCATCTTTCTTCTAGATCAATGATTTAAACCTTTCTTACCTTGAGAGCCATATTGAGCTCTGAGACAGGATTGTGAGCACCATCTATAGCTCCCTGAGTAGTGACATGTAAGGGTACCTTTACACGTTGCAACATAGCATGCAATTTCACTTGCAACTTACTGGTTGCAGTGAAATTATGGACACATTATTACATTTGTACACAGCAACAAGATAGAACAATGTGTCCATGATTTCACTGCAACCAGCAAATTGCCAGTGAAATTGTCTAGCAAACTTGCTGTGTGTGAAGGTACCTCAACAACTGCCCCTCCCATAATAGTGACACCCAAAATCTCTATTATTGGTATAATGACAGCCAAAGCTTCATAACATTAGTTACACCAAGGTAGTATACTTCCACCTATGGGTTACCACCTTACCCTCATTTACAATTGTTCCATCAAGCAATCATATCATCCTATCACGCCAAGCTTCTAGCACCTCCTTCCATCTGCCAGTATCATCCTATGTCCATCTTAGCACTTAATTTATTTTTCCAATTGTAAGTCCAATGTATGTGCATACAAATTTCTTTATCTGTGTAAGGAAATCTGGAAACTTGCCATAGCTGTTTGCTAGACCTGGTGCTAATGCACTAAGTTGGCAAACTATTGCAAGCCACACATCATGAGGGACAGGTTGGTCATCCCTGCTTTAGATGTAGAAGATGCCCCCTTGTCCCCATCACAGGCCTAGGTGTAATAAGATCATTGGAAACATTTCTGTACTATCTCTTCATATAATGTATTTGTACAATGCAATAAGATTGCCCCTAAACCTTAAAGGGATCCTGTCACCCCCAAAACACCTCCTAAGCTCTTAAAACCTGTCCCTAGTGCATATTAACACTTTCCCTACACTCCTTTTTGCTCCTAAATGCACCTAATCAAAGTGAAGAAAAACGTTTTATAAGTACCTGATTATTGATGCTAATGAGTGACTATCTATTCATAGTCACTCATCCAGGCAGCCCCTCTTCATGATATCACGCCTATTCAGGCGTGATCTTCCTAATACATTCAAAATCGCACCTCTCTGCGCGCCTCCCCACTCTCCCATTACGCACGGGCTTCAGTGGGGGCATTATGACGCGATTCGCGTCATTTCCTGGCGCCAGGTGACGTATACACCCGCGCCGCTCGCTTTGAGCTTCAAGTGCCTCACTGCGCATGCGTGCGGGAGCCGGAACAGAGCGGCCTGTGTCTCCGGATCGCAGGCACAGAAGAGGATTCCATTCCTCATAACAACAGTACGGCGGTCCCATTACAAACCCCTAACTTAGGGGTTTGTAATGGGACCGCCGTACTGTTGTTATGAGGAATGGAATCCTCTTCTGTGCCTGCGATCCGGAGACACAGGCCGCTCTGTTCCGGCTCCCGCATGCATGCGCAGTGCGCTCCCGCACGCATGCGCAGTGGGGCACTTGAAGCTCAAAGCGAGCGGCGCGGGTGTACTACGTCACCCGGCGCTAGGAAATGACGCGAATCGCGTCATAATGCCCCCACTGAAGCCCGTGCGTAATGGGAGAGTGGGGAGGCGCGCAGAGAGGCGCGATTTTGAATCTATTAGGAAGATCACGCCTGAATAGGCGTGATATCATGAAGAGGGGCTGCCTGGATGAGTGACTATGAATAGATAGTCACTCATTAGCATCAATAATCAGGTACTTATAAAACGTTTTTCTTCACTTTGATTAGGTGCATTTAGGAGCAAAAAGGAGTGTAGGGAAAGTGTTAATATGCACTAGGGACAGGTTTTAAGAGCTTAGGAGGTGTTTTGGGGGTGACAGGATCCCTTTAACTTTTCCAAACTGAATAATCCCAAATTTGATAATTTATCTTGGTATTGTAGGGTAAACAATCCCTTAATAACCTTGGTCGCTCTTCTATGGACATGCTCTAGTTCAGCTATGTCTTTCTTATACACTGTAGACCAGAATTGTACACAGTATTCTAAGTGTGGTCGCACTAGTGACTTGTATAGATGTAAAACTATGTTCCTCTCATGAGCATCTATGCCTCTTTTAATACATCTTATTATATGTATCTTGGCAGCAGCTGCCTGGCACTGGTCACCTTTTCTAGGACCAAGAATGGCTTAGATATGACAGTGCTAATCCAATTTAGTGACTGAGGTCTTACAACTTTTCCTTTTGTCACATAACCTAGATAAAATAACCTCTCTGTAGAATGAGTTCATTATTATCTGTCCTGAAATTCTCCAGTAAACACATTAATATCAATAAATGCACGCAATTTATATTAATGCCTAAGGATATGTACATAAAAATGCAATATCCCTTGTTTGTAGATGGTGGTATTACTTAGATATGTTTTGGTGCCAGACCCACGCTGGACCTGATAGAAAGGGTCTGGGATTCATTGAAGAAGGTGAGAGGGATACAGGGACTAACCAAGTATGCGCCCATATGGAATAACAATGGTCTTCCTGAGTTACAAAAAATTGGGACTATAAGAGAATGGGATGCCAAAGGAATAACTCGGATGGATCAAATTTCGGAAAATGGGAATATGAAGCCATTTCAATAGTTGCAGGGAGAATTTTTACTATCGGGCACGGAGTGGTATCATTATGAACAAGTTAAACATGCCATTAAATCCCAGAGGAATACACAAAATATGAAGGTGGAAGTGGACCTGGTCCTTTATTATGTCTGCCAGGAAGGGCTTACCAGGGGGGTTATCTCGAGCACATACAGGATCTTATGCACACGTTTTTGCTTCGGTTTGAAGGCAAGGGATAAATGGGAGGCAGAGCTTGGGCATATTGAGAACGATGTATGGGAGACCATCTTGGAATATATTCCAAAGCTCTCTTTAAGTGAACCTGCAAGATTGTCACATATCTATGTAGTCTACAGGGTTTATAGATCGCCACTGCGACTGTATGAGATGGGGCTGAGGGAAACCTCTGCATGTCCTAGGTGTGGGAGTGACAGTGCGGGTATACTCCACATGATGTGGGAGTGCCCCAGATTGGCCACATTCTGGTCTGGAGTATTGGATATGATTGGAGGGGCGTACGGATGTGTGGTTTCTGGAGATCCTGTTACATGCTTGTTGGGGTATGTGGAGGAGATCCCAGTTGTGTCTAATATGAAAATAGCAATTGCAAGGTTATTCTACTGTGCTAGGGAATTAATTGCGCAACATTGGACTGGGACTGACCCTCCTACTAACGAGGAGTTTTCCAAAAGAGTGGAGTATATCATACAACTAGAAAGGGGCATCTATGAAAAGAGAGGGAAGCATTCCCTGCATGACATCATATGGGGACCATGGATTCAGTTTAAAGGATTGTGAGATCTGCTGTACGTTCTGAGAGGTGTGTGGGAGGGAGGATGAGCTGCTGACGTGGGAGGAAGCCAGATTATGGGAAAACAACATATAGTTCCTTGCTGCATTGTTTGTGAAGGGTATGGAGGGAGGTACTGCTGCCGAGGGATGGGGAGGTTGGGGGTGGGGTGTGGTTCATATTAAAATGATTGTATTCATGCCATGCTGAATTGAAATTACTGACATGTGTTTACCAAAAGTTCAATAAAAAAGTATTTGATTTAAAAAAAAAAAAGATGTGTTTTGGCAAGTCTCTACAATAATAGGCTTTATAATAGCTTCTATCATAGGTAGGCTTATTCTACAAAGCTTACAAACTTGATTGGAAAGAGAAGGGTTACCTCTCAGTCTATCGGTAAATGCGGCTGCCACTAGGCTCCTCAGTCTGTTGACCACCTCTCTCCTGATAAGCGATATTTTCCATATGTCTGGACATTTGGGGAATGAGTGGAAGACAACTTTAAATGTTTTTTCAGGAATTATCATATTGATAGCCTATCTATTTAATATCTCACAAATGAACGGGGAATAAACAGCAGTTCTAGGCAGTGGCCATTGGGCAATGTTTGGGGAATGATGTATTTCACCATGTATATATTATATCCCGCATATGCAGATTTTAGCTGTTTGGTTTAGGGCCAAGACATGAACCCTTAAAGATCTGACATATCGTACTGATAAGCTGTCAGTATGTCAGTGCCTATACAACCTTTATTAAACTGTTCTACGCTCTTCTTGCTAACTTTAGGTGCTTATCAAATTTCACTTTTTTTTTTTTTTTTAAGACAAATGAACACAACTTTCCAGATCCACTTGATCTTTAGCATTTTCCAAGCTTTTAATTGACTTTGGACCACTCAAGATTTGGAAAAAACAAGATGACTTTTCAATACTTGTCTGAATATTAAATCACAGTTTTACAGCTGCCAAAACATTCAGCAACTCGCAGCAAAACAATGGTGTTAGAGGAAAGAAAGAGGGGAACAAACTTTTTATGACAAGTAAATTAAAAACAACAGGGCTGAAAATACAAAACTGCAATTTGGATATAACAGCAGATGAATACATAAAAATGCTCCTCTAAAATAGAATATCCTTCTCCAAAACTAAATAGTAAAGAATCTCATTTATAGCAATTCATTGTCAAATTAGTTCTGTTTAAATGAAGTGCGTCAAAGTCTGTACTTTTTCTTTCTTATTAATAAATTATTAATTATAGAAGCTTTTTTAAGCAAAATATAATGTACTGTGGTAACATTTATTTTTGATTCCTTTTTTTCTGCAGCCACTGGACGCTGTCATTTTAATCTCCTATTGTGTAAGTGTCTGAGCAAAATACATACAAACTGCAAATACGGCAGCGACAGACCCTAGGAAACAAAGGCCAGATGCCGACCCCATCTCCATTGTCTGTGGCCGCCTAAGCTGTGATCTATGCATGACCCCTGGCAGTGGCATAACTAGAATCTTATAGACTCTGGTACAAAATTTGGACCAGAATTCCTACCTACATGTTGGTCAGATATACAGGCCCATGTAGCATTCTAAATTCTATAAAGACATAGCTTTTGCCCCCCCATCCCAATAATGTAATAATATTGCACACCATGTACCATGCACCATGTCTCCCATACTCAACTCCTTTCTGGTATGCTCTCCATCTTGTGCCCCTTTCTGTAGTAATATCCCGCAATGTGAGCCCATTTCTGGTCTAATGTTCACCCTCCTGGGCCAATTCTGAAATAAGGTTTCCTATTATTGTGCTCTTCTCTAAAAATTAGTTTCACCTCTCCCCAGCATCCTCTTCAATAGCTAGGGCAGAGGCTCCCAGCTGACTTCAGCTTGCCTGTTATGGGTGACGCATGACACCACTGCTCTACACAACCCATTAATGGCATAGAGATACCAGCTGCCAGCCTCTGATTAACCGGTGATGTGTATTACAGAGCAGGGAGCAAGCAGGATGTACGTCTAGCTGTTATAGGCATTGGTGGCAATGGACCGCTCTTACGCACGGGTCTGCTCATGTTCACACCGGAGTCAAGTTCACAGCTGTGGCAGAAGCCAGGTGCCATCATATGGTGCTCAGTGCTACATCATATTTTGTAAAAGGGCACAGAGATGCCAGAAATGCATCAGTGATCAGAGCAATCATATTATGAGGATTTTAATCGTTTGCCATTTTTTCCATGGATTCTCATTAAAGAATGATGTATTTTAGAAGTATGGACATGCCGCATATCTCCATTTCTCTGTGATGTACTGAGTTGTTCATGACTGTCATTGACATGCCTTATAAGTGCTACCCACAGTGTGTCTCGCTCTGCTCCACCCAGCACCTGAAGTACCTGACTGCCGCTTTGTGTTGTCTTCTGCGGTAGTGAGTCATAGGGGCCACGGCCAAGCTCTGCAGGAATTTATATCCACCCTGTCCTGCAGAGGTTTGCTTCCTCAGCCTATCACCTGATATTTCAGGCAACTCCACCCTCCTCTCTCCTTACCTGATCGCTGGTTCCAAGTCAGTTTGTCTGAATTCTCCTCTCCTGACCTTGACTTTGAACCTGTGCTATCTGCCCTGACCTTGGACTATCTGCCTATGCCTCTGTCTTGTGTCTGACTCTCCGGTCAGCTGCAGTAGACCCGAGAACTGGAGTGGTAACTTGGTATCTACTGGCAACTCTGCCCATTCTCTGGTGAAAACCCGGTAGACACTAAGCCACACAACTTCAGGGTAAGCTCGGCCCGTGGGGCAGTGAAACCACTTCCCCCAGCATGACAAGTTGATGGGCTGCAACTGAATTGATATTAATCATTCTGATAAGTAAAAATGGAAAATTATACATGTGGTAAGCCCACTTTTTTGCACATCCATGAATTGTTTTTTATTATGATTTTTGTAAGACAATGAACAAAAACAGAAATTTGGACATTGCCTTCAATTTATTTTTACGCTGTTCACTATGAAGAAAGTGATAATACAATTTCATTCTTAAGGTCAGTACGATTACAGTTAATTTGCGGTTATATACTTTTATATAACTTGCTATTTTTGCACACAAACACTTTTTTACCAAACTGTATTTGTTTTTGCGGTACCATATTCTGAGAGCAATAACTATTTTATTCTCTTGACTCTTTCGTCATAGGAGTTGCAGTGTCTATTGGGTACTATTTTGGGCTGCATACTATCTTTCAGATTTTTTTTTAGATTTTTGGGAGACAAACTGAAAAAAAAATGGCAAGCTATTGTAAGAGTGTGTAAAAATTTACTTCCTGAATAAAAAGGTGGGGGCTGTCAGCTGAGGAGGTTGTCACGGAGACAGGGAGGACTTTATGACAGTTTGGGCTGAGGTAAACTGGTCTCCAGAGGTGCTGTGAGGAGAGTGGCTGTGGAGAAGTCTGAGCCAGATAAAGCTGAGACCGGACACTGATCCACTGGACAGCAGAGCCCCTGGAGGGGACCAAAGACTTATTCCCTGCTAAGAAGCGAGTATACTACTGCCAGGAGAGGAGTGCTTTAGAGGAGACGGGTCGGCCATACTGTGAGAGGAAAAGACTGAATCTCTGCTGTGAGACTGCAGGCCTCGGTGTGGTGTCTCTAGGTGAACACACTTGGCCTCCCAAAAAGCTACAGAGACTAAGACCCCCCTTCAGACAAGAGAACACAATATCCCTATTTACTACAGTTGTGTTTTATTTATTTTTCATTTTTGGCGCTGAAGACCATTGGAAGTGACTGCGTTAACAGTACTTCCCCAGGCCTGTACAGACTGTAACTGGACTAAACTTTACTATTAGATAAGGTACCCGGGTATCCAACAGATCAGATATATAAATATATATGTACATATATGTACACTGGGTTTATATGTATTGTATGTATAGAGTTGATAAGATTGTAAATCGGTGTGTTATTTCAGTGATCCTCACTAAACTGCATCCATCTGATTTACACCTGTCCTGCTGCTGTGTGTAGTAAATCGCTTATTTTTCTGTATAGATTTTAGGTAAATTTATTTTTGGCATTGTCTCCTCACACTGAGGAGGAACATTAAGGTAACACACCGACCCCTAGCTTGATGCTGGGTGTATGTAAATAATTTATCTATTTCTGGGGAAATAACATATCTGTGCATCTTACTCTAAACTTTCCATCTGTTTCCTCAAGTAAAAGCAAGTATTTTATGTTGCTTCTGCCTCCGTCTCTGTTTCTGTGACTCACTGGATCTAGTACGGACCTCTGGTCATTACACTATGACTTAGGTATTTTTTTTTTTCTTTTTTACACTATTCATCCTGCGGGAATAGTAATAATAAAAATGTATTTTAATGTCAGTACAATTATAGTCAGACCACATTTATATTGTTTTTTTATGGTATTGCTACTTTTGTATACCGTATATACTCGTGTATAAGCCGAGTTTTTCAGGCCAAAATTTGGGCTGAAAAGTCTCCCCCTCGGCTTATACACGGGTCAATATGGTAGTCTCTGCGTGGTGGGGGCTGTGGAGGCTGGAGGAGGCGGGGGGAGGCTGCTGTATGAGCGGCCCCGTCACGTGGGGCCGCTCATTATATATGCACTGCTTCCCCCTGTCAATCAGCGGCAGGGGGAGGCAGTTCATATATGCCCCCCAAACGCTGCCACTCTCTCCCCCTTGTAAGGGCCCCCCCCCCCGCTGCTGTAAGGGCCCCCCCCCCCCCCGCTGCTGTAAGGGCCCCCCCGCTGGTTATATTACCATCCCGGTCTTCTGATCAGCGCCGCTCCTCGGTGCTGCTTCTTCATCCTCCCGTCCTCGCTGTATCCGGGATCTCCAGCCATCGCAGGCATATGACGTCATCGCGCGACGGCCGGAGATCCCAGATTCAGCGAGGACAGGAGGATGAAGAAGCAGCACCGAGGAGCGGCGCTGATCAGAACACCGGGATGGTAAGAGAAGCAGCGGGGGGGGGGCGTAAGGGGGGCGAGTGCCAGCATTTTGGGGCTGCTGGGTACCCCCAGGGGGCTGTTGGTTCCCCCAGGGGGCTGTTGGTACCCCCAGGGGGCTGTTGGGTACCCCAAGGGGGCTGCTGGGTACCCCCTGGGGGCTGCTGGGTACCCCCAGGGGGCTGTTGGTACCCCCAGGGGGCTGCTGGGTACCCCCTGAAGGCTGCAGGGTACCCCCAGGGGGCCGCTGGGTACCCCCTGGGGGGTGCTGTATAACCCCTGGGGGGTGCTGTATAACCCCTGGGGGCTGCTGTATAACCCCTGGGGCTGCTGTATATACTGCTGAGGCCTGTATACCACTGGGGCTGCTGTATATACCACTGGGGCTGCTGTATATACCACTGGGGCTGCTGTATATACTGGTGGGGTCTGTATATACCACTAGGGAGGCTGCTGTATACCACTGGGGTTGCTGTATATACTACTGGAGCCTGTATATGCCACTGGGGAGGCTACTGTATACTACCATTGGGGGGCCTGTATACCACACTGCTGGGGGCTGTAGACCTGTGCTGGGGTCCACCCTCGGCTTATACACGAGTCAATAGGTTTTCCCAGGTTTTGGGGGCAAAAGTAGGGGAGTCGGCTTATACACGGGTCGGCTTATACACGAGTATATACGGTACTTAATTCCATTTTTTTAATTTGTTTTTACATACAGGTGCATCTCAATGACTTAGAATATCATCAAAAAGTTAATTTCTTTCAGTAATTCAATACATAAAGTGAAACACATATATTATATAGAGTCATTACAAACAGAGTGATCAATTTCATGTGTTTATTTCCGTTCATGTTGATGATTATGGCTTACATCCAATGAAAACCCAAAGGTCAGTATCTCAGAAAATTAAAGTAGGGAGGAGGAAGGGTTAAAAACTGTGCTGCCGTATTCTACAAGATATCAAAGGGTGAATATAATATTGATTCATTAGTCAACGCATTTCAGGGCTCCCTGAAACATCCTGAAACATGACAATATGACATTGATTTGTCATGAGGAAGGGGCCAGGGAGCCCTGAAATGCTAAATGACTAATAAATCAATATTATATACACCATTTGATGTCTCGTGGAATACAGCAGCGTGGTTTTTAACCCTTCATCCTCCCTACTCTATATGCACCATGCCTGGGGACTGCAGCAGCAGTGATCTGCTTTCATAGTGGTTGCTCTCACAACCACACAAGGTGAAGCCTCTGATACCTATTTAGGTAAGATTTTATCTCTCAGGCCCTTCATCCTCCCTACTTTTATTTTCTGAGGTAATGACCTTCAGGTTTTCATTGGCTGTAAGCCATAATCATCAACATTAACATAAGTAAACACTTGAAATAGATCACTATGTTTGCAATGACTCCATATATGAGTTTCGCTTTACATATTGAATTATTGATATAAAGTAACTTTTTGATGCTATTCTAACACATTGAGATGCACCTGTAGTCATATTCAATATACAACGTTTGTATTTTCTTGCAGAGGTACCGTATATACTCGTGTATAAGCCGAGTTTTTCAGCACAAAAAATGTGCTGAAAAGTCCCCCCCTCGGCTTATACACGAGTCATACAGTATACAGGGCCGGGCCCCCCCCATCGGTGTACAGGCGCGCCCCCCCCCCCTTCAGTGGTATACAGGGCCCCCCCCCCCTTGCTGCCGCACACCTGTAAAGTAAGACATCATTATACTTATCCCTGTCGCCGCTCGGTCACCGTGCTCCTCCGGGTCTTCATGCTTCCTCCTCCGGCGCACAGGAAATGACGTCATTTCCTGTGCGCCGGAGGAGGAAGCATGAAGACCCGGAGGACCACGATGACCGAGCAGCGACAGCGATAAGTATAATGATGTCTTACTTCACAGGTGTGCGGCAGCAAGGGGGAGCCCTGTATACCACTGATGGGGAGGGCGGTGGCCCTGTATACCACCGATGGGGGGGTAGCGCCTGTACACCACTGGGGCTGCTGTATATACTGCTGGGGCCTGTATATACCACTGGGGCTGCTGTATATACTGCTGGGGCCTGTATATACCACTGGGGCTGCTGTATATACTGCTGGGGCCTGTATATACCACTGGGGCTGCTGTATATACTGCAGGGGCCTGTATATACCACTGGGCTGCTGTATATACTGCTGGGGCCTGTATATACCACTGGGGCTGCTGTATATACTGCTGGGGCCTGTATATACCACTGGGGCTGCTGTATATATTGCTGGGGCCTGTACACCACTGGGGCTGCTGTATATACTGCTGGGGCCTGTATATACCACTGGGGAGGCTGCTGTATACCACTGGGGCTGCTGTATATACTGCTGGGGCCTGTATATACCACTGGGGAGGCTGCTGTATACCAGTGGGGCTGCTGTATATACTGCTGGGGCCTGTACACCACTGGGTCTGCTGTATATACTGCTGGGGCCTGTATATTCCACTGGGGCTGCTGTATATACTGCTGGGGCCTGTATATACCACTGGGGCTGCTGTATATACTGCTGGGGCCTGTATATACCACTGGGCTGCTGTATATACTGCTGGGGCCTGTATATACCACTGGGGCTGCTGTATATACTGCTGGGGCCTGTATATACCACTGGGGCTGCTGTTTATCATGCTGGGGCCTGTATATACCACTGGGGTTGCTGTATATACTGCTGGGGCCTGTATATACCACTGGGGAGGCTGCTGTATACCACTGGGGCTGTTGTATATACTGCTGGGGCCTGTATATACCACTGGGGCTGCTGTATATACTGCTGGGGCCTGTATATACCACTGGGGCTGCTATATATACTGCTGGGGCCTGTATATACCACTGGGGCTCTGTATATACTGCTGGGGCCTGTACACCACTGGGGCTGCTGTATATACTGCTGGGGCCTGTATATACCACTGGGGCTGCTGTATATACTGCTGGGGCCTGTATATACCACTGGGGCTGCTGTATATACTGCTGGGGCCTGTATATACCACTGGGGCTGCTGTTTATCATGCTGGGGCCTGTATATACCACTGGGGTTGCTGTATATACTGCTGGGGCCTGTATATACCACTGGGGCTGCTGTATATACTGCTGGGGCCTGTATATACCACTGGGGCTGCTGTATATACTGCTGGGGCCTGTACACCACTGGGGCTGCTGTATATACTGCTGGGGCCTGTATACACCACTGGGGAGGCTGCTGTAATACTGCTGAGGCCTGTATATACCACTGGGGAGGCTGCTGTATAGTACAACCGGGGAGGCTGCTGTATACTACCACTGGGGGGGCTGCTGTATACTACCACTGGGGAGGCTGCTGTATACTACCACTGGGGAGGCTGCTGTATACTACCACTGGGGGGCCTGTATACCACTGGGGGGGCCTGTATACCACACTGCTGGGGGCTGTATACCTGTGCTGGGGTCCACCCTCGGCTTATACATGAGTCAATAGGTTTTCCCAGGTTTTGGGGGCAAAAGTAGGGGGTCGGCTTATACATGGGTCCGGCTTATACACGAGTATATACGGGTACATTTTTGTGGGTCGCAAGTACACTTTTTACTGAAGCAATTTTTTTTTTTTTTTTTATCATTAATATTTTTATTAAAGGTTTTGAATTTGACAATTATTCAAAATATAAACGGTGACAATCAAATTAACAATATAGTACTAGACAGTAAAGCTACTAGCACACGTGAAATTCTAGCCTACAAGGCTACGTTACTAGAGCATTTTGGAAAACTCTTAAGGCCGTGTCATGTTGGAAAACTTCACCGATGAAAAATCAAATCTCTTCTCATTGAATAGTCTCTGTTAGCATACAGATCGTATAGTCCGTTTGTGCAGATCACTAGTAATTCTTGATAGTTTTATCTTATTCTGGTGACATTTGTAACGGCCGAGTATACTTTCCTACGTATATATTATTGTATAACCAGTAGTAAAGTATAGAACAATAGAAGAAGGAAAAAGAACAGTAGTAAAGGGATAGATTATGCTTTAAGGGCAGTAGATTAAATCAGAGAGAGGTACGCCATAGAAAGACCCAAGGACTGTTCGGGAAGTAGAGGAGGAAGTTAAGGATCGGAGCAGAGAGAGATCAACAAAGGCTAAATTTAAGCCTCGGACGCTCTGGTGTTCGTCCGGAGGTCGAGCCAAGAGGAAGGAGGACCCCAGGAGGGGAGGACCCCAGATCCATCGCCATCTGACAATGCGATTCCCCCAGTCACCTCCCCTTTTTCAGATCTCAGATCACACTAAAGGGGGATCTGTAGTGCCAATGGATGTTTTGCCCACATTTCCCACACCTCTGCAACATATCTTTTAGCGCCCTTGTCCATGGCCAGGTAATATTCACTGCAGAAGATGGAGTTAATCCTATCTGTCAAATCGCTCATAGCGGGTGGAGCCTTGCACTTCCATCTTGCTACTATACAACTCCTCGCCGCCGTGTATATATATGTCGCAATGTGGCGAATCACTGGCGGATTCGCCATTAGCCCTATGTTCAGTATGGCTAGCTGTGGGCAGAGGGGGATTTCAGTGTCCGTAACGGACACCATTAGATGCGCCACCAGATGCCAAAAGGGTGTTATTTTGGGGCACGTCCACCACATATGTGCCAGGTCCCCCTCTTGTCCACAGTGTCTCCAACACTGAGCTGAAGCTCCTTTTCCGAATTTGGCAAGTTTGGCTGGAGGAATGTGCCAGCGTAAATGGATCTTCTTTAAAAGTTCCAAGTGGTTGATGCATTTGGATGCTGCTAAGACACATTGGATTGCATCCTCCCAATCGTCAATGTCCGCCCGGAATCCCAGATCTTTCTCCCATTTGTCCATGTGGCCTAATTTCGAGAGGGAGTCATGGTCCCCTATTTCTGTGTATAGTAGGGAGAGGCCCTTTGGTTGATCCTCATCTGATAATAATAGTCTCCTCAGGGCCGAGGGCTCGCCTGGTCTGATGCAATTTTTTAACGTACAACATTTTGATCACTCTTTATTTCATTTTTTTTGAGTGACAAATAAGCTATATTTTTAGAAAAGTTTTTTTTATTCATTTCTTTTACAGTGTTCACTATACAAGTTAAATAATGGAACAATGTTATAGCTTGGGTCAATCTGGATGCCGCAATACCAATTTATGCATACTTTTTATTACTTTTGAATTGAAAAAATTTTTTAATGGGAAAATATTTTTACAGAATTTTTTATTTTTTTGTATTTTTACTAATTTTATTTGACTTTTTCTTACTTAGTCTCCCTATGGAGCTTTAACTTTCGCCAGTCTGATCACGGGTGTAATAGTCTGTAATAATTATGTATTGCAGTGCAGTAGATCATATTGCAGTGTATTAGACATGTCAGTTTTTTCAATGACAGCAAGTGTGTTGGACCATGTGAGGTGCTGATTGTGTTACAATGGGAGCACCTTCCATCTGTTCTCTATCTGTAGCGTCCTTTTGCCATTGGCATCCCAAAAAGTTAAACGGCCACTGCAGCAGGGTTTCAGCTAAATGATATAGCTGATATCCATTGCTTCATCTTATCACCATACATGTACAACAATTTGTATGAACGCATTGCCTGCTGTGCCGTACATGTATAAAAGATAATAAAAAGGAGTTAAAGTACCGTACTCATAAGGTAAGAGGAGTTTGATTTTTCCCTGATATGAGCTCATATTTATGAGTGAACATCCCTTGATTAAGGTAATTTGCTGACGACCTGTGCCAATACTCATGATTTGTGACTTCCTTCCATTTTTTTGAGTGAATGGTTCTGAATTATCAACAATCTGCCAGCAATATAGGTATAGAAATTTCCTTTGCTCACTTCCAAGAATACATTGCTGGGGTTATTGTCCAATGGCTTGACTGGACCTTTCTATTATGCCTGAATGCAAAGAGCAATAGACAAAACTTCGATCTCACCTCCTGTAATCCATCTTGAGGTCTTTGGAGCTAGAAACGGACTGCAATTGACAACAAGATGGACAGACGCAAGACACCTAGCGGCCAGAAGTTTCAAGTGATTTTTAGAGGGCAAGACGACAAAATTTTTGACCAGGGTCATACCACCGTAGATTCCCTCATCCAAAAGAATCGTGTCAGCTATGTTAATGACTCTCCGATCAAACTCTGACTAGTTTTGATCTGAGTGTCAACATAGTGTGATCTGATTCTTGTAGAACTCTGTGAGGAAAAGAAACAATGTTTCTCCATCGTCTACATTGTGTTAGTCCACAGAAACCGGACTAGTTTCATATGTTATTCTAGTGCAGTCTGATATTTTTCATGCATCCAAAGACTTGTATTGATGAATGACATCTGGGTTCAGCGTGAAATCGCAGCATGCTGCAATTTTTTTCCCCGACATATTTTGTCAGTGAAAAAAATGGTGAAAGGAAACAAAAGAAGCAGAGAAGTACTCCTGTGTGAATCGGTATGTAAGCTTGAACAAATAAGGTGAATATCTTGTCCAATCACCTACTGAGGTTGTGCCAGCCCGCACAACCCAGGTGACAAGATTTGTAAGTTAGCTTTTTCTACTGTCAGCCATCCCGCGGCTCCCTGCCGCACTGCTTGAAGGGAGTGAGGGCTCAGATTTTATCCAGCAGGGAATGGTGAAGCTCCAGCTCACTCTCTGGAGATTACAGCTGGCTCCAAAGGATGGGGGATCAATTATATACACTTATTCTCCTCTGACCTGTGGCGCCCATAATATACCACATTTTTCTTGCTAGTGTTAGTGGAAAAATTTGGGCATCTGCACTGCCACATTGAATAACCTTGGTCTGAGTACTATCAAATATAAAATCAGATACCATTCCTACAACTTATGTACTGGGGTGAGTGAGCACTTAAATTAAGTGACTTGCAGACATCCAATGCAGCACATTATTTATCAAATGAAAATTTAAACAACGCGGTTATTCAATTAAATATGTAAAAAAGCATTCAGCAATTGGGTTACTGATTAGTCTTTTAGTTTTTTTTTTGACAACTTCTTTCACATCTGCATTTTTCAAATCAGGCGAATTCCGCCTTGTCTGAAAAATACCGGATCCGGCAACATTGCGTTAGTGACCAATACATTTCCCACAGACTTCCGGAAATGTGCGTTGTCTTCCAGTTGCATCCTTTTTTGCTGCATCTGGATGAACCTGGAATTTCAGGCATTTTTTAAAACCGCATTTAGCAGTGTTTTTTTTTTGTCTGGCATCCGGCACACCTACTGAGCAATTTGAACAGCGAAAAACCAGATTCGCCAAAATCGCAGAAGTGAAAGTAGCCTAACAATCCTGAAGCAGAGAAAATCCGGCATTCAGTGAAAAACTGGATTTGACAAAAAGGCAGATGTGAAAGTACCCTACTATTGTCAAAGACAAAAAAACTGTTTTTATCCCCTTCCCAACATAGATGGATTCATATTTATGGTACGGGATCAGCAACTGCACATGCATCATAACTGGCAGATGTCAACTGTGTTATATAGCTGGCAAATGCCTGCTCTGATTGCTGCCATTTAATTATTTGAATGCTACTGTCAATTACCACCAGCGACATTTAAATGACACAATAGCCAAAGTGTTTGTGGATCAACTCCCATTGGCCCTGCACCATAAAATAGCAGGGTGCTAATGGGTGGTCTTTGCAGTCAGGACCTGCTGATAGCCCTCACTGCTGCAATCAATGTCCTTCTGTGAAGTTCAGCCTGTGGATGGGCTTCATAAGTGATCATCATTTTTGCAATGTAATGCAATATGATTGTGTCCTAAGGAAGCTAACCAATTAAGTAAAAGAATTTTAAAAAATATGAAAAATTAAATATAAAAATTTTAATCCCCACCTTAAGAATAAAGGAATAAATAAAACCAAAATAAGCATACCGTATATACTCGTGTATAAGCCGACCCGTGTATAAGCCGACCCCCCTACTTTTTCCCCCAAAACCTGGGAAAATCTATTGACTCGGGTATAAGCCGAGGGTGAACCCCAGCACAGGTATACAGCCCCCAGCAGTGGTATACAGGCCCCAGCAGTATGATATACAGCAGGCCCCAGTGGTATATACAGCAGCCCCAGTGGTATTGCAGCCCCTATATACAGCAGCCCCAGTGGTATTGCAGCCCCAGTGGTGTATACAGCAGCCCCTATATACAGCAGCCCCTATATACAGCAGCCCCAGTGGTATTGCAGCCCCAGTGGTGTATACAGCAGCCCCTATATACAGCAGCCCAGTGGTATTGCAGCCCCTATATACAGCAGCCCCAGTGGTATTGCAGCCCCAGTGGTGTATACAGCAGCCCCTATATACAGCAGCCCCAGTGGTATTGCAGCCCCAGTGGTATTGCAGCCCCTATATACAGCAGCCCCAGTGGTATTGCAGCCCCAGTGGTGTATACAGCAGCCCCTATATACAGCAGCCCCAGTGGTAGTATACAGGCAGCCCCAGTAATGCAGGGCCCCCCCAGCCTGACTCCGGTCACCTGTAAAGCAAATTATACTTATCATTGTCCCGCTGCCGTCCGCGCCCGCATCTGCCAACATCCCGATCCTCCATCTTCATGCGTCTTCTTCCTGTTTCCTGTGTTCGGCGCCGGTAATGACGTCATTGCCTGCGACGCGCACAGAAACAGGAAGAAGACGCATGAAGATGGAGGATCGCGATGTCGGCAGCGGCGGGCGCGGACGGCAGCGGGACAATGATAAGTATAATTTGCTTTACAGGTGACCGGAGCATGAGGGGAGGTGACCGGAGCATGAGGGGGGGGCCCTGCATTACTGGGGATGCGGGGGCTGCTTTATACCGCTGTATACAGCAGCCCCCGCACTGACTCGCGTATAAGCCGAGGGGGGTACTTTTCAGCCCAATTTTTGGGCTGAAAAACTCGGCTTATACGCGAGTATATACGGTATTTAGTATTGCTGTATATGCAAAAGGTCCAATCTATGAAAATATAAAATATATTAACCTGAACAATAAACATCATAAAGAGAATAACATGCTCTTACCCACAGCTCAATGTACAAAAATATTAAAATGTCATGGGTCCCAGTAAATAGCACTGCATTCATGTTTTTAATAATGTGATTGACTATATAGAATAATCATTTATGGTGCATTCTCTACAAAACAATATCAATAGAGCAGTACCTTGGAAAGAGACTTCCCGTTGGCCGTGAGAGTGGCTAGTCCTGCACAACAAACCAAGGCACTTGAACTTGATAGGCCAGAACTTGGAGGAATGGTTCCATCCACTAAGCAATTCATCCCTTTGGGTCCATCCAGACTGAAGTGCTCCTGGAAAGTATAGAATTTATGTATATCAGAAATAATAATAAAACAAGAAAATGAACACAGATAACCCTACCTTCATGTATGAGGCAACTTATAATAAAATGGGGCACATTTACCGATGACTGCTGCTTCATAAACTGTTACTAACCCCAGAGCACTAGAGTAAAATGTACTTGTAAGCTTAATAAGAGTTATGCATCTTGGGCAGTCATGCATTGGAATACATTTTCATTAATATGTATACCATCTTCTAGCATGGAGGATATGGAATTGTATTAAGCCCCAAAAACTGCCAAGGATAATGGGAAAGAAATAGCAAACTTTTATGCAAGGTCCTTAATAAATGTTCCTCAATATATTAAATCCACTTTAATAAATTTAAAAAACAACATATTCTACAGTTAGAAAAAATAAAATCATTAAGTGTTTCATAGGAAAATTGCCGAGAAATCATCAAAATACAATAGGACCAAACCTTAAAGAACTAGTCTAATATAATAATTGCCTAAGCCAGCTTCCGTCTGTTTCTGCTCGAAATGATGTCAGATCCAGACCGAAGCTGGCTGTACACCCACTAAGTGTTTACCAAGATGGCCGACCGTTAGCGAGAGCGGGGCTAATACAGCCATGCTCTCGCCATCAGCGGCCTCTCCTGCGCCCCACACCCTCCTGCCCATCCTGCCTGCGCCCCCACTCCTCCTGCCCCGATCTGCTCTTAATGCCCCCCTTGCTCCCCCTCCCTCTGCCCCCTCTCTCCCCCTGCCACCCTCCCTCTGCCCCCCTGCTCCTCACGGCCCCCACTCCCCCTTTGCTCCCCACGGCCCCCACTCCCCCTGCCCCCTCCCCCGCTCCTCAATGCTGATAAAAATAAAAAAATCCCATAAGGATACTCACCTTCCGCAGGCGCGCTCCACCTGTCTTCTATCTCCCAGGATAGGACCTGTCGTTGCCTGGGAAACAGATCAGCTGATCGGTTTCCCAGGCAACAACAGGTCCTGTCCTAGGAGATAGAAGACAGAAGGAGCGTGCCTGCGGAGGACGAGTATCCTTATGGGATTTTTTTATTTTTATCACCATTGAGGAGCAGGAAGGGGGGGGGGGCAGGGGAAGTGGGGGCCGCGAGGAGGCAGAGGGAGGGGGAGCTGCACGCCACCTGCCCACCGCGCTGCTGCGCTGACCACTGTGCCCACCACGCTGCTGCGCTGACCACTCTACCCACCATGCTGCTGCGCTGACCACTCTGCCCACCACGCTGCTGCGCTGACCACTCTGCCCACCGCACTCACTGCTAACCACTGAGCCACTGTACAGTGCTAAACACTGAGCAACCATACTTTGCTAACCATTGAGCCACCGCGCAGTGCTAACCACTGAGCCACCGCGCAGTGCTAACCACTCAGCCACCGTATACTCTGCTAACCACTGAGCCCCTGTATACTCTGCTAACCACTGAGCTGCCATACAGTGCTCCATCCTCCTCCTCCCACCGCTCTGTGCTCCGTCCTCCCCCTGCCTGTGCCGTTTCATCCTCCTCCACCGCTTCCTCCTCCTTCCTTTGTCCTCCTCCCCTCCGCCACGCCATCCTCCATCCTCCCCCTGCCTGTGCTGCTCCATCCTCCCCCACCCCACCGCTTTGTCCTCCGTCCTCCTCTCCCCTGCTGCTCTGTGCTCCATCCTCCCCCTGCTGCTCCGTCCTCCCCCCACCCCACCGCTTCCTCTTCCTTCCTTTGTCCGCCTCCCCTCCGACACTCCATCCTCCGTCCTCCCCCTGCTGCTCCGGCCTCCCCCACCCCGCCGCTTTGTCCTCCATCCTCCTCTCCCCTGCCGCTTTGTGCTCCTGCCTCCCCCTGCTGCTTCATCCTCCCCATGCCTGTGCCGCTGCATCCTCCCCCACCCCACCGCTTCCTCCTTTTTCCTTTGTCCTCCTTCTCTCCGCCACTCCATACGCCATTCTCCCCCTGCCTGTGCTGCTCCATCCTCCCCCACCCCGCCGCTTTGTCCTCCGTCCTCCTCCTCCCACCGCTCTGTGCTCCGTCCTCCCCCTGCCTGTGCTGCTCCATCCTCCTCCACCGCTTCCTCCTCCTTCCTTTGTCCTCCTCCTCGCCGCCACTCCATCCTCCCCCTGCCTGTGCTGCTCCATCCTCCCCCACCCCACTGCTTCGTCCTCTATCCTCCTCCCCTCGCTGCTCTGTGCTCCGTCCTCCCCCTGCTGCTCTGTCCTCCCCCTTCTTGTGCCGCTCCATCCTCCCCCACCCCACCACTTCGTCCTCTGTCCTCCTCCCCCCGCCGCTCTATGCTCCGTCCTCCCCCTGCTGCTCCGGCCTCCCCCACCCCGCCGCTTTGTCCTCCATCCTCCTCTCCCCTGCCGCTTTGTGCTCCTGCCTCCCCCTGCTGCTTCATCCTCCCCATGCCTGTGCCGCTGCATCCTCCCCCACCCCACCGCTTCCTCCTTTTTCCTTTGTCCTCCTCCTCTCCGCCACTCCATACGCCATTCTCCCCCTGCCTGTGCTGCTCCATCCTCCCCCACCCCGCCGCTTTGTCCTCCGTCCTCCTCCTCCCACCGCTCTGTGCTCCGTCCTCCCCCTGCCTGTGCTGCTCCATCCTCCTCCACTGCTTCCTCCTCCTTCCTTTGTCCTCCTCCTCGCCGCCACTCCATCCTCCCCCTGCCTGTGCTGCTCCATCCTCCCCCACCCCACTGCTTCGTCCTCTGTCCTCCTCCCCTCGCTGCTCTGTGCTCCGTCCTCCCCCTGCTGCTCTGTCCTCCCCCTTCTTGTGCCGCTCCATCCTCCCCCACCCCACCACTTCGTCCTCTGTCCTCCTCCCCCCGCCGCACTATGCTCCGTCCTCCCCCTGCTGCTCTGTCCTCCCCCTACCTGTGCTGCTCCATCCTCCCCCACCCAACTGCTTCCTCCTCCTTCCTTTATCCTCCTCCCCCCCGCCACTCCATCCTCCGTCCTTCCCCTTCCTGTGCTGCTCCATCCTCCCTCACCCCGCCTCTTTGTCCTCCGTCCTTCTCCTCCCACCGCTCTGTGCTCCGTCCTCCCCATGCCTGTGCTGCTCCATCCTCCTCCACCGCTTCCTCCTCCTTCCTTTGTCTCCTCCTCTCCGCCACTCCATCCTCCCCCTGCCTGTGCTGTTCCATCCTCCCCCACCCCACCGCTTCATCCTCTGTCCTCCTCCCCCCACCGCTCTGTGCTCCGTCCTCCCCATGCCTGTGCTGCTCCATCCTCCCCCACCGCTTTCTCCTCCTTCCTTTGTCCTCCTCACCTCCGCCACTCCATCCTCCGTCCTCCTGTGCTGCTCCGTGCTCCCCCACACTGCCGCTTCATCCTACATCCTCCTCCCTCCCGCCGCTCTGTGCTTCGTCCTCCCCCTGCCGCTCCGTCCTCCTACTGCCTATGCCACTTCCTCCTCCCCCACCCCACCGCTTCCTCCTCCTTCCTGTCCTCCTCACCTCCGCCACTCTATCCTCCGTCCTCCCCCTGCCTGTGCTGCTCCGTCCTCCCCACCCTGCCGCTTCATCCTGTCCTCCACCCCCCCGCCGCTGTGCTTCATCCTCCCCCTGCCGCTCCATCCTCCCCCTGCCTGTGCCGCTCCATCCTCCCCCACCCCACCGCTTCCTCCTCCTTCCTTTGTCCTCCTCCCCTGTGCCACTCCATCCTCAGTCCTCCCCCTGCCTGTGCTGCTCCGTCCTCCCCCCACCCCACCGCTTCGTACTCCGTCCTGCTCCCCCCCTGCCGCTCTGTTCTCCATCTTCCTCCCTCTTGCTGCTCTGTCCTCCCTCCTCCCCCCTGCCACGCCGTCCTTTCCCCGCCGCTCCTTCTTCAAAGTTCCTCCCAATTCAGCCCTCACCGCCTTCCCCATGCAATCTCTATTTCTATTTAGTATAAGAGAGGAGATGTGTATCATCCAAATACTTTTATTTGGTGATATGAACCCGGATGTTAAGGCCCAGCAGCACAGCTGCTGAGAAATATTATTTTCTTTTACAACAGGGACGGGTTTTTGTGAACAGCTAAAGAGATGGGCGGGTTGGCTGTTCACCACATCTCCATCTCAAAGTGTGCTGCTCTTACTGTCATCCTCAACATCACATCACCATCCTCCCGATACGATAGCATCGAGCATTAATCTAGTAAGACATAATCACTTTCATGGGAAACACAGGAATGGATTTTTTGTGCAAGTGTTTTATATGTATAAAAGTTACTTCACTTATACAGATTGTTCATAAAGTAACTATGCAGTGAAGTGTAGGGTTACTGTAAGTACATTTGTTAGCCGGTCCAGTTAGATTGCAGGACAGTTGTGAGGACTGTGGAAAACAGTGCGTGTGTGAACCTATGTCTCCACGTCCAGAGGCAGCACTTCCAGGATCTCCTCTAGTTTCCACCACCTAATGGTAAGTGCTAACCACTGCATAGTTACTTTATGAACACCCTATAGTAGTGAACCATAATACTGCGTTGATCTCCACGTACAGGCGCTCAGTACATCATGGAGTGGCCAAACATTTAAATGCACCTTCCCACCTGCTTGTTTGCCCTCTATCTCCACCATCCTTTCTTCTTTGATTGTCAACTCTGGCTAAATAAAGCAGAGAATGGAGTAGATATAGGGAAAACAAGCAGGTGGGAAGGTGAATTTACATAATTATCCCTGCTGTAATGAACTAGCACCCATTCTTGGTTAAATAGACATTCTGTGCTGACAATATCCCTTTAATATACGGTAAGTGTTATTCTTATCTGTGTGAGACACTAAATTGAGAAATTACTTCTAACTAAATTATCATCAGCTGAATTCTAGCTTTTATACAATTCTGGAGAACTATTCTGGAGAAAAATTATTATTTTCACCTTGTTTTATATATTCCCAGGAAATGAGTTGTGCAATCCTATCTGATGTATACTGCAGTCCAAAGTTGCCAATCTTTGATTGATTCACACAAAGCTTATAGTAATTCATATAATATGCTCTGAAAAATATCAGTGGATGATACCTTTTAATGCCTAACTGAAAAGATGGTAAGAAAAAGCAAAGCAAGCTTTCGAGACACCATGGCCTCTTCATCAGGCTGATAATGACACAAATTCTGAAGACACACAGATGCAGTAAATATGACAGGTGATGTAAAGTAGAGAATAGTAGTCAGTCTTGGGAGGGGGAGAGGAGCTGGGAAGGTAAAATCAAAGTTGCGAGATAAGAGGCACAGATTGTATTATTGTTCTATGATTAGTGGTTGGTCGACACCTGGGAAGCAAAATGACACCACAATATGCACATCTTTTCATGGCCAAGCTTGAAAGTGACTTTTTATCCTCCAGGCCATCAGATGCAATCAGATATGTTCCAACCCTACAGATAGAGACAATCACCTTGAGGGCCTCAGAAAGACCTTTTTGAATCAGGGCTACCATCCAAGAGCAATTGAAAACCAAATTACAAGAGCCACCAGAATATCAAGGAATCAACTCCTACATTACAAACCTAAAGAAGAATCCAAATCTGAAGGTGTTAAGAGGAGCTGCACGAAAACTACAACCACTACTACAAAAAGCCCGACTTAAATCTATATTTCCAGACCCCCCACTTCTGTGTTTTTGGCAGTCCCCAAATCTAAAAAGCATTAGTGTCAGAAGCTAACTGTCCTTCCAACAGCAACAGGAGCCTTTCCCTGCAACCAGAACAGGTGGAAAACCTGTCCATTTATAATGACAACGGAAAAGATAAAGATTCCTGGCTCACATCAGGACTACAAGATCCCAGGTAACTTAAGCTATACCACATGCAATGTGGTGTACTTAATTATATGTACTAAATGTGTGAGCGGGAATCTATATGTGCGGTTTTAGCACTTGCGGCAGGTGCGGCCGCGAAAAAAAACGCGGTCAGCCGCAGTTTTTTCGCGCCCGCACCTGCGGCAAGTGCCAAAACCGCACTTGCCGCAAGCCCGCCTATACATTGTATGGTGCTTGCCGCAACCGTGCTGCAACCGTGCCGCAAGTGCGGCCGGTATGCGGTAATCGCGGCAGATGCGGTTTTTTCACCGCATCTGCCGCGATTTGAAAAAAACGCTGATGTGAAAGCAGCCTAAGGTGCATAATTAGTGCAATACTGTATACTATACAAAAATAAGAACAAACACAAGTACACAGTTTTCTATATGAATATCAGCTAGAGTTAAAAGCAATACCACAAAGCAGTATATACAAGTGAAGTAAATCATAATAAGGTACAATATGTAATAAAGGGGATACAATACGGGTAAACAATAAAACTATATAGTATGGTGTAACTCTGACATAGGGATGATCATATATCTCAGGTGCCATGCCATAGGGCCCTCAGCCAGGACCAGCTGTTTCCATCCATCCAGCTCCAAAGGTGACTGACATCAAGCAAAGATAAGAGTATGGTTAACGACCAGAAATAACTAAGAATAATAAAAATATTGTTAAAACAATAACAACACTTAATAAAAACAGATGACTTAAAACCACAACTTACCATAACGTGTCAATGCAACAAAGAGCCGATGCACGTAAGGACCACACTGTTTAGCCTATAGATCCACTTGCTTTCAACCTGACTCAAAATGTTGCTCAAATTTTCCCCCCATTGCCCTAGAGACACCTTATCAATTCCAATTACTCTCAACAAACTTGAGTTGCTCTGATATTTTTGGAAAAAAATGTCTAGGAACCATTTTTAAAGTTAAGGGATCCTACATAGAAGTACCGTTTTCGATGTCAAGAACGTGTTCACGTGTGTGAACACGTAGTTTCTTGGTGGTCATTCCGATGAAGATTTTTTTTACACACACACTCAGCCATGTATATGACCCCCTTGGTGGAGCAAGCAATGTGATGGCGAATCCCAAATACCCTGGTATTGTCTACGTTGTGAAACGTCTTGCTCTTTGTCATATTTGAGCCCACTTCACAGCTCAAACAGGGGTAGAAGCCCTTCGTATCCAACCAATGAATTTTACTATTTTCTTGCCTTACAAAGTGACTTTTGACTGGTGTGTCCTTTAGGTTCTGTGATCTTCTAGCTGTTATCAGAAGTTCTGGGGAGATACGTCTTTTAAGAAAAGGATCGCTGAGGAGTATATCCCAGTGCTTATTATTCACCTGGACAAAATCCTTCCACTGTTTGTGGTAAGTTGTAATTAAATGGCGAAAATTATTCTGCTTCTCCACCTCTTTTTTCTTACCTCACAACAGATCCATTTGGTGGCACGATTTTGCTCTGGAATATCCCTGTTTAATTGATCTTTGGCTTTCTTTAAACCGTCTTTTCAGAGCCTTTGTCTGTAGTTGAAAGGTATGTTTCATGTGTCCTTGAACCAAGAGAGACATTTTTTAGCTGTATGACATGGGGCTCCATCTTGCTGAAAAATAAACGGTGTCCCTTCACCAAATACATCACGTGCTGAAGGAATGAGTTTAGCTGAAGGACATTCTTGATGTACGTTTTCGTCATTATCTGTTCCTTTAATTACCTGCAGCCTACCAACTGTATCTCTGGGCATGCAGCCCCATACCATAACTCTCAGAAGATGCTTCATGGTGGGTACTGTACACTCTGGCAAGCAATCCTCTCCAGGTCGTCGTCGAACATAGGGGAGACCGTCGCTGCCAAAGATGGATATGCGTGTCTCATCGCTCCATAAAACATTTCTCCATTGGTCCATTTAAAATGTTCTTTGGCCCACTGCAGATGTTTCTGACACTGTGAGGCATTTAAAAATGGCTTTTTACGTGGTATTCTGGCTCTTAACATTGCATTTACCAATCGTCTTCAAACTATCCGATCGGACACTGTCACTCCAGTGTTGACAAGCTCCTTGTTGATGTCAACAGCAATTGATTACCTGTTATTTAGGGCAATCCTAACAATTCTTCTATCAGTCTGAGGAGTTGTAGCCTTCTTCCTTCCTCTACCTGGTTCGAACCAGTCTCTTGAAACCGCTTACAAACTTTAAGAACGCTGGCAGGTGAGATCCCTTTTCCAATTCATGCTTCAATTTCCCGGTAGCTGTACCCTTCTTTTCTTAAAGTAACAGCTTTGGCTCTCTTCTTAGGTGACCAATCCTGTCTAATGATAATGGCCATTTCAAAAATCAGACATTTAAACAACAAAATGGGGAAAATCACTTCATATGTCGTTAAATCACAAATTTAAGTAATTATTAAATTAACTTGCAGCCTAATTTTTATTAGATGGCTACCCTACAAAGATGCAGTCATTAATGCTGCACGTGAAATAAAAGTTAAGCAAATGCGTGTCAATTTTATATCATAAAATTCAGAGACAGTATAACAGAATAAAAACATGTAATTGCTTACATTTTGATGACAAACTGGCTTTAAAATATAAAAACTGCCTTTTAATCGCACTATATCGGTCTTAAGTCACACCCTGGTCACTATAAACAAACATAGAATACATATCGCAGAATACGGCGTGTGTTCAAGTAACTATGTCAGTTAACACTTTCATTAAATATTGCTAATGGTGAAAAACTGCAGGTGTTGTCTCAATTTTGGTCACTAGTGTACCTGCAATACCATATGTAACTTATTATGGTCACTTCTTTTTCTGTCAATTTCAGTTTATAATTCGATTACATATGTGTACTATGAGAGATGTTATACCGGTATACATGTCATTGATGCACTTTCTGAATATTCCCATTATGACACATTCCCTGCTGTGCCTCCTCTGATCCCTCTCCTCCCTCCTCGCATAAGCGCTCCTCTTCTTTGACATTCCCGGACCCTTCTCCTCCCTGTCACATGACCGCGAGCGGAGGTGGCGTTACTGGTTGACGGCGCTTCCGGTTTGCGTTCTAAAGACCGGAAGTGGGTGAAGTCATGTGATCGATAGCAGTCACATGACCGGAGTGCTGACTATAGAGAGGGAGGATGCGGGACACAGCTGCTCCCATTCCCATCATCTATTTTCCCCATAAAATGCCGCACTCACCAGCCAACTACTGGCACACTGTAAAACTTTCCCTGAAGAAGCCCTACGTACAAAACATGTTGAGGCCAGGGGAGGACATAAGCATGACCCTGATACGTACATCTATATAGGGATGTCGATTTAACCCTTTATCCAAATTTGAGGATGGAATTTAACCTTATTTGTCTGAGACTATTAGGTGTAGTGTGACCGAAGGATTAGGTGATGTCAGCTACTACACCACATGCTGGATGGGTGTGATGTCTAGTGTCCATAGGAATCCTATTGGTGAATTATAAACATCCATCTGCCAGATTATTGTGGTTATATGTCGCCATACAGGTCCTAAGCGGACTGTATTGTATCATACTACATCGTGTCTGGCACATATTTTCTATGTTGTTTAGGTTTAGAATCCTCCTTGAACCCCTTTAGGACTTCCCTGCTGGGACAGGGTTTAGGTTACTATCTGCTGTGGGTGATTTATTATTTTTTTCTCAATCTGTAATTAAAACCCAGTTTTTACTGTTGTTTTCTATTAAAAAAAATTGGTTATATGTGGAGGTATAGGAATTGTTTCTTGTCCACATCCGGATAATTTAAGGAAAAACGATTCTTTTGATGCTTTCTCTTTCTTAGGGCCACGTCACACACACAGATATCTGTGCAGATATTGTTCACAGATCTCTGGTTGCAGTGAAATCATGGACACATTGTTTCATTGTACACAGCCACAAAATAGAACAATGTGTCCATGGTTTCACTGCAAACAGAGATCTGCGAACAATCTCTGCACAGATATCTGTGTGTGTGACGTGGCCCTTATAAGCTTTTTTCTCCTTCAATTTGTTATTCTGACATCTGTTCTCAACTTTTCTTGTTTCTTCCTTCTCTTCAACCAAGTGACACCAACACTTGTATATGGGGAGACTGGCCCCATTTTTGGAACCTTTTCACTGAATATTGAAGTTGCCTGGGTCTGGGTGCACCAGACTCTGGGGCTGTAATCTGGGCCAAATTGTTCTCCCACGATCACTCAACTACAATTTTGTATCCAGAATCTGGTTTTGTGTCTATCTTTTTCAGTATAATCCACAGGCTTGGAGTTGGGGAGGTAATGTCCTCAAATCTACTTACTAGCATGTGGTATAGTAAAAAGTAACAATTTGTTCTCTTTTCCTTCTCTCTCTTTCTCAACTGTTTTAGGGACTCTCCCTGCTCTTTTCTTTCTTTTTTCATTTCTTTTTTCTGGTCTATTTCTATTCGATAGGTACATATTGATTGGTTGAGTAGATGTGAACCCCCACTATTTTTGCCATCATGTTACAAACAACTTTAAAAGCAGGAGGGTGCCATATCAGGGCCTAAAACTAGGTTGAGTCATCCACCTTTGAATTGTATTGTCGCGTGTCCTACCCCTATAGTGAGTTATGAGACACCGGTCTCTTTTGAACCCTCAAAGAATTCCACTAGGCCATATTAATTTCTCTGTGTGTTTCTTTTGTTATTTGTACTGATGTTTGTGTATAAGCTTGTATGTAAAGTACCGTAATAAAGATTGTATCTTTTTTTTATCCACCCTTTGGTCTCTTGGGACTTTTTGATACATTTCTACATTCATTGAGGAATTTTCAGGTCTCGACCATCTACTAATCATACAACAATAATACAATCTGTGCCTCTTATCTCGGAACTTTGATTTTACCTCCCAAGATTGACTACTATTCTCTGCTTTATGTCACCTGTTGTATTTACTGCATCATCCTACCCTGTATATGTATGTATGTGTGTGTCTTCAGAATTTGTGTCATTATTAGCCTGATGAAGAGGCCATAGTGCCCCGAAAGCTTGCTTTACTTATCATATTTTCAGTTAGCCATTAAAAGGTATCAACCACTGAGGACTCTCAGATTCTAATATTTTTCTATCTACTGGCTAACACAGTACAAACATTTTTTACCTTATAATATACTCTGTCATACATGTATGTCAAGGCTCGTAACTAGAACCCATAGGTCTAGACAAAGGTTGACTTAGGGCTATGTTCACAACTGTGTTATGGTTTTCATTAACATATATCTAGCAATGTATCCAATACAATAAAGTACGTCAACTTCCGGAGTGGCTTCTGCCGTTTAGATGAAAAAATAATGCTGCAAACAACATTACTGTATGTAAAATAAAGGCTCTGAATGGAGGAACCAAAGATTTCAATTTATATGTTTTATTCACGGCATCTAACAGGTAAAATGCCAGGGTGCAAATTCTCTGACGCTGCCTGTTACAGCAGGTTATGATTGTGTAAGACAGCCCTCTCAATACACTTACTGGTGCCTATCGTTGTAGATACACGCCAGATTGGCATTACATGGTTAATTTTTTTATGCATGCGGCTTTTCCATAAGAACAGCTATAGAATGAAAAACCTACTTAGAATACTCCATGTTTTATTGTGTGACAAAAATGAATCAAACTAACAAACTTTACAATGCATTTTTTGCTATATAGCTTTCTTCATACTTTTTTTTAACAACAAACTAAGAATAAACATATACTTCAAAAAAACAGATGTGAAAAACATAGGAAAGTAATAAAAAGCCCTGAAATAAGCAACAAGTTTTTTTTGCATGGCCAGTTGCATAGGACAGTGCAGCAGACTATACTTTCATGTACAATCAAAATTCTATACAAATGTTCACTTTGCCATGTATTTAAGGCAGCATATTCCGAGAGTCATACGGTTTTGTATTTTTCTTTTAACTGAACTACAAGGGCCAGATGGTATCATTTTGGTGTACATACAACTTTATAGATGTTTTTATTCAGTTTTTTTTATGGGGGGAGGTCAGAGGAATAAGAAACAAAAGTTGTAGTATTTTGATAGTGTTCACTATATGATATAGATTACATAAATTATTAGAGTTTTTTATGTTTTAATACTGCATATTAAAAATCACTTTTGTTTTGAATATTTATTTGTTCTTGTATCCCAATATTTTAAGAGATTATACAACATTTTTCAAAAAGTCAAAGAACGGCTTCTTTTTTGTTGAGGGGAGATGTAGTTTCAAGTAGTGCCATTTGGGGGATGGTGTGAGGTTTTTAATAATTTTTTAATTCATTTTTTTAGGGGCGTGGTGTGATGACAAAACAAACAAAAATAGAAATACTGGCATATTGCTTTGGCCTTTGGATTCCTCAGAAATCATTGTAATCCCAATATCAAGTCATGGCTTATAGGGTATAGCAGTACTCTGTTTCCACTCTCAACCACTAAGGTGCAATAAACACCATTGCCATTATTCGTGCAGCACATTAGATAACATAAATGTTAAGACAAACAATGGACAAATTGCAATAGAAAAATTTCCTTCTCCCCTAAAAGTAGTTAATGAAAGTTAAAAGTTTATTCCCAGTAAAATAATATCCTCTTATAATTATGTACAGCCATTTTAATAAAACTGTGACAATGTAAGTAATTTTGAAATCTGTGACGCTTTGCAGATATTACCCCCTGACCGACGTTTTCTTCCGTCTCCATTTACCCTCCGTTGCCACTGAAACAGTCTTCCAGTAATGCCAAATGCATTGGTTGAGCATGAGCAATTCCTTTACTTTGACCTCCATAGGCAGCATCTTGCCAGATTTTAGAAGCATACACTATTTTGCCATCCTGTATACCCAAATGCTCAAGGCTCAAGACTGCACACCGAGTCTCTCAGTCAGAAAAACATAAATTTGAGGTTCTACCCAGTATCTTCTTAGTTGAGCTGTCCTAAAAGCTAGCTGTTCTTTTCCTGCACTTGATTCAGCTGGGCAGTGTTCGGCTCGGATCTCATGTCTTCTATGCTACACGGAGTTCATTATGTAGATACTTGAAATACAGTAAATATCAATTGTGAACTGGCTTGCACTCAGATCCCGTATTCCTCCACATATGTGGTTTGACCAACTTGATATGTTGCCCAGCATTAAGCATCAATTAGCTGCACTTCATTCCACTGTGCCATCACAGCAGGTGAAGGCAGAGCAGAGAGAAGCGAAACTCTGCTCTGCTGTGCCTTCATAATGACTATTTGGAGACCCACTGTGAAGGCCCAGCAGAGGAACAAAGGACAGCTAACATATCAATTGTGATAAATTGCAAATGCTGCACAGGGAGGAGACAGGTCAAAGGAGAGGCCACATGCTCCCGCTGCCCTGCTCCCTCTCACCCCAGCATTCCTCCTCTTTTCTTTCTTGGTGCATTGATGTGCGGTAATGAAAGGCCGTGGGGGGCGGGGTTGTCAGAGGGGGCGTCATAATGGGCTTGACCGAGGACACACCCACCACATTAGGGCAGTGTTCTCGGTCACACCCATTACTACACCCCCTCTTTTAACCCCACCCCCCGCGGCCTTTCATTACCGAACATCAATGCAGCAAGAAAGAAAAAAGGAGGAAGAGGAACAATGTCGGGGTGAGTGGAGCCTCCTCCATCATGCTATTCATCCCCAACTACCCTTGCTCACCCCTCTCACCCCACACGGCCTCTCTCACCCCGCACTGCGCACTGAACCCACACTGCCCCCACTGAACCCCACTTACCCGCTCAGTACCTAGTCACCTCCACTTAGCACCCAGTCACCCGTGTCAACATCCACTCACCCGTCTCAGCACCCAGTCACCCCCACTCAGCACCCAGTCACCCGTCTCAGCACCCACTCAGCACCCACTCGCCCCCACTCAGCACCCACTCATCCCGTCTCAGCACCCACTCATCCCAACTCAGCACCCACTCACCCCACCTCAGCACCCACTCACCCCAGCTCAGCACCCACTCACCCCAGCTCAGCACCCACTCACCCCAGCTCAGCACCCACTCACCTCAGCTCAGCACCCACTCATCCCCGCTCAGCACCCACTCATCCCCGCTCAGCACCCACTCATCCCCGCTCAGCACCCAGTCACTCCCGCTCAGCACCCACTCACCTGCTCAGCACCAAGTCACCCCCGCTCAGTGCCCAGTCACCCTTTTCAGCACTCTCACCCCTGCTCAACACCCACTCTCCCCTGCTCAACACGCTGTACACCAACACCACTGAGCACCAACACCAGTGAACACCGACACCTCTGCCCACCGCTGCACACAGACACCACTGTGGCCACGACCAATCAGCGATATTGGCGCAGGATTTATACCCAGCTTTGCATTGCATTATTCTTACATCTTCATAATTAACTACAGTACATACATATTCTAGAATACCCAATGCGTTTGAATCGGGCCACCATCTAGTGGTTTCATAAAGATGCGCGGTATAGTTATCAATAAGGAATGACAAGATGAGGGAGAGAAAGGTGAAGTATTAAGAGGTGGTCACTCAGAGTGAGTAGGGATGGTATAGAGTAAGATAGAGGGTAGTACCTAGTTGGAAAAGGTAGCTTAAGAGCTTCCACTGACGAAGTGTTGTTGGAGGCAATGATCCTTGTGGCAGCTGTGGGAGAATATACAAAGTTATGATTTGTATTGTTGTTTATAATGCATGTCACTTATCGGGCTGTTTTTATTGGGGAAAGTTCCCTGTGGCTTAGTGTGGAGATGTACCCACCTGGGTGATTTGCTGCAATATTTGAGGGTATGTACAGCGTAATCACTCTGTATAGATAGGTTTGTATAGGTAGCCAGGAAAGAAAGTATCTCAAGATTAATACTGTTCAATGTAATGTGCCCATTGGTATGTTTTATTGGACCCTCATATACCTCAGGTTTTCTGTTTGGGGAATTCTTAGGTTAATACACTCTTTGTAAGCTTCTTTAGTGCGGTTTACAAATCGTATGCAGCGTATATGGAGAACAGGAATAGAGATGTTACTTAGCTTTAGGTGGCTGGAACATGATGACAATTGCTTCTCATTATTTACAAGTTAAGTATTATTAACCTAGTAGTGTTGTTCCAGAATGTGTTTTGTATCTTATCGTATGGAGATATTAAGGAAATATCTTTGGAGGAATCTCAAATAGGCTCAAAAATAAATAAGTTTATTGTAGTACCTTTAAAATACAAAAGACCTAATAGGTTGTGATATTGTCTATTGACCCACGCGGGGTTACACTAATGATTCTTATAAAACAAATTATTAAAAATCAAATTAAAAATTAAAAAACATATAAATAGACAAGAGTTTTAAAGTAACTCTAGATTATTTGTTAAGAGTCCATATAGCGTCTTAGTTCTATTCCTGTGGGATATCCCAGGAGTTATATTCCCCAGTGGAGCACCAGAACACGGCCCCCTCTGGAAGTGATTGTTTGTTTGCTTGGTGTTGGTGAGGAACCTGGCAAGGTAAGATATGCAGGGTTTTAGTATGTGGGTCCCTTAATGTAGGCTAAATTTAATGTTTCAGGGATTCTAGCTTTCTTACCTTAAGGTGGGGTGGTGTCGTGTATTACCCAAGGTGTTCAGATTTACGAATCTCAGGTGTTTAGTTGGCTTCTTATCTAAACATTTCCAGAATATTTAATTAGAGGTCACCCGATTCTGGTACAGTTGTATTTTTCTATAAAGTAAGGTCTGGAATGTATCTTCATAGCTTCATGGTGGTAATTTGTTTGGAGGTATGATGTGGTTGGGCTCCAGCTGTAATAGTTTCAAACAATGGATGGGGGTGTGGGTGTCGACCCAAACACAAATAGTAATTTGTTAATTTAGGGACTCTTGTATAGGTGTATATTTGTGTTTTCTACACATGTATGTGTTACCTTGTGAGGAGTCACTCCTAGGAACTGGTGTGTTGCTGTGGTATCGGAACTTTCTTCTGGTTTGTTGTGCCAATTTGGGTTAGTGGTATTGTGGTAGATGCGCTTTGTGCTTGTGCACCATGAAAACCAAGGAACACACCAGGCAGGTCTGAGATACTGTTGTGGCGAAGTTTAAAGCCGGATTTGGATAAAAAAAGATTTCCCAAGTTTTAAACATCTCAAGGAGCACTGTGCAAATAATCGTATTGAAATGGAAGGAGTATCAGACCACTGCAAATTAATCTACCAAGACCCAGCCGTCCTTCTAAATATTCATCTCGAACAAGGAGAAGCCTGATCAGAGATGCAGCTAAAAGGTCCATGATCACTCTGGATGAACTGCAGAGATATATAGCTGAGGTGGGAGAGTCTATCCATAGGACAAAAATCAGTTGTACACTGCACAAATCTGGCCTTTATGGAAGTGGCAAGAAGAAAGTCAATTCTCAAAGATATCCATAAAAAAAACATGTGGAATAAGGAACTCTGGTCAGATGAAACCAAAATTGAACTTTTTGGCTACAATGCAAACCGATATGTTTGGCATAAAAGCAACACAGCAACACCATCCCCACTGTCAAACATGGTGGTGGCAGTATCATGGTTTGGGTCTGCTTTTCTTCAGCAGGGACAGGGAAGATGGTTAAAATTGATGGGAAGATGGACAGAGCCAAATATGGGACCATTCTGGAAGAAAAGCTGTTGGAGTCTGCAAAAGACCTGAGACTGGGAGGGAGATTTATCTTCCAACAAGACAATGATCCCAAACATAAAGCAAAATCTACAATGGAATGGTTCAAAAATAAATGTATCCAGGTATTAGAATGGCCAAGTCAAAGTCCAGACCTGAATCCAATCAAGAGTCTGTGGAAAGAGCTGAAAACTCACAAACACTCTCCATCCAACTTCACTGAGCTCCAGCTGTTTTGCAAGGAAGAATGGGCACGAATTTCAGTCTCTCGATGTGCAAAACTGATAGAGACATACCCCAAGCGACCTGCAGCTGTAATCGCAGCAAAAAGGTGGCGCTACAAAGTATTAACTCAAGGGGGCCGAATAATATTGCACGCCCCATTTTTCAGTTATTTATTTGTTAAAAAAAGTTTAAAATATCCAATAAATTTCGTTCCACTTCACGATTGTGTCCCATTTTTTGTCGATTCTTCACAAAAAAATAGAATTTATATCTTATGTTTGATGTCTGAAATGTGGCAAAACATTTAAAAGTTCATGGGGGCCAAATACTTTACAAGGCACTGAATATTTGGACAGGGACAACATTTTTCCAATTTTTGTTCTGTACATTACCAAAATAGTTTTTGAAGAAAACAGTTCAGATGCAGTTTAAGTTCAGACTTTCAGTCTTAATTCAGTGGGTTGAACAAAATTATTGCAGAAAAATGTGAGGAACTAGAGCATTTTTTAATCTCATCACTTCATTTCAGGGGCTCAAAAATTGGACAAATTAAATAATTGTAAACAAAGTATTAACTTCTGATACGTGGTTGAAAATCCTTTGTTGGCAATGACCGCCCGAAGTCTTGAACTCCTAGACATCACCAGGTGCAGTGTTTCCTCCTTTTTAACGCTCTGCCAGGCCTTTACTGCAGCCGTTTTCAGTTGCTGTTTGTTTGTGGCCCTTTTTGTCTGAAGAGAAGTCTTCAACAAGTGAAATATGGCTCTATTGGTTTGAGATCAGGTGACTGACTTGGCTATTCAAGACTTTTCCAATTCTTTGTTTAATAAACTAGTGGATTGCTTTCGCTTTATGTTTTGGGTCACTGTCCATCTGTATTATGAAATGCAGACTAATCAGTTTGACTGGAATTGAGCACACAGTATTGCTTTGAAAACCCCAGAATTAATCCCGCTGCTTCTGTCCTCTGTCACATCATCAATAAACACTGCGCCCCAGGATTAGTGACTGAAAGACCTGTGGTTTCCATCTAATCAGAGGTTGGCCTTGTGACTCAACCCATGCAACCTACCCTTAAAATTATAGACTGTGTTCATGTCTTTGTCAGTCGCAAACTTACAAGATCAGCAGAGGATCAAATAATTATTTCCTTTACTGTATGTACAATTTGAAGACATCGAAAAACCAGGGCGGGGTGGAAGAGGAGTCCTGCTAAGAAAATGTGCATACTTCCTGTGCATTCTGCAGGTGCGCAAATTTTGGCACAATCTTCACTGCTTTGACATCATACAAACATTAAGAACATGGAAGAGAATAGGAGCCATTTGGTGAACCACATTGCATGATACATGTTCACAGACTCAGCAGTGGAAAAGCCAAACTTCACCTGCTAGAAATGCAAGCTTGTGGCCCTGTTGGAGGAAAGGTTGCAAAGTCTAGAAGCGGGACCAAAAGTAATTGGACAGTGGTCTCAAATACTTTTTCATGGGCTGGTGTGGGCATTTCCTTCATTATTTCATTCCCAATTAGGCACATAAAAGGCCTGGAGTTGATTTGAGGTGTGGTGCTTGCATTTTGAAGATTTTGCTGAAAACTAAACATGCAGTCAAAGGAGCTCACCATGCAGGTGAAACAAGCCATCCTTCATATGTGAAATGATAGTTTAATTTTAACACTGAGATTGAATATCAAAAATGAAATCCAGAAAATCACATTGTATCAATTATATAAATATATTAGCATTTTGAAGAGAAATAAATATTTGATCCCTCTGGCAAACAAGACTTAATACTTGGTGGCAAAACCCTTGTTGAACAGCACTGCTGTCCGACGGTTTTTGTAGTTGATGAGGTTTGCTTATATGTTAGGAGGAATTTTGGTCCACTCCGCTTTGCAGGTCATCTTTAAATCAGTGAGATTTTAAGGCTGCCGCTTGGCAACTTAGAGCTTCAGCTCCCTCCATATGTTTTTTGTGGGAATGAGGTCTGGAGACTGGCTAGGCCACTCTGTGACCTTAATGTGCTTTTATTTGAACTACTCCTTTGTTGCCTTGGCTGTATGTTTTGGGCCATTATCATGCTGGAAGACCTAGCCATGACCGATTTTTAATGTCCTGACGGAGGGAAGGAGGTTGTCAGGAATTTACAGTACATGGCTCCATCCATTGTCCGGTCATTCGGAGAAGTAGTCCTGTGCCATTATCAGAGAAATGCCCCCGAACCATAATGTTTCCACCACCATGCTTGACAGCGGGGATGGTGTTCTTTGGGTCATAGGCAGCAATTTCTCTTTCTCCAAACACGGCGAGTTAAGTTAATGCCAAAGAGCTCAATTTATGCCTCATCTGACCACAGCATCTTTCCCAATCACTCTCAGAATCAGAAAGGTGTTCATTGGCAAACTTCAGACAAGCCTGCTCCCACGAGCCTGGGACTTTGCAGGCACTACAGGATTTTAATCCATTACAACATAATGTGCTACCAATGGTTTTATTTAATGACATAGGTCCCAGCTGCCTTGAAATCATTAACAAGTTCCCCCCCCCTGTAGTTTTATGCTGATCTCTCACCTTCCTCATGATCCTGGATACCCCACAAGGTGAATTTTTCATGGAGCCCCAGATCGATGTCAATTGACACTCATTTTGTATTTCTTCCATTTTCTTACTATTGCACCAACAGTTGTCTCCTTATGACGCAGCAACTTATTTATGGTTTTGTAGCCCATTCCAGCCTTGTGCAAGTCTAGGATCTTTTCCCGGACATCCTTAGAATGCTCTTTTTGATCTCGCCCATTTTGTAGAGGTTAGTGTCTAACTGACTGAGTGTGTGGACAGGAGTCTTTTACAATTTAAGACAGCTGTCTTTACTGTAGGTAACGAGTTGATCAGGAGCGTCTAACTGGTTTGCAGGAGCCAGAACTCTTAATGGTTAGTGGGGGATCAAATACTTATTTCTCTATTCAAAATACAAATACATTTATGTAATTTAGACAATGAGGTTATCTGGATTTTATTTTTGATATTCCATCTTTCACTGTTAAAATTAGCCTACCCTTAAAATGATAGACTCTTCATGTCTGTCAGTGGGCAAACTTACAAAATCAGCAAGGGATCAAATAATTATTTCCTTCACTGTACTCCAAAATGGTGCCTTCAAAACATACAACTTTCCACAGAAACCAAGTCCCCATATGCCTAGTGTGACAGGAAAAAAAAGAGTCCTGAAGGGGTTCCTGCAGCAGTTTTGTAATGAGCACCAACTTCAGTTTACAGATAGAACAATCTATATTCTACAACCGTTACAGGAATTCCATTTGGAGTTCTGTGCTATTTTCAGAAAGATGTCTAATGTTACAGCTTATGTTAATGCCATGCCTTGGCTTGGGAGTACAGCTTCACTGTTCCCAATATCCCAAACATTGTAGGATAGACCCCACCTGCTTCATATGTTATCTTAAAACCTCAGTATCCAGTATACAACAGCTGATCCCCTTAAGCCGTGTTTGTGTTAAAGAGGCAATCAGGCTTGCTCTGCAGCTTTTTAGTTTGGTTTGGGGTGGTTATTTTTATAAGGATCAATTGCAGAGCTGCAGGCCCACAAAACTATTTCAAAGCAGATAGAAATAAAACAGAAAATTTCTCTCGCTATTAACTTTCAGTTGCTGCTTTTATAAACACATTAAGGGTCATTTAATTTAAAACATACAAACACACAGCACTTTTCATTGTGCACCAGTGCTAATTATGCATGCTATATAGCAATTTGGCATTTTGTTTCTCTGTACGTTACATTTTCTTCTATGTTGAGAACTGAGAGCAAAAATATGTGTATGAACATTTTTTTTAAAGATTATCTATCACCAATTTAGTGCTGCCAGTTATATTTAAAGGGAACCTGTCACCAGGTTTTTGCCATCCCATCTGAGAGCAGCATAATGTAGAAATAGAGAGCCTGATTCCAGCGATGTGTCACTTACTAAGCTGCTTGCTGTCATTTTGATAAAACTTGTGTTTTCTTTGTTGCAGATTTAGCAGTCTGTGAATATGCCAGACTACCTGGTAGCAGGTCAAGTAGACTGCTAATGATAATCTCAGTGATTTTATCAAAACTACACAGAGCAGCCCAGTAAGTGACACATCGCTGGAATAAGGATCTCAGGTCCTATATTATGCTATTCTCAGATTAGGTTGCAAAAACCTGGTGACAGGTTCCCTTTAATTAAAAAGTGGGCAGCCCAAGACTGCTGAATGTATTAAATATAAGCTACTGTCTAAACTGCTCATACTTGCTCCTAACACCCCCTGAAAAAAACTGGATTTTCAGCCTAAATTGGGGCTGAACTTTCTGGTTGTGGGATCCCCGGCATGCAGAGAAGGATCCCACAGCCCTCCACAGCCGCTCTCTCACAGTAAAGGAGAGATCTCATTCTTTGCGCTAATCCTAGGTGGCGGCATATTTTACTAAACTATTGCCAAAGTGTAACATCATTACCACTTGGTAACAGCTTAGTAAAGTGTGTGGCAGTGCTGGATTAGTGTAAAGAGAAAGATCTCATCTATTACTGTAATAGTGGCAATGGATGATTGTGGAATCCCAGTATGCATATGAGATCCCACAACACCAGCAGCTCATTCTCAACTTTAGTAGACAGTCAGTCCCTCTTGGGGGCATTAGGAGCGATTCTGACAATAATGATATTTACTCACAATTAACTACCATCCAATGTCCCTGAGGAAGGCGCCGGGTGTGGCGCTGAAACGCGTAGGAAAGAGGAGGAAATAAAGGATGAAAATACTCTGGGCTCTTTGGTGAGTTAATTCATACTACAGCAGCGCGGACCGTGATACACCAGCACTCCCATCATCTTCTTGGTTTCAAACCACTATCCAGTGGTCGGTGGAGGTTCTGCAGCAGCTGGAACACAGTTTCCAAAACGCCTTCAAACCAGTTGTGGGAATCACAACTGGACCAGGTGAGGAGCTTCATAGCACTACCTACATACACAGTGTCACTAGTGATAGGGCACTATTGCGCCTCTTGTCCCCCTCCCTATTTGTCTTTTTACATTCTGACAATAATGATATTTACTCACAATTAACTACCATCCAAGTGGGCCAGCCCACATATTTATTACATATGAAGAGCAGCTCCAGATTGCGGATAACTAGTCTTTACATTTCTACAGTACTGAGGCTAAATTCACACCTTTTTGTGACTTATTTTGTAAACAAAATGCTGCATACAGTTGTTACTTCTACGTTTACAATACATTTCTGTTCTTTAAATGCAGCCTTCTCTGCATATAGTGTTCAAGTAAATCAGCAAATCAGCAAAAACTAATAGATAAAACTTTATACAAAAAACATTTGGAAACATTTAGTGTGCATGTGTGTGTTTTTTGTTTTTTTTTAACTTACAGGGAACCAACCACCAGGATTTGACCACCTGTAAATCAGTGCAGCAGGTGATTGACATGTGCAGCATGACAAGACTATTTGGTTTTGTTTTATTTATCCCCTGTGGGCTTGTCTTTCTGCTGTAAGTCGCACCTCCCCCATGGATTAGTCTGGATGAGAGGGATGGGGAACAGAGTTTGGTTTACAGCAGGAAGGCAAGCCCACAGGGAAGGAATAAAAAAAAAATGAAATAGTGATGTCATGCTGCACACATCAATCACTTGCTGCATTGATTTACAGGTGGTTAAATCCAGGTGATTGGTTCCCTTAATATCAGTCAACAGAGCACACCTTTCTGATGCACATTGAGATATGATTTTCTGCCACTTTGACAGGTCGAAATACACCCTATTTGTTGAGAGGCATACACTGTGGAATACAGTTGATGTTTCATATATGCTAAAAGGTAACTACTTTTTTTCATTACAGTACAGATGCTGAACTTGCTGTAACAACAAATTATGTCAATACTCCATATTTGGATCTACCACTTTTGAGTATGGGAGGAGCACAGAGTGACACTCTGTGTCAGAGCAGCCACTTTTAGAGTCAAGCAGGAGCAGAGTATACCATAACATTAAAACCACTTTTCCTAAGGTTAAGTGCACATTGGGTCTGTGTATGTAGAACTAGTAATGGGCGAACCCCCGATGATCGCGATCGGCGGGTTGCCCAAATTTTTTGTAAAGTTTGAGTTTGGGGCCGGGGATGATGCGATCTTGTGTCCGAATCCCCCAAGTTTGAATTTTACAGACATGGGATGAAGGGGGTGGGCCGGGGGGCTGTAAAAAAAACATAAAATTATTAATAAACATTATAATTATACTTAGCTTTCCAGCGACGCGTCCTCCCAGGTAAAGCAGGCAGGTACGGGCTGCCCCCAACCCTCAGCTGCCTATTTGTACATGGCTGGAAACAAAAATATAGGGAAGCCCTTTTTTTTTTAATTATTTCATGAATTTCATAAAATAATTAAAAAACATTTTTGGGTACAGCCAGGTACAACTAGGCTGCTGGGTGGCCAAAACTTTCTGCCCCCCACCCCCTCGCTGCAAATTGTGAAAAGATCCTAACATATACCTTAAAAAATTGTCATAGGGTCTCAATCTCCAGACAAAAGCCAAAAAGTAGTCTTAAAATCCGTCAGGACGGTATGCATCTGTATGCCATTTATTTTATTGTACAGAAAAGCCCAGCTGACTGATCTTTCCAATCAGAGAGTTCCTACGGTAGAAAAACATACAGTGTACTTTTCACGCAGTTGATCCCTATAGTGAACCGATGCAATGGCATCCATTTAGAATGTGGCTATTGTCAAGCATCGACCCTATGAAGGTATATTGAATAGGTGTCTTCTTATGTATTAAAAAATAAGTAAATAAAAAATAAAAATAGCGAGTTATTGAACTACATCAAGACCATGACTAAAAAAACAGTCCCCGCGAAACAAGATTTAGAATATGCTATTGAAAGGGCCCACAGGCTACCTAAACCAGCCCAACTACCAGATGATGTACCAAGGGACATAATCGTTAAGTACTCCTTTTTCCAAACAAAGGATCAAATTAATGATTATCTTAGAAAGAACAAAACTCTTCCCCCTCCCTATGACAAGTTAAAGGTCTTCACGGATATCTCAAAAGAGACCATGATGAAAAGGAGATCTCTGAGACCCATAACAGATGTCCTGAGAGCAAGACAAATCGCATATAGATGGAGCCGCCCTTCATCGAACGTGATATTTCCATTCAAGAACAAAACCTTCGAGATTGAAGACGTAACCGCTGGTCTCAGAGTTCTAAAGGACCTACATCTTGACGGAACGGATGAACACTCACTTCACTAAACTGACCCCAATCTTTTTGGTCGAAGCCGGTGATCCTTGGCCGAAACATTAGCCCAAAGGAAGAAACTCATCGGTTCCCCTGAACCCTTCCTCAACTAATCTTAAAGTTTTCATTTTTTTAGTTTTCTTTCTCTGTTTGTTCTTTCTCACTTATCGGTTGAACTAGCTAGTTCCACAAGTTAGCTTAGTTACCAACACCCTTCCCTCTCCTCCCTATCCTAACTTACCCTAATAAGGTTCCTCACCTAACACGCGATTTTCTCTACACGCTAACTAGCAATGACCCATAAATTTATGTCACTCAATACAAACGGTCTCAACTCCCCTCAAAAACGTTTCCTCGTCTGGAAGGAACTTAAAAAACACCAAATTGACGTTGCTGGACTCCAGGAGACCAGATTCAGCATTGAGAACCAGCCAAAATTTACAAACAACCAATACCCCCACGTATTTCTATCTTCAAACAAAAAAAAGAAATCAGGTGTAGCCATACTTATTAAGGAGTCAATTAAATTTGAAGAAAAAGAGGTTATAACAGATAACGAAGGTAGATATATCATACTTAAATGCCAATTAGATGACGTAACTCACACATTAGTAAATATCTACGCCCCCAACAGTGGACAGATTTCGTTCATAAAAAAATTATTAAGAGTTATTCGTGAGAAACAAGAAGGTACCCTGTACATCTTTGGGGACTTCAATGCAGTCCCGAATACCAACCTAGACTCTTCTAACAAAAGTAGAAACCTGAATGCCCAGTTAGACCCCCTACTAAAAAAAGAAGAGTTATTTGATGCTTTTAGATGCATTAATTCTTCATCAATTGAATACACGCATTTTTCTAGCGTACATAAATCCCTTGCCCGTATTGACCTGATCCTAACAAACATTAACTCCCTTCATAGGATTAAATCAGTAACAATATTACCAAGATCCTGGTCCGACCATTCGCCAGTAATTTTTGTTGCCTCCAATGGTTTCTCCCCTAAAACTCGGAATATTTGGAGGGCTAACACCTTTCTTTTCAATCATCCACATTACAAAACAGAAATAAAAAAATCTCTGCAACTCTATTTCAGTGAAAACGATCTTGAAGAGACTTCTACCTCGGCAATCTGGATGGCCCATAAGGCAGTCATCAGGGGTCTTTTAATCCAGATAAATTCAAGACATAAAAAAGCCATCCTAAAAGACACAGAAACCTTAGTACACAAAATTAGAGAGCTTGAATCTTCCATCGCAACACATTCCAAAGATGTGACTGCTAAGGAAATTCTTAAGCTAAGAATTGAGCTCAAATCGCTCCTAGTTTCTGAATTTGACAAAATGTCCCGCATAAACAAGTCCAACTACTACAACTGCTCAAACAAACCATCAAAACTCTTTGCCAAGCTTATAAAAATACGTAGGGCCAAAACTAATATTCCTCAAGTTAGAAATAAACAAAATATCCTACAAAAACTTCCACAAGCTATATCAGATACGTTCGCTGAATATTATAGGGACCTTTATAATCTAAAAGACTCTCACGTAGAACCAACTGTTATCCAATCCAAAATCTCTGCGTTCCTGGAATCCGTGGACTTACCGTCCTTAACCACTGAAGATATTGCATTCCTGAATTCCCCATTCACTGAAATGGAGATCCTAAACACAATTAACTCCCTCAAAAAATTTAAATCTCCGGACCTGACGGGTTTCAAAATGAGTATTATTCTGCTTTCCAAGAAATCCTGTCGCCCTATCTAACTAGATTAATAAATTCATTAAGTGATCCCGAATTCCAGCTTCCCAAAGAAATGCTACAGGCCACTATTACAATGATTCCGAAAAACAAAGGCGACCCAGAGAATGTATCCAACTACAGGCCCATCTCTCTGTTAAACTCCGACCTCAAAATTATCACCAAGACCATCAACACTAGATTGCAGAAACTTATCCCAAAACTAATCCACAGTGACCAAGTTGGATTTGTCCAAAACAGAGGATCTGCAGATGCTACTCGAAGAATTATTGATCTAATGACTCATACTGAGGACTCTAGGACCCCAGCGATCATGGTCTCTGTCGATGCTGAGAAAGCATTCGACAGAGTCCACTGGGGGTTCCTTTTTAACACCCTGAGGAAGTTTGGTTTTAGAGGCAATATTCTCAGTACTCTTCAGTCGCTTTACTCCAACCCAACTGCGAACATCCTGACCAATAACACACTTTCTGAAACCTTTCCACTCTCGAACGGTACAAGACAGGGATGTCCTCTCTCCCCATCCCTATTTGACCTTTTTATCGAGCCTTTGGCCGAAAAAATCCGCATGACCCAAGCTATCAGAGGAATCCACACCAAGGCCAAGGAATATAAAATCAGTCTCTTCGCGGACGACATCATCCTGACTCTATCTGATCCTCTTAATTCCCTGAGAAACCTTCTAATAACCATTGCGGACTTTTCCAATGCTTCCCTATATAAAATTAACCTCAACAAGACCCAAGTCCTACACATGAACCTAGACCCTGAGACCTTAAATGCCATCAAAAAGGAATATGACCTGTCTTGGAACAGAGAGGAACTGGACTATCTAGGTATTAAAATCACCAAACATATCTCCACCATTGCTGACACGAATCTCACAGAAATTTTCAAGAATATCCAAGCCGACTTAAAGCACATCTCCAAAGCCGACTTGTCTTGGATAGGCAAAGTCGAATCATACAAGATGTTCGTACTTCCAAAGATTCTGTATGTATTCCGCTCCATCCCAATTCCCATTAAACAACATTGGCTCAAAAAACTCCAGGCTCAACTGATGACCTTCATTTGGGGAAACAGGAAACCAAGAGTTGCCAAAACTAAATTAGTGAAAAGCAGAGCAAACGGAGGTCTTGCTATCCCCAACATCTCAGCATATTACAATGCCACTATAATAAAACTTAGTCAGACATGGTGGAGTGAGACCCTGAGACCCAGCAGGCTTTCTCTGGAAGAAACCAGACACCCTAGACACAAGCTTAAGCTTTTATTACTCTCACATTTGTGTGACAGAACTAAACAATTACCAAAGGAACAAACAATCAAAGCAACTATACAATCCTGGAAACTTTTGGCACTCAGGGCGACCGAATCCGACCCCTCTACAATCCCCGATTGGATCCCTGCTGAGACCTTACAAGTAATTTTCCCTAGCCTAAAACTTGACTCCTGGACAAGCTTCGGCATCAAACATATATCCGATATTTTTGATAAAGATAACCGATTGATCCCTTTCTCTCCACACTACGCTCAACATATCAACTGGAGGACGATGAACTTCGAACTTGGGAAAAAATCAACTCTCTTACATGCAAAAGGAAACTTAACTTTCACCTACCTCTGAACATCGTTCAGATGTTTAAATTCCACCATAGCCCTGTATTTTGGAATACTAGAAGCATTTACAAGCTTGTGAACTCAGATTCGACCTTCACTAAAACTTCCAACTTGTACGCTTGGGAAAAGGAGTTACAATCCCTCATCCCTACTGAAGCCTTGGGCGAAACACTTTCTAAACTTCATACCTTTATACCCTGCTCGGCGTTGATTGAGACCCAATACAAAATTCTTACAAGATGGTACTACACCCCTTTACGTCTCCATCAAATAAATAAGGAGTACTCCCCACTCTGCTGGCGTGGTTGTCTCGAAATTGGAGATATCTCCCACATTTTTTGGAACTGTGAACACTTGAAATCATTCTGGGGAGAAACTCAACTCTTGATCACAGATATTACAAATAGTAATATCATTCTAACTCCAGAACTGGTCATACTTCTCATAGGGTTAGATTCGATTCCCATTCGATATAGACCCCTGGTTACCCATATCCTCCTTGCTGCGAAAAACCTCATTGCTTCAATGTGGCGGGACTCTCAACCGCCCACATTTTGCACTCTTCTCGAAAAAATCGCTACCCACAATGCCTATGAACTATCCTTTGCTGTTAGAAACAAACTAGTTAAGAAATACAAAAAGAAATGGTTTCCTTGGAACTTCTTCTTCCCTTCTAGACACTCTAAAATATCCAATATTTGTTCATAACGTTCCCCAAACTACTTCCCATAAGAGACCGATGACACTTCCATTCAGCTCCCCCACCCCCTCCTCCCTACCCCCTTATCTCCCTTCTCTAACCAATTCTGTCATACGCTGACTCCTCCGACCCCCTCCTCCCCTTTATCTTTCAATTTTAATTATACTGTACATAATTAGTATGCCTACAGTACTTCTGATCGTATTCCTGTATGCAATCGTCCTATTGGACTTGATACTAGACCTGAATTGAAATTTGTTAAACTCAAATCGTAATATTTACAACATTATTGTGTATATAACAAAATGTTTCTAACAATGTACTGTATATTTTTTTTTTGTTCTTATAAAATCAATAAAATTCTTTGAACAAAAAAAAATAAGTAAATAAAAAATACAGCTAAGCTGAGGCAAGGAATCCATAAGACCTCTGAATATGTCACTGGCACAAAGATCACAGCAGCTGATTCTTTAAAGTGAGACTAACTGATAGTCGCTTCACGTTGCCCAAACAACAGGCAGCATGAATCCGACACTGGCTGTTCTTTCACCAGATTCGTTTTACTATGTAATGCTGCGGCATTTGAGAAAAAACATATAGCTGAAAACTGGCCAAGGACCTACACAGGTGGAGAACAGTCACTCAGCGGGAGCAGTGTGTGCAGAAGCCCCTGGGACTGGATGCTTAGTCTAATCACCCAAGAAGCAGTGACCCAAGCAGGCTTTTAAAGCACCACTACAGCATTTTTTATTGCACTGCTGTAGTAATGCTTTAATTCTAAGTCCCCTGTCTAATTCTCACCTTCTGCCACCTTCATGCTTTTCTGCCGTGAAAAGTGACCTGCTGGAAGCTCTAGTGTTTCATGGACCAAGCTGGATGTTACTTTTCAATACTTCCCTATAGGAGCCTCGTTCTGGCTCTCAGAGATGCACTGAGCTCTTTTAACGTGCTTTCAGAATTTCGGGCAGTCAGAAGTTATCTATGGGTATAAGATGGCGCTGTGGTTAATATTACATGCTACCGTGGGCTGATTTCTAGCCTGTTATAATGCCACTAATGGACTGGGCTTATATCTAATAAGTACCTGGTGGCAGATGTACCCGGCTAGCAGGACTCTATTTTGCTAGGGCTAGTGAAAAGTGTCTCCCAGTATGTCAGGGTTGTGAGTGAGTGAGGAGTCACGCCAGAGGTTGCATAAATTACCCTCTCTCCATGTGGACAGGGGGTGCCAGCGTGAAATTGTGTCCAGATGACCTTACGTAGCCGTGGGGTGCAAAACATCATATGTTGGCAGAAGTGATGAGACCACATTTCATGACTCCGACGTATTAGAGACGTCAGGGTGGGGGCTGCAAGGTGCAGTTTACTCACAAAGGGCAAAATTGGAATCATGGTGCTTACAAAATAAAGTTATATATTCAGCAAATATACTATCAAAATTATGAGTAGAGTGTAAGCAAGATAGTAGAATAAAACTTAACTTTTACTAGTAAGTTAAAAAGATAAAAGAATAAGCCAAGGCTTCAAAAAATATAAACAATATAAAGTGACAAAGTGCGAATAAAGTGCTTACTGAAAATTATGTACAACTGCCAGTGTACCGTATATACTCGTGTATAAGCCAACCCCCCTACTTTTGCCCCCAAAATCTGGGAAAACCTATTGACTCGTGTATAAGCCGAGGGTGGACCCCAGCACAGGTATACAGCCCCCAGCAGTGTGGTATACAGCAGCCTCCCCAGTGGTATATACAGCCCCAGTGGTAGTATCCAGTAGCCCCAGAGGTATATACAGCCCCAGTGGTAGTATACAGTAGCCATAGAGGTATATACAGCCCCAGTGGTAGTATCCAGCAGCCCCACAGGTATATACAGCCCCAGTGGTAGTATCCAGCAGCCCCACAGGTATATACAGCCCCAGTGGTAGTATCCAGTAGCCCCAGAGGTATATACAGCCCCAGTGGTAGTATACAGTAGCCATAGAGGTATATACAGCCCCAGTGGTAGTATCCAGCAGCCCCAGAGGTATATACAGCCCCAGTGGTAGTATACAGTAGCCATAGAGGTATATACAGCCCCAGTGGTAGTATACAGTAGCCCCAGAGGTATATACAGCCCCAGTGGTAGTATCCAGCAGCCCCAGAAGTATATACAGCAGCCCCAGAGGTATGGCTTATATTGGCAGCCAGCCTACTTACATACACATACCCATACATACACACATATATACACACGCACACACACACACATACACATATATACACATACACACACACATACACACACACACACATACACATATATACACATACACACATATATACACACACACACACATACACATATATACACATACACACACACATACACACACACACACACACACACACACACATACACATATATACACATACACACACACACAAGCTTCCTACCTTGTCCCCCGTTCTGCAGTGCTTTCCGGTGTCCTCCGTGCTCCGTTCCCGGTCTGCTGGGCCTTGTGGTTCCTCCTGGTTCCTCATCCTTCGGTTCCATCATGGGGGCTGCCATCTTGCTTGTTCTCTCCGCCCCCGGCCAGTGATGTCAGAGCAGGCCGCGCTGTGATTGGCTAGCACCCGTGACATGTGATCACGGGTGCTAGCCAATCACAGCGCGGCCTGCTCTGACATCACTGGCCGGGGCGGAGAGAACAAGCAAGATGGCAGCCCCCATGATGGAACCGAAGGATGAGGAACCAGGAGGAACCACAAGGCCCAGCAGACCGGGAACGGAGCACGGAGGACACCGGAAAGCACTGCAGAACGGGGGACAAGGTAAGAAATACTGCGCAGCGCCCCCCCACCCCCCGCACCCCCTCCCACCATAGGATTACCGTATTGACCCGTGTATAAGCCGAGGGGGGGACTTTTCAGCCCATTTTTTGGGCTGAAAAACTCGGCTTATACACGAGTATATACGGTAAATTAAAAAATATATTGGAATCTGACAGTCCTCACTGGTTGATACCTTTTTATGGCTAACTGAAAAGATGGTAAACCTAGCAAGCTTTCAGGACACTGTGGTCCCTTCCTCAGGCTTAATTAAAGCAGCAGTCATGACACAATATGTGTTTTAAGAGATTCAAACCAAGGTGGTAAAAGGATATGCCAACAAATTCCATATGTTGCAATAGGCTAACAATGTAAATCCTCACTCTTTAAAAATTAAGAAAAAGGAACAATCTCACCAAAGATAGAAAAAAAAAGTTAGTTCCTAGGGACAATGTTATGCCAGGATTCCAGGGGGGGAATCAATACCCCTAATCGTCTGGCAACATATTGCGTCCCACCGTGCTCCTGACCTTCCGTCGCATTTCGGCAAGTGTGACTCATCAGGGGAGCATAATGGTGCTGTCACACCAGGCGACGTTGCTAGCAACATCGCCGGAAAAGTGACGTACCAGCGATGTTGCTAGTGACGTCGCGCTGTGTGACAGCGGGACGCGACCGCGTTTTATCGCTAGTCGCAGGTTGTCAGGTTTACGGGAAGAACCGTAAACCTGACAACCTGCGACCTGCGATTAGGCTGGATCGCGCCGTGTGACATCGCCAGAGCGATGTCGGCGGCGATCCAGCCTATACCGCAGCGTTGCTGCGGATCGCTCGCTGGGCTAAGCCCAGCCCAGCGAGCGATGTCACCGCCCGCATCGCTGCGGCATCGCCGGCCGCAGCCGTGCTGTGTGACAGCTGGCCAGCGATGTCGGAACCGAGCGGGCACCCGCGCATCGCTCCCGACATCGCTGGCCAGGTTGTGCTGTGTGACGGCACCTTAAGTTTGAGAGAGCAATGGCAACTCCAGCAATTCAACTGCTTGCATGTAGGACATTGTCCCTAGGAACTAACTGTTCGCCGTCTTAGGTGAGATTGTTCCTTTTTCTTAATTTTGAAAGAGTGAGGATTTACATTGTTAGTATATTGCAACATATGGAATTTGTTGGGATATCCATTTACCCCCTGGGTTTCAATCTCTTTATGACACATATTGTGTCATGACGGCTGCTTTAGTTAACACTCACACCTGTACATAATTTCCACTAATCACTTTATTCTCACTTTGTCACTTTATATGTTGCTTTTTTTGTGGTTTTGGCTTATTCAAGCTTTTTAATTTACTATCACCTCAATAGTCCACCAATAATTAATGTCTCACCTTTAACAAACAATACTTCAAAACCACCCAGATTTCCCTCAGTCACAGGGGGAACTTAGATGAATGATGAGTACACTTTATCAATTAAGTGATCACTTTATTAGTCAATTTACATTTAATTCATAAAATCATTAAAATAATTTACATAAAAAAGTACCCTAATGACTACAAATAATTCATAATCAGGTCCAGGGCCGAGATTACCATATGATTACTTATACACTAATCATCATTTAATATAATAACCAGTATTCTCAGGTAGAGAGGGACACTATTTAACTGTACACTTCATTACATCAACCTGTGGCTCTAGTACTGACATAATGCACTATGCACAGTACACAATGCACGTGTGTGCTGGCAAGAACTCTTACCCTAATACAGGTTGCATGTGCAGGGAACCACCTTCCACTATAGCTGTCCCTTAATTAGTTACCATACCTGGTAGGTATTCTGCCTATGGTCTCGGTCCTGGTACCCCCACCGCCAATGTACGTTTCGTATTCTTCTTCCTCAGGGCGTGTCTGAGGAAGAAGAATACGAAACGTACGTTGGCGGTGGGGGTACCAGGACCGAGACCATAGGCAGAATACCTACCAGGTATGGTAACTAATTAAGGGACAGCTATAGTGGAAGGTGGTTCCCTGCACATGCAACCTGTATTAGGGTAAGAGTTCTTGCCAGCACACACGTGCATTGTGTACTGTGCATAGTGCATTATGTCAGTACTAGAGCCACAGGTTGATGTAATGAAGTGTACAGTTAAATAGTGTCCCTCTCTACCTGGGAATACTGGTTATTATATTAAATGATGATTAGTGTATAAGTAATCATATGGTAATCTCGGCCCTGGACCTGATTATGAATTATTTGTAGTCATTAGGGTACTTTTTTATGTAAATTATTTTAATGATTTTATGAATTAAATGTAAATTGACTAATAAAGTGATCACTTAATTGATAAAGAAAGTGTACTCATCATTCATCTTAAGTTCCCCCTGTGACTGAGGGAAATCTGGGTGGTTTTGAAGTATTTTTAATTTACTAGTAAAAGTTAAGTGTTATTCTGTATTGCTGATACTCTATTTACAAAATACACAGATTTAATCCATTAACAGATAAAATACTAGATTAGGAGGAGAAAAGGAAGATTAAATAAAGGGGGTGAATGAAATAGACTGATTCAATTCCAGGGGTGCCAATATTTTTTTTAATGTAAATAAGAAAGGGAGTGCTAATAGTGAATGGACCCGGATTATAGGCGATTGTCTCCTCAGCTCCCCTCTCTCACCTAGGCCTGCACAACAAAAGTGAGAGCCTCCAGGTGAGAGCCTTGGACCGGATCGCCACTGTGAATCCGCTTCCTGGATCTCCGTTGGTTGTGGTCACGTGATCCGAGGCATGTGACCGAAGTGGGCGTTCCTGTGAAATCACGGCAGGTCCTTTGCAAAGTAAAGCCTAGAGCAGCTTTCAACCGCTCTCTGGGATAGGGATTTGGATAAAACAAACAAATGCAGCTTGCTATGGAATCGTGTCGTGGTCTGGAGAGTATAAAGATTAATTAAAGGTGTGTGCTTTTAATCCCCTCTCCTTATGCCTTAGCGCTTCCTTAATACCACTGCATTTGTTTGTTAATATATTTTTTTAAACTCTTATTGAAAAATTCTTCATAATAAAGGTTGCAAACGTTCCGTATAATACATACATAATACAGGTTCAGTTTTGTTACATTTTCTCACATTATCTATTCAACACAATAATATACATATAGTATTTTTTACTCAGTAACAAAAATCATGAAGAACAGATTATTTTATACTACAAAGCACTGCAATCAATATCAGTTCCCAGAGGTTTCACTGTACAGGTTAAATATTGTTAAAATCATAACTAAGTCTTTTGATCTGTTTAAATCAGGAATTTAAATTTGCTTATTAAGAAATCTGAAGAATATCAGCATACATTGCGTGACATTGAAGAAATCAAAGCGTTATAGACTAAGTAGATTGGAGGTAAATCACACTATTTCTCCCAAATCCTGTAACATATTTAGGGAATTTTGTTTCTGCATACTATATTCTCATATGGTACTATGCAATTAACTTGTTTTTTCGATTGATTGATTGATAGTGGGTGATTTCCTTCCCATCCACGTTGGTGCTACAGCCTTTCTAGCAATGAAAGTAGCTTCTCTGAGAAATATTTTGGCCAGCTTTCCTTATCTACTATACAAGAAGGCAGAGTTCTGGAACACAATCCACTGGTGCCCCAATTATTTGTGTTCGTGTAGATGTTACTTCATTCCAGTACCTCTTAATTATTTCACAATTGCATATAAGATGCCAAATGTCTGAACCTTATTCTCCACACCTTTGACACTCATCAATTGCCACTCTGACAAATCTATAGAGTTTGCTTGGGGTTAGATAGGATTGGTGGAGCATATAGAATTGCATTAATTTATTGTTAGCGGCCCGTGACACCACCGTGTGGGCCTCTAAGGCGTCACTTCATTGTTCTTCAGTTAATGAGTGTATTAATTATCGCCATTTATTTACCACAGTAGGTTTGTGTAGATTCAATGTTAGAGTTCAACAAAAAGGTATATAGAAAATAATACCTTGAGAGGTAAACACTCCTATCAGTGGGTATTTAAATATCTGCATCCAAGAGTGTGGGAATTGGTGTGCTATGGAGTGTCTCATTTTCAAATATCTGTAGAAGTTACTCTGGGGAGCCCCATGGGTGCCAATGTTTTTAGCAACAAAATCCATTGAGCGTCTTTTCCAAGAACCATGTTGTCAAAATCCCCACATCTAAGGGATGCAATCCCCTTCTCAACTCCCTGAAAATTATTCAGCTACATATCACCTTATGCTCCAACCACACATGTCTGTGGCAATTGGCGTATCTTACTTTCTACGACTATTAAGAATTCTTCTTCTAAATTGGCGAATACTTTTGTCTATGTAGTTCTTGAGCAGAGACCTTTACCTAGATAGATTGTACCCAGAGTACTACAAATAATACATTCTTTATTAGAATAAGTGGTGCCCTTCGATTCACTACTAAAAGGTGAAACTCTTTTTAATAAAATCACATGCCTTATATGAGCCGTATGCATAGGTTTTCAGAATCTTACTACGATTCAGCCAGGTGGCATTCTCTGCTAATGGAATGACTATACACCAACGGTCCCTAAAATATGGCCCTCACGGTATGTAATGGAGGCTCTTGATGTCAATAAGACTTCAAGATCTGAATCTATTTTCAAAACTACCCAATAGGTTTGCAATGTGTCCAAAAACTTTTTGAATCAATTGTCTTATGGCCCAATGAGGTGCATGAGACCCTTATATGTTTTTTCTTTGTTATTTGGGAGCAAAAGAGTGGACTGAATTATCTATTTTGCATGATCATACGCAGAACTGATCACACTTTGAGGGTATCCGCATGTCTCAAGTTTCTCTCCTAACGCTATAGATCCCCTCTCGAAATCCCCAAAAGATGAGCAATTACGCCTCAATCTCAAAAACTGGCTTTTAGGGATCCCCTCTTTAAGTGGCACTGGCTCATGACTTTTTCATTGCAAGAGGTTATTTGTGGCAGTGAGTTTTCTGTAGATTGTTGTTTGTATACGACCTAAATTATCAAACACGGTTATTAATGGCCAAAAGGTAAATCATGTTTTTCTCAATGAAGTATGCTTCAAACCTATTGAGTTCACATTCAGGGCATTTGTAAAAGATTCAAACTGACTATTAATACCCGTCCAGATAACCTGGATGTCTTCAATATAACGAAGCCACATTGCTATCTGAGACATCCACTCCATATTGGTTTTCTTAAAAATCATGGTCTCCTCCCACCAGCCCATGGAACAAGTATATTTAAGTGGGAGTACAAGGGCTCCCCATTATAGTGTCCCTGAGCTGGTGGAAGAACGCCCAGATAATTCCTTTTCATCAGACAGTTCAGTTCATGTAAATATTCATTAGTAGGATCTTTGCTAAAAATTTCACAGCGAATTTCACAGCATTTACCATCTGATAGTAAATGTAAATACATGCGCCTACATTGGGATCTATCCATCATAACGTAATTACCACCCTTGTCCGAGGGCTTAATAATAGACTGGTCTTTCTCTAAATCAACCAACACCTGACATTCCCTAGCCATCATGTTGTTCCATTGTATAGGTGTTAAGGCCTGCACTACTAGATTTTCAGAAATGTCTATATGGCCAGTATAAAAAAGGGGAGGTGCTTTAGTGCTTTTAGCCCTAAAGTCAGTAAATGGGCCTTCTCCTTCTTTCCTGTGACTTTCCTGCCATAAATCTTCTAAAAGGCAAAATTCTGACAATTCGCTCAATTGGATTCCAAGTTCTTTACATTTGTTCCAATCTGTCTGTTTAAAGTACTTGGCCCATCCTAATTTTATATGTAAATTACTGAACCTTGTTGAAGGGATAAAGGACAGCCCTTTCAATAGTTACCCAGTCTCATCCTCAGTCACCTTCCTCTTAGAGATGTTGATAACCTTCAAATTGTTGTCACCTTCGATACTTCCCTTCTTTCTTCTCCAATATTGCACTTAATCCGATTGCCCCTTCATGATCACTTTGTGAACCAAAATTGCCTCTAATCTTAGGAATAGCACCAAAGTCCCCAGCAGAGTCTAGTCTTTTGTTATATTCCCCAATTATGAGGTTAGCTATTTCTATATATTGGATTTCTATGAAGGTCTGATTAGTCATGACCCGACTTTTCAACCCTCCATTGTCATTCAAATTATTGCCTATTCTAGGAGGCCTTGAGATACCTTAGAAGGTCCCTGCCCTAAAAAAGACAGAGAGGAAGATAGAGCCGAAGTAGACGAAGTTCCAGAAGTCGAAGTTCCTTGTTTATTGTTGGGGTACAATTGCTGGGATCTACACCAGTTGGTAGAATGGACAAACTTTTATTCCAATTAGAATGGATCAGCAGCGCACATCCTTGACTGCTGCTCCATTCATTCCCCATGGGGATGTTAAGTGCTGACTTTGGCTCTTCCATCAATCCCACAGAAAATTAATGGTATTGGTCGGACATCTGACTTGGCGCTCCATTTTGTATAAGGAATACAAGTTCCTCGTTGAATATAAAAAATTCCATGAATATAAAAAATTCCAGATCTAACGATCGGAGCTGCCAATCAGTGTTGGGTTATTCACTGATCAGCAATTTGTCACCTATCCAAATGATTGATTTCATTGGGCAAACCCTTAGGGGGTCAAAAAGAACAGTAAGTAAAAATACTGGCATAATATATCATAATATCCTCCTACAGTGTGAGCATGTCTACTGCTGACAAAAGTACTTACAACATGTCACAGAGCAAAAAAATATGAAAAAGTAATACGGTAATTCATTTTTATGACTATAAATTGCACTTTTTAGTAAGATAAAATTTATGTTCATCTTACAAGCCACAGTTAGTGAAGTCAGCAGTGCCACACTTCCTTGATTGCTTCCCTAAATCATTGGGTAGAGCATTCATGCCTGGTGAACTCCTATCCCTATAAGCGGTCCAGTTCTCTGGATCTGTGTAATTAATGCTGAGTAGGAGAGACAGAGCAGAGTTTGGTAGCAGGTTAGGGAAAGCTGGTGTCCACATGAGGGTCAGTAGAGTGTATCTTTGGTGCACAAGTTGAAGAAAAATAAAACTGTCACATGTACATAAAAATGGATTTACACTTGGAAGGTGAGACTTGGATTCCAAGACAAAAGCCGATCTCCTGCATTTCAACGTGTTGCTCTGTCTGTGCGCCATATAGGATACATATGTGATGCCGACCTTGTTTGCCCACATTTATGTGTGGTCATGAAGAGCAAAGAACATCAGCGTAGCACAGAACGTAATATAAAGTCTGCAATGGTCATCCATTATTGTGTGGAAAATAGAATAACTTCTTCTAAAAGTTTACAGCTGACTAAATTGTGTATAAAGAGTTAAAGTGGCAGAAATGAAAGACATTACCCATGTCAGACACCAGGGACACATCGGATTACACAATAAATGGACTTTACTTGTCTTGTATCAAAGTTCATAAAAAGTACAACTGTATGATGAACTTGTTATGACACTACTGGGGACATTCAATAATGCCCTTTATTTTTTGGTACAACCCTCCTAATATACTTCTACCACCTTACCACCTTCTTCTACTCTAGAGCTGCAAGAAGCGAGCATATCTGTAGACCACCAACGATAGTGAGGTTACCCTTCCAGATCTTTACATCACCACAGTAGTTTTAATATGAATTTTTTTTTTACAGTGAACATTTTCCTGCTTTGGCACAGCAGCACTTGTAGACCTTTCTTCTAAGCACAGGAAGCCACTATTGCTCAAAAATGTTGACTGAGATACTTTTAAAAGTGTTTTGCCTGAAACAATTTCCAAGTTCTAGCCCCCTTTTCTACATATATATTAGAGAAGGGGGCTGGGAGTGTTATTGAAATAAGCAGTCAGCTGGCCACCTTCGCACTCTGCTGTGGCCATATGCCAACACAGGATATGCCTTGTATTGAACACAGGGTTGGAAGCTGAGCTGTCAGGTACAAAGATACAGTGGCTACTGGAGGGCTGGGGCAAGTTGCCTAAAACAACTTTGTTACTAAAGTTATATAACTATTGATGACAATTTTATGAAAATTTGAGGACTTGAAAAAAATTCTTAGAATTTTAGAATTAAACTTCTGATTTAGCGCTCCAGCTCTTTTTTGCAGTGGTGCTCAAAGGCGTATATTTAAATACAATGACTTAATAGGAATTCCTGCAGTTCCCGCAGGGTCACATCCTCACAAGTCTGCAGTCTGATTCTAGAAGAAAAAAAAAAAGAGGCTACAGTGTCGATTTAGGGTGCTTTCACATCACGATTTTGTTGGATCCGTGGCTGTCCGTTGTAAAACGGACAGCCACGGATCTGATTTGGCCCCCATGTTATCCTATGTGGATCGGATCGGATTGGATTTGGCCTAATTGCCATCCAATTTTGTGGGATCCGATTTGTGTCTGATTTTTTTGCTGTACCCAAAATCGGAGACTGCTCCGATTTTGGACACAGAAAAAAATCGGATCCCACAAAATCGGATGGCAATTAGGCCAAATCCGATCCGATCCTCGGCCTTTAACATGGGGGTCTATGAGCGCGGGTCTGAGGAAACAGCTGATTGTTCCATGGACCCCATTTTAGTGTACTGAGCATGCTCAGTCACTAAAATTGCTCCTAACCATCTAATTGCACTTCTGCAATGTATAATATACATTGCAGAAGTGAAATTAAGTAAAAGAAAGAGTTAAAAATAAAAAATCTGTATGCTTACCTGTCCGCGATCCACTGCTGCCTCCAGCAAGGTTTGGGTGCTTATAAAACCTGCCGTGATGTCACAACCCGATCAGCTCATCAGGTCACATGACCGCAGTTACCACGGTAACTGCGTGCATGTGACCCGATCAGCTGATCGGGTTGTGACATCACTGCAGGTCCTAAAGGCACCCGGACCTTGCTGGAGGCAGCGGCGGTGGATCGCGGACAGGTGACCATACAGATTTTTTATTTTTAAATCTTTCTTTTATTATATATTCACTTTCACAATGTATATTATACATTGCGGAAGTGAAATTGCCCCGCTGTGTCCAGATCCACGATAATCACGGACCCGAACACAGAATAGGTCACCCCGTGTGGTGTCCTTTCCTGTCCGTGGGGTCCTACAAAAAGTAGGATCCCACGGACAGGAAAAAAAAAACGTTATATGAAGCAGCCTTAGAATGGGAATCACAGTACAGATTTATTAAAGTTATTGTATTCCCACCAGTTTTGGGATATCTCTTTAAAGAGGACCTCTCACTTGTCATAAATATGTAGTTTTTTCATCAGGTATAAATGCTACAATCTCTCTTTTTTTTCTCCAGCGCTTCTTCATCTCTAAAACATCATTCTATCTTCTTGTAAATCTAGTCTTGTTAACTAGAAGTTTGTGGTTCTCAACTCATTTTTGTAAAAGTCTTCATGAGGATCAAGCCCACTTGGCTAACAAGACTTGATTTAATACAGGTAAGGAGGGGCCGTAGTTCAAGAACACATTAGAAAGAACAGAATTTAGACTACATAAAACAATTACACATTATTGGATGTGTTTTCCATCTATTTCTGTCTCAGTTTCAGTAACAGTTCTGAACTGAGCAATATGTAAAGCTAGGGTACTGCTCAGGTGTCTGCTGTGAATGGTTGTGATTGCCCCAAGTTTTGTATAAAGGGTTTCATACAGTAATCTAATTTAATGAACTGCACCCATAAATCTTTCATACACAGGTAGCACTTTAGTATGGTAAGTGAGTTTCTTACATTATCTAAAAAAAAATCTAACAATTCCAGTTGGAGGTATAGTGCTCCAATTCATTCACCGTCCCCAACTCCTCCTAAACTCACTTTTGTCAGAGAGTTGTAAAGTGATTCCTTTACTGCTGTGATAACAGTGTATGCAGGGAGGAATGTGAAGATATTGGACAGAAGGTACCGTATATACTCATGTATAAGCCGACCCGTGTATAAGCCGACCCCCCTACTTTTGCCCCCAAAACCTGGGAAAACCTATTGACTCGTGTATAAGCCGAGGGTGGACCTCAGCACAGGTTACAGCCCCCAGCAGTGTGGTATACAGCAGCCCCAAAGGTAGTATACAGCAGCAGCCCCACTGGTATATACAGCAGCCCCAGAGGTATATACAGCAGCCCCAGTGGTAGTATACAGCAGCCCCAGTGGTAGTATACAGCAGCCCCAGAGGTAGTATACAGCAGCCCCAGAGGTAGTATACAGCAGCCCCAGAGGTATATACAGCCCCAGTGGTAGTATACATCAGCCCCAGAGGTATATACAGCCCCAGAGGTAGTATACAGCAGCCCAGAGGTATATACAGCCCCAGTGGTAGTATACAGCAGCCCCAGTGGTAGCATACAGCAGCCCCAGTGGTAGTATACAGCAGCCCCAGAGGTGTATACAGCAGCCCCAGAGGTGTATACAGCAGCCCCAGTGGTAGTATACAGCAGCCCCAGAGGTAGTATACAGCAGCCCCAGAGGTAGTATACAGCAGCCCCAGAGGTATATACAGCCCCAGAGGTAGTATACAGCAGCCCTAAAGGTATATACAGCCCCAGTGGTAGTATACAGCAGCCCCAGTGGTAGTATACAGCAGCCCAAGTGGTAGTATACATCAGCCCCAGAGGTGTATACAGCAGCCCCAGTGGTAGTATACAGCAGCCCCAGAGGTAGTATACAGCAGCCCCAGAGGTAGTATACAGCAGCTCCAGAGGTATATACAGCCCCAGAGGTAGTATACAGCAGCCCCAGAGGTATATACAGCCCAAGAGGTAGTATATAGCAGCCCCAGAGGTGTATACAGCAGCCCCAGTGGTAGTATACAGCAGCCCCAGTGGTAGTATACAGCAGCCCAGAGGTAGTATACAGCAGCCCCAGAGGTAGTATACAGCAGCCCCAGAGGTAGTATACAGCAGCCCCAGTGGTAGTATACAGCAGCCCCAGTGGTAGTATACAGTAGCCCCAGAGGTGTATACAGCCACCCCATCAGTATACAGGGCCCCCCCTTGGTGCACAATCCTGTAAAGGAAGAGATTAGTATACTTATCACTGTCCCGCTGCCGCTGTCCCGCCGCCGTCATCGCGCTCCTCCGTCTTCATCCAGCGTCTTCCGGCTTCTTCTGGCGCGCAGACGATGACGTCATTGCCTGCGCCGACCGGAGGAAGCCGGAAGAAGACGGATGAAGACGGAGGAGCGCGATGACAGCGGCAGGACAGCGGCAGCGGGACAGTGATAAGTATACTAATCTCTTCCTTTACAGGTTTGTGCAGCAAGGGGGGCCTGTATACTGATGGGGGCGGGCCTGTATACTGTATACAGTGTATACAGTGACTCGCGTATAAGCTGAGGGGGGGACTTTTCAGCCCAATTTTTGGGCTGAAAAACTCGGCTTATACGCGAGTATATACGGTAATTTACACAGAAGCAATTTAAATAAATTATATCATGAAAAGGAGGCACCAATTTTTCTTTTAAAAAATTCCATATGGTAAACACATAATTCTTAATTGTAGTGCCCACTGCAGCACTGGCATCGCCGCTGCTGCTGGGAGACCAAAGGCCACAGCATACTCACCCTTTCAGTGGGTCTGTGGTATCCCCTCAAGAGCCACCTCTTGTCCACTGTCCCAGCATCTGTGTTGCAGGCCTTCCAGGTACATGTTTAGGTCACGCATGCGACACACCCCTTTTCTTGAAGCCCTAACCTGAAAGCACTTTTCAGCCTATGGCTGAGAAGCACAGTGTAGCTAAGGTGCTTTTCACCATTGGGAGGTGCCTGGGCAATGTGGTCTATCCCCTTGAGACACATTGCTAGTACTCATGTCCCTGTCCTGTATCATGTTCTTGTATACCTGTGCTTGTATCCCTGTACCCTCTAACCTGTGTCTTGTCCTAGTGCCTGACTTCATCTGCACCTGCCTTCATCTGCTGTGCCCCAATACCAGCCTGCACCTGCCTCCCCTTGCTGTGCCAGCTTTACATCTACACCAGCCCGCTTAAGCCATCTGCCTACTCCTACCTAACGTCAGATACTGTCTGTGTCCAAACTCCTGAGTTTGGCACCCCTTGCAAGTGGCATCCAATTTCTGCCGGCAGCTCAGCACTCCCACCATCATAGGCTTTGGTGAAAACCAGGTCAGAAACCAAGGTCAAGCTGGGTGCTGAGGCCTTGTGGGTCCGCACAATCACCCCTGTGAGCTTAACACTAATATAATGGGGGTAAGAAAATTGACGGAAAAGTCCCCTTAAATATTGTTAAAAATTGTCCATAGCCTACACAAAAACTGCACACCTCTGCACAAATTTTACAATACCTCCCCAATATGTAACCACCTGTCCTCACAAGACCTCATACTTTGCTCATGAGCTTCAGTCCCACTGCCCTTTCAATGCTAAAGAGGCAAATCTGCAACTCAATCAGGAGCACACTGCTCCCCTGCCTCCTGTAAGACGAGCCTTCCTGATTGAAAAACAGTTATTTTGTGTACTCCAGATGCTGTTATATAAGGCAACAATTGAAGTGTGGTGAGGCTGAAGCTCACAAGAGAAGCAAATAGAAGCAATACTAACTAAAAATCTTACGTTTTAAGCATTAAACATACCATATTCCAGGGGTTTTTTTTCAGAGTACCTATGTTTTCTTCTCGAGAACATGCTTACAATATCTCTTCAAAGCACATTAATAATGCAAATGCTAATCAATCATATATTCTTGGAAAATTATTACCAGAATACAAGGCAGGATACTCAGAGCTCATGTCACTGTGATAGATGGGGGCTGCAGCAATTTATCTTTCCCTAAGTTTGGGAGTTGTCATCTTCAATCAGAGGAATGTTACAGGGCTTTTGACCTCCTTTTGCAAAGACTAGCATGAAAATTCAAGTGTAGATTTGCATGAACCCAAGTTCTAAATTACCTCTCTGTTTTCCAGTTATTTAATCAGTGTATTTTCTTATTAGGCATGATGTCATTTGTATCGTTGAATCATAGGATGCTGGCTGACAATTGCTTTTAATGAGTTTACCCATGCACATGTCACAGATGGGCTCGCTGAAGGTCTGCTCATTATTAAAGCAGGATGCCTTCACAGAACGAAGTTTACTCTAATGCTATTAACTCCTTCCATAGCCACAACAGTTACTATGTCTGTATGGTGAGCTATGCATATGATCTCTAATAAATATACAGACATAACCGTAAACATTTGATTATAATCCTCTGAAAGTAAATGGACAATAGATGTCTGAACACAAGTGAATACTGGATCTTTCATAATAGTAATTACCTGAATTCCTTTCAGTCCACACAGAAAGTAACTGTGCCACAAAGGTTTTGTTTTATTAATCTGAATGGTATTAAGATCCAAGGAAAAGTCCCTATAAAGAAAAGAAAAAGTTACAATCATGAAAATGGATCATTTCACAGCTCTTGGTTGCCACATTCTGGCAGAATAGGGTAAAACAATCAAGAAATAAATACGTTCCAGCAAGATGTAAATCAGAGACATAATGTTGGTAAAATATAACATTCTAAAATAGGCATTCTGTGTTTTCTCTTAGATAAAGTCAAATTTAGAAAAAATTCTAGACAAAAAAAAAAAATAAGGCTTTTAAAGGGAACCGGTCAGGTCATTTATGCCCCCAAACCTATCACTACCTGTCCCTGCAGCTTCCTAATCATCTCTGTCTGAGCTAAATGTGTCCTGTATTCATTAAGAACACTGATTAAATAAATTAAATTTTTCCCCATTCTGAGGTCGTTTCTAGACATGTCAGTGACCAGTGGGTGTTCTCTCCGGGTCCATTGTTCCCCCTCACTCCCCGGTGGGCGTCATCAGTAATTCAGAAGCACCTTCCCGCAGTTTCAAATTCAGTGGGTGGTATGACACCACTGCAAGTCATTTCTGGTCCGGAGCACTGTGGGAGATTATCGGGTGTACGAACCGGATTCAGAATGCGCACTGCACATGGTCTGGAGCTGGTCAGTATAACCAATACAACCCTACCCTGCGCAGGACTGGAAATGACGCGCAGTGGTGTCATACGAAGAAGGAGCCACCTACTGAATTTGAAACTGCGGGAAGGCGCTTCTGAATTACTGATGACGCCCACCGGGGAGTGAGGGGGAAGAATAGACCAGGAGAGAACACCCACCCGTCGCCAACAGGTCGCTCACACATCTAGGAATGCCCTCAGAACGGGTGAAAATGTATGTAAGTTATTAAATTAGTTCTCAATGATTACAGAACACATTTAGCTCAGACAGGGATGATTAGGGATGTCGTAGGAAGCTGCAGGGACAGGTAGTGATAGGTTTGGGGGCATTAATGACCTGACAGGTTCCCTTTAAGTAAGCGGCTTTGGGATATTGCCGTTAAATTGTTTCAAATGTTTATACCAAGATTTGAAAAAAAAAAATGTGAAAACTAAGAGCTACATGAGAAATGTGTTATACATAGGATACTTGCACTGAAAATATAGAGACTAGGCAAAGCCGTGTGTAGTTTGGGAAGACCTACAGTTCTCAGCATAAATGAGTACACCAACTTTGAAAATTAACATTTTAATCATTATCTCACTGAACACAAGAACAATGTCCAAAACTTTGACAAGATTGTTTCATAGGACATTTTTTAACCCGTAAAATGAAATTAAGGCAATAAGATAACTTTTATTATAAATTCTTCAATTTTACTGAAATGAATTAGTGCTAAAATGAACACACCCATCATAAAATCCTACATGTAGTATGCTATATGACCTCCATTATGCGTGACGTCACTAACTTTTACTTCATAAATCAATAGTAGACATGAATATGTGTAACCTTTCCTCCTTTCTCAGCCAAAATTGATCGGTCATTATCAAATTTTGCAATTCTGAGGTAAAATCTGTGTTCAGTGAAGACTTTCCCATTACTGAGGTAGGAGATGGCAGTTTGGCTTGGTAACTGATTTCTGTATGGTAAGTTCCTTGAGGGGTTGAGTTTCCAAAATGGGGTCCACTATTTAGGCACATCAGGGGCTCTCCAAATGCAACTTAGTGTCAGCTATCGATTTCAGCTAATACTGCATTTGAAAAGTCAAATGGCATTCCCTCCCTTAAGTGGCACAACCTTATAAAACCACAGAAGAATCTGTAGTGATGACGAAAAGGTCTTAATTCTAAACATCTTTTTTTTAAATTTTTTAACTTAAACACAAAAAATCTTAGTCCACTGATATATACCGAGACTGGTGTTATTCGTGTCAATCTTGATTAGGAGTTGTGTTGGAAGGAGACGGAACAGATTCCTTTAAAGGCATACACCTCTTAGGGCCGCTTTACACACACCAACTTCTGTGACCAACTTCTGAACAGATCTCTGGTTGCAGTGAAATCATGGACACATTGTTCCATTTTGTGGCTGAGTACAAATGTAACAATGTGTCCATGATTTCACTGCAACCAGAGATCTGTTTAGAAGTTGGTCACAGAAGTTGGTGTGTGTAAAGTGGCCCTAAATGAAACATGTGAGTCTGAAAAGTTGCTCCTCATTACATATCTTACTCCAATCAGTCATTGAATTAAGATTTGTAGCATAAGATATGTCACAGCTCATCATGAATTAGACTAGATGGGTGTTGCCACGGCCCATCCCGTTCTAGCACCCCACATATTGGTAGACCAGCTTTGAAAACATCAAAAGATGCCAAGTTTCACCATAACTCCAGATTGCGCAAACATTTTGTGGTTTTCTAACAGATTTGTGGCATAATTGCTTTGATGAATCAGGGCCTTAATGTCCATTTATATTGTATTATAGTAAACGAGCCTTCTAATGAAATCTTGTTCCACGATAATCTTGCAATCTAAATGGGCTGTTGATCAACTCAACAATTAATAAAATGTTCATTTGCCATGTGAAGAGAGCTTTCCAGCTGCACAGAGGATCTTTGTTCTCAACAGCACATTGTCCTGTGTAAACAGAACTTGTCCGGATGGCATTGTTTTGCCATCCTGTTTCCATCTGTCCGGGAGGATCTGGGAGAATTCAGGTTTTTGTTATTCGGCTTGCTGCGATTTTCTGTCCGGGATCAAAAATATGAACAAATCAGATCCTCCTGGATCCGGCGCCCCCTAACATGGGAATCTATGTCAACAAATCTAATAGAAAGTCAGTCCGGCTCCCGGAAGCTGAGGCTCAGTGCCGGCCGGCACTGAACTTCAGCACCGTGGAGAGCTCCCTGCTGACATTTAAGGACCACGGCTAGCAGGGGCAGCTCCTGGAATCTGCGATCTGCCAATGCCATCACAAAACAGGATCAGACGGCATATTTGCCATCCGGTTCTGTTCTGTCGGGGCTGTCAGGTTCTGTCCGGTGCTTCCTACAAAACACCGGACAGAACCGGACAGCTCAAAAACGTGGTGTGAAGCCAGCCTTAGTTGTATAGATAGATTAGTTAAGGAGAATTTAAATTATAAATCAAATTATGTGTAAAGTAAATACTTCTATGGCGGGAGTGGGAGAAGTGTCCATATCCTCTCTTTACAAAAAAATACAAAACACCCTGGGTCCAGTTAGCACTGAGAAGCTTTTCATCAAATGGAAAAAAACACATTACAGACCCTGGATTATCACAAGAAATACTGGAAGGCTGGGAAACAACTAGACAACATATTACCAATGAAAGGTGGAGGGACACCCAGTTTCGACTTATGCACGGGGCCATCCAAGATTTTAATATCCCGCCCACTCCAGACAACCAGGGAAGATGGGTGCACTGTCCCAAGTGTAGGACCTACAAAACAGACTTGAAACACGGGATGTGGTCTTGTGTGAAATCACAGATATTCTGGGGCAAAGTGGGACAGATGACCTCGGAAATATTTAAAATGGACGTAGGTTTAGATCCGCTGCTTTGGCTGTTTCACTACCAGGGGGATTCAGTTGACTCTTGCAGATCGCATACGCTACTTCACACAATAGCTCTGACAGCGAAAAGATTGCTTTTACAGCACTGGCTCAAGGACTGGGTGCCGGATATAGAATTAGTTCGTGATAATTTAAGAAAAACCCTGTTTATAGAATCCATGGAAACTCTTAGAAACCCAAAAAGACTAACTAAGGGTGCCTTCACATTTGCGTATGGGAAAGCAGCGTATGCTGCGTTCCCATACGCAGTCAAACGCATGCGCACTGCGGTTCCTATGTTTAACATAGGAACGCATAGTGCCTGCGTTTGCTGCGTTCGGGTGCGGATGCGGACGATATCTGCTCCTTCCGGTGTCCAGCATCTGCACCCGGGACGCAGCATTGTTGCATTTTTTGTGCGCTCGGGGAGCTTGGAAAATCGGCAAGCGTCCCCAAGCGCACAAAACATGCATTGTCTTCAATGGGTCCGCAGTGTTCAGCGCTTGACAGCGCGGGAGAACGCTGCGGACCCATTGAAAAATCTCCCGGTGGCCGCCGGTGATGTCACAGGAGCTCACCGACGGCCACCGGGAGATCAGCTGAGCCACTGCTGTCCTCCTCCTCCCCGCCGCCGGTAAGCACCGGGACCTGTCGGCGGGGAGTACAGCTGATGTGACAGCTGTTTGAATCTTCCCGCGCCGACATCTCCTCTCGGTGTCGGCGCGGGAAGATTCAAACAGCTGTCACATCAGCTGTACTCCCCGCCGACAGGTCCCGGTGCTTACCGGCGGCGGGGAGGAGGAGATCTCCGGCGCTGAACTCCTCCTCCGGCCTGCCCCCGGACAGCGCCGATTGGCTGCCGGGCTCCTAGTGATGTGTCCGCAGGCGGACATTATCCGCTGCGGACACATCATTTCAACACTGCTTTTGACAGCGTTTGTGTCTGCATGCCATCAGCATGCAGACACAAACGTTAATGTGAAGGCAGCCTAAGAAATTTTTTCTTAAATGGAGACCATTCATTGAAAATGCCCTACCAGATTCAGAAATAAGGGCGTTTATGAAATCATATAAATAAATGGAATGGTATGCCCTGGAAGACCTTAATGGCACATTGGGAAAATTAAGATGTGATTTTTAATGTGAGGTTTGAAAATCAATCAGTCCGAGGGAACTCGATACTGAGGTAGTGTGTTTTATATCCTAGATAATTAGAGGTATTTGGGAAAAACTACGTTTTGTTTTTGCTGACTATTTCTGTTATATTCGCAATCTTTGTATTTCAAAATCTAATAAAAATGATGTTTCAAAAAAAAAAAAAAAATACTTCTATGGTACTGCTGAAGGCCTAGAAATAGCAGTATTGATGTAGGGTATGTGCATCTTGTCTGTGATGTATACACCTCTCAGATCATACTACAAGGGTCTATACTACATAATTTCTTGAAGGCTGTTTTAATCATTGATATCTCTCCCTCAATTGACTACCATTCATTTTAGTTATCATAATTTGCAGCCTGCTGTAGTGTTTGTACAGACAATGCATGAAGGACGTGTGTATGTCCAATATAGCCATCCCAGAAGTGTTAGGCTACATTCACACTGTGTTTTTGATGCCTTTTTTTGAGGATCCATTTTTGCAGTGAAACAGATCAAGTTCTGAGCTTCCCAGCAAAGTCAATGAGTTTTAAAGATTTGCCAATCAGACACAACAGTTTGCAGTGCTGCGTTTCTTGGCTCAAAAACGGATCCTCACGAAGAATAAACAGGTAAACTTTTGTGGTGTTTTTCTGACCCGCTTTTTCTGTTGAAACCATTGTCTATGGGCTTAAAAAAATGTAACATTCTACAACACATCAAAAATGGATCATCTCTTTTCTTAAAGCATTTTTTTGAAAAGCTGATCCAGTTTTGCAGCTCAAAAATGGATCCTCAAAAAAAAAACATCAAAAATGCAGTGTGTGAATGTAGCTTTAAGGCTAAGTTACCACCGCAGTAATACCTGTAGAGGTGTAGACTACTGTGGGTATTACTGCAAAAAGGTGTGGGGGAACCACATATCTAAGCTTGGCAAAGGGTAAAACTAGTACACACATCCACAGTATAAATTAGCATCCTGCAGCTCTAAACCCACAGCTATATCAGTTTACACTGTGGATATTTGTCAAAATCTAGTATAAAAACAAAATGAGCAAGGTATATAACAGGGCTACGAAGTCGGATTCCGAGTCCATTTTGGTGAAGTTGGAGTTGGTATAAAATGGGCCGACTCCTAAAATATTGGGTACAGTAATTCAAAGCAGTATGTGTTGAATATTATTATTATGAATTACTATGTTCAATCTAAATAATGATTAAAAGTCTGATGTACACATTGTACTATAATAAATGTATCACTTAAAGGGAACCTGTCAGGTTGTTCTACTCCCCTCTGCTATTACTACTTGTCCCTGCATCTTCCTAGCTGATCCCTAAGCATCCCTGTCTGCTCTAAAAGTGCCCTACAAAGATTGAGAAAAATGACTTACCGTATTTTTCAGATTATAAGACGCACTTTTGTTCCCCCAAATGTTGGGGGAAAGTGGGGTATGTGTTTTTAATCTGAATATACGGATTATGTACTGCAGGGCCCAGGGGAGGTGGGGGCAGCTGTGGAGCAGTGCTGGGGGCTGGGGCAGGCTGGTGCAGGCTGCAGGAGGCAGTGGGAGGTCACGTGCCCCCGCTCATATAATATGCGCTGCCGCTGTCCATCACAGCGGTGCTGAAACCGTACCGTGGTGATGGACTGCGTGAGCGGCGCATATTATATGTGCCTGCGCCCCCCCTGTGATTTTACATGCCCCCTCTGTGTTTGATATGGCCCTCATGTTGCTGCCTATAGTAAAATAAAAAAACTTTACTTGCGTTCTCCAGCGCTTTCATCCCCAGTCTCCCTGCTTGCCGCTGTGATCAGGCACACAGAGATGATGTCACTCTGCTGTGCCGATCACCTGACCGGCACCAAGAACCAGGAAGTGGAGCGCAGCGGCAATCAGGGAGACACTGGGAGGACAGCGCTGGAGAGGGTAAGTAAAGTGTTTTTTATTTTACTATGGGCAGCAGAATGGGGGCCATAGCTAGCACAGGTGGGGGGGCATATACAATCACAGGGGGGCCATAGCCAACACAAGGGGGCATGTACAATCACAAGGGGGCCATAGCCAACACAGGGGGGGTATGTGCAATCACAGGGGGGGATTTAGCCAGCACAGGGGGACATGAGCCAGCAATAGGGGGCGTGTGCCAGCAATAGGGGACGTGTGCCAGCAATAGGGGACGTGTGCCAGCAATAGGGGACGTGTGCCAGCAATAGAGGAGGTGTGCCTGCAATGGGGGACATGTGGCATCACTGGGGGACGTGTGTCAGCACAAGGGGGCTATATCCAATATAAGGGGGCCATATCCATATTATGGGGACTAATTTTAGGATGGGGAGCTATATCCCAAAATGAGCGACAATGTACCAGGATGAGGGGGCTATGAGAGACATATACCCTATATGATTTGTTAGACGGACACTGGCATTATAAAACGGAACCCATGTAACATTAACACAGTTTTTTTTCTCTTTTCTTTCACCAAATTTGGGGGTGCGTCTTATAATCAGGTGCATCTTATAAAGCGAAAAATATGGTATATACTTACATACAGTCTCCATCTGGAGACTGGAAAGGCGAGCTCCAGGGCTCCATTCTCCCTCCTCGCTTGCTCTCCACATGCCCCGCTGGACATCATCAGTCTTTCTTCTGTTCCACCTTCTGTTTGAAATTCCCGCCTCCTCTGCTACTGTGATGCTTGTTATATCCAGCCCAGTCCATTGTGCGCATATTGAAACCGACCCGTACCATGTGATCAGGCCCGACAATGCACCGGGCCGGATATGACATTTCGGCTGGGCATCACAGTAGCAGAGGAGGCAGGACTTTTAGAGCAGACATGGATGGTTAGAGAAAAGCTAGGAAGATGCAGGGACAGGTAGTGATAGCAGAGGGAGGTAGAACGGCCTGACAGCTTCCCTTTAAACATGAGCCATTAGACACCAAAGTGGACCCACTGGTTCCAATTATTGTCCCAAACATGGTAAAAAATCAATAACGATAAACCAGAGGGCCATGGGACTAGCACACTCCACAAAATGAATTCAGTAACATAAAAGAGGAGAAAGGGATCTAAATTGTGCAAAAATAGTAATCTCTTTTTAAGAGGATAGCAATAACAAAGGCATAAGGATAATATACATACAAAAAGGATAGTAGAAAATATATTACCAATATGCACCACTCCAAGCATATACATTAGCTAGTGTAAGAAGGGTAAGACCGTTTTTGACCTAAATGACTCAGTATTTATTTACACTTGAAATTTTGTCCTTATGTGACTTATATATGCTGCTCAAAAAATTATTTTTTTAAGCAGTATATTTATAGCCCACTGCTCTGCAACCTGCCATCTTAAGTTACTGTCACACACCGCCATATCGGCAATTACCGAATTCGGCGATGTGGAAACCACATTGCATGTGCGTAGTGGCGTGTGACTGGGCGATTCTATGTCGAGAAATCGCTGGTGGAGCGTCGCCTTATTGCCCTGCACTGCAGTGAAATCAGGTAATATCCACCAGGCGATTTCAGCGGATCGTGCTTTGTGACAGGGCGATAGCAACGTACACAGCGATCCTGAAATCAATGCCGCAGGCGTGCTTGGATGGTTTTTTTGGTGCCGCATCTGCTGCCATGTCTGAGGCGCCTTATTTGATGACCCATGTGTGACGAAATGGACCCTTTAATATATAATGTAGGAGGATTTCTTATTCATCCAGACATATCATATTGTATATAGGTTTGTAAACTTGTAATGGTCAAAGAGAATTTCTTACAGTATTGTCATAGACTTCTGTGGTTAAAGTTTAGCTTGGTAATGTAATTATCTAACCTGTTTGTCATTGAAGGCCAGAGAACTTAATTATGCTAATCGTCCATTGTCTATTACCCTGTGAATGTGGATTGAGGCTCCAGCCACTATTGTGTTATTGTCATGGTTTGCAGACTGATTGTCTCAGACTAACATTCCATTGTAAGGTGCTATATCAATCAGCATTTGGATTGCAATAGTACCTAAAATATGTTAAACGAGGATTGGAGTTCAGCGAATGAAAAGACTGTGTTATTGCACCAATCATGACGTCCCCAATATCCTACAATGAGGGCTGAGGGTATATAAGGAGGACTGTTCACTTTGACCGGCAGTTTTAGGAGTTTTGGAGTTATATTCTGTCTAGTGGCCTCAGTCTAGGGATTTTCGGTCCCGGCTAGAGGTCACTGGATTGGATACAGGCAGCTAATCGAGGGTCTTCGGATCCGATTAGCGAGCCATAACCCTAGGCCTAGGCATTTCGGTGCCGACCAAGGGGATCAGAACACGGACTAAAAGAACCACAAGGACTTCAGCATCGGATTAGCGGATACGACTGTGATAAAGACTGCACAAGATACTTAAGGACAAGGAAGCAACCCAGGTTGGGACGATACAGTCACCTGGCTACAGACTTTGCCGTGCTGCATTCTAAACCCTGGTGAGCCAGCGGAAGGGTGAGACTCTGTCGCCTGTTACATTTATGTGTTGTGCTTGGTTATGCGTTATATGCTGTTAACTGTTTGGGGATCCAATAAAGCCTTGATATTGTGATTCCCTCACCCTGTGTTGTCTGAGTAGTGTTCCGCCCACGGTTAAGGAGCTCGGGCGTTCAGTTGGGGATGAGCCCTGGTCCACGCTGTCTTTGTAAAGGCGGCTGGGCCTGCGGACGAGAGCGCCCACTGACCCCCGGGTCTCCACACCATGCGTTAACGCAAGGCTTACCAATGGGAACGCAGTCCCAATCACCAGTTCCAATCGCAGTGATAGGGGCGCGGTGAAACCCACTCTAGCACGCCCCTATCAAAAGCAGTATGCCCCTATCAAAGCAGTATGCCCACATCGCTGCTACGATTGTGGCGTGTGATGCGGCGATGTGTGAAGTGAAGATCACTTCTGGTCTTCTGCAGGCGATTTCCGGATCGCCGAAGATCGCACGCAAGATCGCTATGTGTGACAGTTCCACAGCGATCAGAAAAAAGTGCCCGAAACGTGCACGCTCATGTCAAATCGCCAGCGATATGGAAGCCATATGGTGGCATGTGACGATACCTTTAGACAGCTAATTTATATGCTTGGAGTGGTGCATATTGGTAATGTATTCTCTACCATTATTTTTACATGCCTTTGTTATTGCTTTCCTCTTAATAAAGAGTTTACTATTTTTTCACAATTTAGCTCCTTGTCTCCTCCTTAAACATGAGCCCTGTATGAAGGGGTCTGAGTCGTGTAGTTGGATTCAGTGAAATTCAGGAGTTGGAGTTGGAAGTTTGGCTTACCGACTCCACAGCCCTGGGCACAAGTACAAAACACTAAAGCAAAACCAAAGAAATGAGCCAGACATATCGAATATATACTTACCTTGTGGCGCCTGTCAGCCACTTTTGTCCGATAATGCCAGTATCACGTGATGGCAACAGCCATATTTGCACAACCAAGTGATGGGTGAGCAAAAATGGTGCCCACTGGCGGTACTAGGCCGTTGCACAATACCGCCAGTGGTACGGCCGAAAACCGAAGATGCTGCACCTCATCACCGCACACACCAGCACCTCACTAACAGAGCATGTGTGTACCCGGTCCAAAGATGGTGGAGGAAGTGAGCATGCGCGAGTCACTGTTTTTCATGCCACCGTCATCTATGGACACCCATGTGTACAAAGAGGGCAGTGACATGATTGCCAGAAACAGCGCACAGGGGGGAGCAGAGAGAGCACACAGCAGGGGGAACACAAAGCACACAGGGGGCAGAGAGAGCACACAGAGGGGCAGAGAACACATAGGGGGGGCAGTCAGAGTGCACACAGGGGGGGCAGAGAGTGCACAGAGGGGGGGGCAGAGAGTGCACACAGGGGGGGCAGAGAGTGCACACAGGGGGGGCAGAGAGTGCACACAGGGGGGGCAGAGAGTGCACACACAGGGGGGGCAGAGAGTGCACACAGGGGGGGCAGAGAGTGCACACAGGGGGGGCAGAGAGTGCACACAGGGGGGGCAGAGAGTGCACACGGGGGGGCAGAGAGTGCACACGGGGGGGCAGAGTGCACACAGGGGGGCAGAGAGTGCACACAGGGGGGACAGAGCGCGCACAGGGGGGACAGAGCGCGCACAGGGGGGACAGAGCGCGCACAGGGGGGACAGAACGCGCACAGGGGGGACAGAACGTGCACAGGGGGGACAGAACGTGCACAGGGGGGACATATCGCGCACAGGGGGGACATATCGCGCACAGGGGGGACATATCGCGCACAGGGGGGACAGAGTGTGCACAGGGGAACAGAGAGAGGACACTGGGAGCAGAGAGAGGACACAAGGGGGCAGAGAGAGTGCACTGAGGGGGCAAAGAGAGTGCACTGCCGTCCCCAGCAGCTGCCGCTGACACATCACTGTCTCAGTAAGTGCACAGGTGTATACTCAACCTGCATGCACTCTTACTCAGGCGGCCACCATCTTTGGACACCTGGGTATACAAAGAAGGCAGCGGTGTGACCCAGTGAGTACATGCGTGCTTACGCCATCGCCATCTTTGGACACCACAGGGGAAGAGAGAGCAGCAGGAAACAGAGACAAAGCACATGGGGTGAGCGCACACGGGAGCAGAGTGGGCACACATGGGACAAGGATAGTGCATGGGGGTTGAGAGAGTGCACGGGGGGGGGGGGGGGGCGGTGGGTTTGGGCAGAGAAAGTACATGACGGGTAGAAAGAGCACCCAGGTGGGCAGAGACAGCACACATGGGGCAGAGAGAGCACATTGGGCAGAGAGCGTGCACGGGGAGAGCATACAGGAGTGAGACAGCTCAAAGGAGAGAACTGAAGATGGGAGAAGACAGCAGAGGGGGGAGAGAGACAGCACAGAGAGGGAGACAGCTCAAAGGAGATAGCACATAGAGAACATAGCACAGGGGAGAGAGACCACATACCGGGGGGAGAATGCACAGGAGGAAGACAGCTAAAAGGTGAGAGCACATGATTGGAGAAGACAGCACAGGGGGTAGAAGACAGCACACAGGGGGGAGAGCGCACAGGGAGGGTGAGAAACCATGCCCGGTGGGGAGAAAAGTCAAAGGCGAGAGCACAGATGGGAGAACACAGCACGGGGGGTAGATACAGTAAACAAGGGGGAGAGAGCGGACAGGAGAGAGAGTGCATGGGGAGGATACAGCTTCCGCCCCCAGCGCCACAGAGCCCGCTCCTATCAAGATGTCACTACTCTCCCAATGCGATAGCATCAGGCACCCATCTAGTTTTGGTAAAAATGCAATGTGTTGGCGCATATTCACACTGTGGTCATTTATCTGACAAAACCTATTAAAACAACAGAATGAGGAAATACCTGGCAATAAGAAAACAAACAATTAGTATTAGTACACGTACATAACATAGGTTACTGAGACCGTGTTGACACTATTTTGACTAAGAGTTAAGATAATTTCTTTAATTTTTTTTAGACCTTTTACATACAAGGGTGTGCATCCTCCTTTTAGGCTGTGCATCTTCTCAATATATAGTGTCAAAAGGGCAGGTACAAAACATACAAGTCTGAATCCTACTCTATCCTCATCTATATTGAGGTCTGCTGACACATAGCATGTAGAACTACAAAAGATCGGGTCCATACTGTCTTAGGACAGGTTGTCGTGGCTTTTACAGTCCTTTATCAAAATAGTGTCACAAAGCAACCGATGTTATTTACTATTACTATATCATATCATACTACAATCCCTGGCAAAAATTATGGAATCACCTGGCTCAGAGGATGTCCATTCAGTTGTTTAATTTTGTAGAAAAAAAGCAGATCACACCCAAGGCACAAAACTAAAGTAATTTCAAATGGCAACTCTCTGCCTTGAAGAAGCACTAAAAGAAATCTTGAAAACAAATATGCTAGCCAGTAACGGTTACTTTTGTAGACCAAGCAGGGGGAAAAATTATGAAGTCACTCAATTCTGAAAAAAAAGTATGGAATCATTACAAACAAACAAAACAACACTCCAATACATCACTAGTATTTTGTTACACCACCTCTGGCTTTTATAACAGCTTGCAGTCTCTGAGGCATGGACTTAATGAGTGACAAACAATACTCATCATCAATCTGGCTCCAACTTTCTCTGATTGCTGTTGCCAGATCAGCTTTGCAGGTTGGAGCCTTGCCATGGACCATTTTCTTCAACTTCCACCAAAGATTTTCAATTGGATTGAGATCCGGACTATTTGCAGGCCATGACATTGACCTTATGTGTCTTCTTTCAAGGAATGTTTTCACAGTTTTTGCTCTATGGCAGGATGCATTATCATCACCTTGATAAATGATTTCATGATCCCCAAACATGTTTACAATTGATGGGATAAGAAAAGTGTCCAAAATATCAATGTAAACTTGGGCATTTATTATAGATGTAATGACAGCCATCTCCCCAGTGCCTTTACCTGACATGCAGCCCCATATCATCAATGACTGTGGAAATTTGCATTTTCTCTTCAGGCAGTCAACTTAATAAATCTTATTGGAACGAAACCAAACAAAAGTTCCAGCATCATAACCTTGCCCAGAGCAGATTTGCGATTCATCACTGAATATGACTTTCAACCCAATCATCCACAGTCCACGATTGCTTTTTCTTAGCCCAATGAAACCTTGTTTTTTTGCTGTTTAGGTTTTAATAATGGCTTTTGTTTAGCTTTTCTGTATGTAAATCCCATTTCCTTTAGGCGGTTTCTTACAGTTTGGTCACAGACATTGACTCCAGTTTCCTCCCATTCGTTCCTCATTTGTTTTGTTGTACATTTCCTGTTTTGGAGACATATTGCTTTAAGTTTCCGATCTTGACACTTTGATGTCTTCCTTGGTCTACCAGTATGTTTCCCTTTAACAACCTTCCCATGTTGTTTGTGTTTGGACCAGATTTTAGACACAGCTGACTGAACAACCAACATCTTTTGCAACATTGCGGTTGATTTACCCTCTTAAGAGTTTGATAATCCTCTCCTTTGTTTCAATTGACATATCTCGTGTTGGAGCCATGATTCATGTCAGTCCACTTGGTGCAACAGCTCTCCAAGGTGTGATCACTCCTTTTTAGATGCAGACTAACGAGCAAATCTTGTTTGACGCAGGTGTTAGTTTTGGGAATTAAAATTTACTGAGTGTTTCCATCATTTTTTCCTCAGAATTGAGTGATTCCATAATTTTTTCCCCTGCTTGGTCTACAAAAGTAACCGTTACTGGCTAGCATATTTTGTTTTCAAGATTTCTTTTACTATTGATTCAAGGCAGAGAGTTGCCATTTAAAATGACTTGCGTTTTATGACATGTGTGTGATCTGCTTTTTTTCTACAAAATTAAACAACTGAATGGACATCCTCCGAGCCAGGTGATTCCATAATTTTTGCCAGGGGTTGTATATATACACTATTACTCTTTTTATTTACATACTGAAGGTTATGTTCTCATTTTGTTTTTATCCTAGGGCTTGATTGTTAATGGCCACAGTGTGAATGCTCACCAACACATTGCACCTATAAAAACAGGCCAGCTCATTTCTTTGGTTTTGTGGATACATTTTGCAGCAAGTGCATAAGATTTCTTTTCTGCACTTTACGGTGATAGTAATATGCTTCAAATTAGCTGTTTTTGTCATGTGAAACCTTAGCTTAAAACCACCCCATAGAATAAAATAGAAATACATTGCTAGAAAAGGACTAACATTAATTCTCTATTACATACTTACATGTAATTAAAGAAACTAAAATGAAATACATGACGCACCATTAACTGGTCTGCCGCATCTTATGTACCCTATATTACATTTCTATCAATCTAAAAAAACTGAATTTGACTTTATGCGTCCTAATTCATTAAGAAGAGTATTTTAATGTCTATCATAATGAGCGCAGCATGACAATGCTGTTAATGCTGGATTTTAAAACGTCTGGAAATCTGGACCATGTTAGCTGAGCATTCCACTTATCTCATCCTATTGAATCAATAAACCCACTCAATAAAAGATGTTCAGAGAAAACCAAAAGACTAAATTGGAACATTACTGGAATTTATGCACTCTGTGGATTAGGATATTATTGGCAATAAACTAGCTCATCCTCCATATGCCTGGGGTTAGCCTTGGGGCACCTGAATGAGAACTAGCTGTGGTCTGTAAAATGCTAACAATAATGTAATAAGACAACTATTATCAACATAAAGCAAAACACAGCACATGGGTACACTGCAATCATCTAATCAAAAATTCGTAATTTAACCTCAAATTGGAACATATGATTGCAAAGCCTTAGCAATCTAAACTATACGAAAAGAGGATGTGACAAATAAAAGAAATTCAGAAATGTACAGAGGTCTAGAATACAGAGTGGCTGCAGCAAGAGCCTGTGGGGCAGTTCACGAAAACTAGGAGTTGCACATCTGTGATGGTACCTATTTATATTGCTTTTTTTTATATTTTATTACTTTTGGAAACACAACACAAAAAAATGTGTTTTTTTAAAATGCTCCTTCTCACTGCAGAGCTCCAATGTTTAAAGAGGACCTGTCACCAAACCAGGCATGGTGATCTAATTACAGCACTGGATGCAGCATGTCTGGGGGGCGGGGCTACACGGGAGAGAAAAAAAAAACTCTGTTTAAATGCTGCAGACAGGGAGAGAATGATTGGCAGTGGTGGGCAGATTACACAGGCAGGGGGTGTGAATCTGCCCTTGGCTGCAGCCCCTAGCCACCTCCTTAGTGGCTGTAGCATGTAAGTTTTCTAACTGTATTATCTCGGGGTACAGGGCTGCTCAAGTGCTGGGGGACCCCTTGTCTGCATGCTGCAGACATGCTGCATCCAGTGCTGTAATTAGGTCACCATGCCTGGTTTGGTGACAGGTCCTCTTTAAGAGAGATCAAGATAATAAAAGGAATGGGTGAACTTCAATGCCAAGACAAGTTATCCAACTTGGGGTTATTCAGTTTGTAAGAAAAAAAAAAAAGACTTGGGCCATGCGTAAACGTTGAGTATTTGGTGAGTTTTTTACCTCAATATTTAAAGCCAAAAGCAGGTGTGGAACAATTACCGGAAAAGTACACCCATTTATGGGGTGAGCCATTTATATGGATACACCTAAATAAAATGGGAACAGTTGGTGATACCAACCTCCTCTTTATGGCACATTAGTATATGGGAGGGTATAACAATGTGCCACAAACAGGAAGTTGATATCACCAACCGTTCCCATTTTATTTAGGTGTATCCATATAAATGGCCCACCCTGTAGAATGGAAACAAACACGTAACCATTTTTGCATTATTTACCATTACCTGGTTTTGGCTACAAATGCTGAGTTTAAATATTCACCAAATACGTAACGTGAGCACATGGCCTTAGGGGCGATCTCATTATAATGTACAAATATATGAAGGGACAGAGATCTTTGTTATGATCTTTTTACAGCTAGGCCTGTAATGATAAAAAGCGGTTGGTGCAAGATTCTGTGCTGGAGTGTTGAAACATGGAACTAGTCTGATTGCCGTTTTTTTGGAGTCGGGAAGGAATTTCTCCATTAAAAAAGGGGAATTAGCATTGGACTCCTAGGATTTTTGCCTTCCTCTGGATTAACATGTCAAGGTACAGGTTAAACTTATGTCTTCTTTCAATCTTAACTCCTCTGCCGTACATGTACGGCACAACTCGGGAGCAGGTTAACATGGAGGTAGATAATGGCTATGCCATCTGCCTCTAACAGTCATGGGTGGAGCAGAACAACGCCCCGACTGATAAGACCATGACAACATGTGGGCATGTCATTCCATGCGCCAATTGGCTGCCTGTGATTGTGGGTTGTTATGAGTTGTATTTTTGATGTTGTTATTGTAATTTTAGCATGTGATATACTGAAAAGCAGAAAAATAAAATCTAAGTGAAGCAAAATTGCGAAAATAACATAATGTATATATTCGTGTATAAGCCGACCCGTGTATAAGCCGACCCCCCTACTTTTGCCCCCAAAACCTGGGAAAACCTATTGACTCGTGTATAAGCCGAGGGTGGACCCCAGCACAGGTATACAGCCCCCAGCAGTGTGGTATACAGGCCTCCCCAGTGGTGGTATACAGCAGCCTCCCCAGTGGTAGTATACAGCAGCCTCCCCAGTGGTAGTATACAGCAGCCTCCCCAGTGGTAGTATACAGCAGCCTCCCCAGTGGTATATACAGCATCCCTAAAGGTATAAACAGCAGGCACCAGAGGTATAAACAGCAGGCCCCAGAGGCATATACAGCAGGCCCCAGAGGCATATACAGCAGGCCCCAGAGGCAGCAGGCCCCAGAGGCATATACAGCAGGCCCCAGAGGCATATACAGCAGGCCCCAGGGTATATACAGCAGGCCCCAGAGGTATACAGCAGGCCCCAGGGTATATACTGCAGGCCCCAGGATATATACTGCAGGCCCCAGGGTATATACTGCAGGCCCCAAGGTATATACAGCAGGCCCCAGGGTATATACAGCAGGCCCCAGGGTATATACAGCAGGCCCCAGAGGTATACAGCAGGCCCCAGGGTATATACAGCAGGCCCCAGAGGTATACAGCAGGCCCCAGGGTATATACAGCAGGCCCCAGGGTATATACAGCAGGCCCCAGGGTATATACAGCAGGCCCCAGAGGTATACAGCAGGCCCCAGGGTATATACAGCAGGCCCCAGAGGTATACAGCAGGCCCCAGGGTATATACAGCAGGCCCCAGAGGTATACAGCAGGCCCCAGAGGTATACAGCAGGCCCCAGGGTATATACAGCAGGCCCCAGGGTATATACAGCAGGCCCCAGGGTATATACAGCAGGCCCCAGGGTATATACAGCAGGCCCCAGAGGTATACAGCAGGCCCCAGGATATATACTGCAGGTCCCAGGGTATATACAGCAGGCCCCAGGGTATATACTGCAGGCCCCAGGGTATATACAGCAGGCCCCAGGGTATATACAGCAGGCCCCAGGGTATATACAGCAGGCCCCAGGGTATATACTGCAGGCCCCAGAGGTATACAGCAGGCCCCAAAGGTATACAGCAGGCCCCAAGGTGTATACAGGCAGCCCCCCAGTGGCACTAGCCCCCTCATCATGGAAAGAGCCCCCACACTTTGCAGAGCCCCCCCCCGCTGCATTATCTTACCATCCAGGGTCTTCTTCACCGCGGGTCCTCCAGTCCATCCTCGCGCGCTGTCTTCCCGGTCTCATGTGACCCGGCGGTCGCTGTGGAATTACGTCATCGCGCCGGGTCACGTGAGACCGGAACACAGCGTGCAGGACCCGCGGCGAAGACCCTGGATGGTAAGATAAAGCAGCGGGGGGGCTCTGCAAAGTGTGGGGGCTCTTTCCATGATGGGGGGGCTAGTGCCATTGGGGGGCTGCTTGTATACACTGGGGGGCTGTATGCACGGCTCCCCCTGCCGCTGTGATGGGCGGGGGGAGCCGTGCATATCTAATGAGCGGCCCCACGTGACGGGCCGCTCACTCATCAGCCTCCCCCCGCCTCCTCCAGCCTGCCCAGCAAAATAGTTACCGTATTGACCCGTGTATAAGCCAAGGGGGTGACTTTTCAGCCCAATTTTTGGGCTGAAAAACTCGGCTTATACACGAGTATAAACGGTAATTCTGATGTTTAGATTTTTTTTCTCACTATCGGGGTAGCTAATTTTATATTTTGATATGTCAGATTTTTACAGATGTAACATAACCACATATCTGAATTTTTTTTATTCCTTTATTTTTAATAGAGAAAAAGGGAATTATTTGAACTTTCATAGTTTTTTATTTTTATTCAAAAAACATTTTTTACCACTTTTCACTGTATTTGTTAGTCCTCTTACACAATCTGAACAGGAACACAGAATAAAAAGTGGATTTAATGGGAACCTGTGAGGTCTTTTATGCCCCCCCAGCTATAACTGTCTGTACCTGCAGATTCATAGTACTATTCTAACCATCCCTGTCTGAGCTCATAGTGTAAAGTTACAGGTGAAAAAAAAAAGAATTTATACACTCTCATTTTATTATGTAAATGAGGCACAGTCTACATCTTGGAGACTGTAGTCTATCCGGCAGGTTAATAGTTAACATTTCAGCCGAATGTCAGAACATGCTGCGAGACCTGAGGTGGAGGAGGTGAGCTCTACTATGTTTGCTCACATATCTTGCGTCATTGTACTCAGGAGAAATTGTACAACAAATTAGGTGGACCATTTTTCCCTGTTACCCTTGTGAAAATTAAAAATGTGGGGTTCAAGCTACCGTATATACTCGTGTATAAGCCGAGTTTTTCAGCCCAAAATCTGGGCTGAAAAGTCTCCCCCTCGGCTTATACACGAGTCAATACGGGGGGGGCTGTGTCCGGGGCTGTGGAGGCTTCAGGAGGGGGGGGGGGGGGGGGCTGCTGTATGAGTGGCCCCGTCACGTGGGGCCGCTCATTAAATATGCACTGCTTCCCCCTGTCAATCAGCGGCAGGGGGAAGCAGTGCATATAGCCCCCAAATGCTGGCACTCGCCCCCCCTTGTAAGGGTCACCCCCCCCCCCCCGATGGTTATATTACCATTCCGGACTTCTGATCCGCGCCGCTCCTCGCTGCTCCTCGCTGCTCCGTCCGTCCGTCTTCTACATCCCGGATCTCCGGCCGTCGCAGGCATGTGACGTCATCGCGCGACGGCCGGGGATCCCGGATGTAGAAGACGGACGGACGGAGCAGCGAGGAGCAGCGAGGAGCGGCGCGGATCAGAAGTCCGGAATGGTAAGAGAAGCGGGGGGGGGGCACTTGCAAGGGGGGGCGAGTGACAGCATTTGGGGGCTGCTGGGGACCCCCAGGGGGCTGCTGGGGACCCCTTGGGGGCTGCTGTGTACCCCCAGGGGCTGCTGGGGACCCCCAGGGGGCTGCTGGGTACCCCCTGGGGGCTGCTGGGGTACCGCCTGGGGGCTGCTGGGGACCCCCTGGGGGCCGCTGGGTACCCCCAGGGGGCTGCTGGGTACCCCCTGGGGGCTGTTAGTACCCCCAGGGGGCTGTTGGTACCCCCAGGGGGCTGCTGGGTACCCCCAGGGGGCTGCTATATGTACCCCTGGGGGCCTGCTGTATACCACTGGGGCTGCTGTATACTACCACTGGGGCTGCTGGGGCTCCTGTATACTACCACTGGGGCTGCTGGGGAATCTGTATACTACCACTGGGGCTGCTGGGGAATCTGTATACTACCACTGGGGCTGCTGGGGCTCCTGTATACTACCACTGGGGCTGCTGGGGCTCCTGTATACTACCACTGGGGCTGCTGGGGCTCCTGTATACTACCACTGGGGCTGCTGGGGCTCCTGTATACTACCACTGGGGCTGCTGGGGCTCCTGTATACTACCACTGGGGCTGCTGGGGCTCCTGTATACTACCACTGGGGCTGCTGGGGCTCCTGTATACTACCACTGGGGCTGCTGGGGAATCTGTATACTACCACTGGGGCTGCTCGGGAATCTGTATACTACCACTGGGGCTGCTGTATACTACCACTGGGGAGGCCTGTATACCACACTGCTGGGGTCTGTATACCTGTGCTGGGATCCACCCTCGGCTTATACACGAGTCAATAGGTTTTTCCAGATTTTTGGGGCAAAAGTAGGGGGGTCGGCTTATACACGGGTCGGCTTATACACGAGTATATACGGTAATTTTTTTGGGGAATTTTTTTTTTTTTATTTTCATTTTCCAGTGTTTTAAGATGTTGTGATGCATGTGTAGGCTCAAAACGTTCCCCACACCCCTAGATAAATTCCTTAAGGTATTTAGATTCCAAAGTGAGGTCACTTGTGCGGGGTTCCTGCTGCTTTAGAACCTTTAAGGATCTTCTAATTTTTCATTTTTTTCTTCCTCTTTGCTATTCTTATGAAGCACCTGAATGATTTAGAAATGTCTTGAATATAAGTGTAAAATACTGTGAGGGGTACAGTTTTTACAATGGGCTCTTATTCAGACATTTTCTGACACATAGGACCTTCAAAGTCAATTCAAGCGTGAACAGATCCCTAAAAAATAAGATTTGTGAATTTTGTTGGAAAAAAAGAAAAATGACTGCTAAACTTTCAACCCTTCTAACTTCCTAAGAGAAAGAAATAGGTTTCAAAAATGATGCTGACATAAAATAGACATTTAGGAAATGTTACCGTATATACTCGTTTATAAGCCGACCCGTGTATAAGCCGACCCCCTTACTTTTGCCCCCAAAACCTGGGAAAACCTATTGACTCATGTATAAGCCGAGGGTGGACACCAGCACAGGTATACAGCCCCCAGCAGTGTGGTATACAGCAGCCCCAGATGTATATACAGCAGCCCCAGTGGTAGTATACAGCAGCAGCCCCAGTGGTATATACAGCAGCAGCTCCAGTAGTTAGTATACAGCAGCCCCAGAGGTATATACAGCAGTCCCAGTGGTAGTATACAGCATCCCCAGAGGTAGTATACAGCAGCCCCAGAGGTAGTATACAGCAGCCCCAAAGGTATATACAGCAGCCCCAGTGGTAGTATACAGCAGCAGCCCCAGTGGTATATACAGCAGCAGCTCCAGTAGTTAGTATACAGCAGCCCCAGAGGTATATACAGCAGTCCCAGTGGTAGTATACAGCATCCCCAGAGGTAGTATACAGCAGCCCCAGAGGTAGTATACAGCAGCCCCAAAGGTATATACAGCAGCCCAAGTGGTAGTATACAGCAGCCCCAGAGGTAGTATACAGCAGCCCCAGAGGTAGTATACAGCAGCCCCAGAGGTAGTATACAGCAGTCCCAGAGGTATATACAGCCCCAGTGGTAGTATACAGCAGCCCCAGAGGTATACACAGCCCCAGTGGTAGTATCCAGCAGCCCCAGAGGTATATACAGCCCAAGTGGTAGTATCCAGCAGCCCCAGAGGTATATACAGCCCCAGTGGTAGTATACAGCAGCGGTCACAGAAGCCGGCACAAGAAGGAAGAAGAAGCCGGGACCGGAGGAGCGGAGGAGCTGCGGCGGAGAGGTGATGTATTAAAGTTTGTTATTTTAACAGGTGCCGCAGCCTGGGGGGGACATACTAAGGAGGGGGGGACATACTAAGGAGCGGGGGCTGTGTGTTACTGGTGGGGGCCTGTGTAGTGCAATATGCACGGCATCCCCCCGCCGCTGATGGACGGGGGGATGCCGTGCATATTCATTGCACTAATGAGGCGGCCCCACGTGACCGCCTGCGGTCACCGCGGCCCCCTCCTGCCTCCTCCAGCATACCGAGTGACTTGTGTATAAGCCGAGGGGGGGACTTTTCAGCCCAATTTTTGGGCTGAAAAACTCGGCTTATACACGAGTATATACGGTATTTATTATTATTTTCTGTGTATAGTATTGCTAATTTGTATTGAAAAGTTCAAAAATTGCTATTTTTTTTTTAATTTTTGGGAAATTTTAGATATTTTCATAAAAGCCAATCACATCAACCTAATTTTACCACTATCATAAATTACAATAAATCAGGAAAAAAAACAATATCTGAATCACTGGAATATGTTGAATAAAAAATGGAAAAAAGACAGCGCAAATAGGGGTGTTAACAAAAATGATAAAAAGCTCTGGTTCGGCTCACTTTCAGTGCTCATGTCAGACACAACCACTTCGATAGCATAACTTGGCTGCTGCAGATCCACGTGCACAGGTAAATCTTTAGGAAGAAGGTATAACTTGCGCTGCAATGATAATAGAAGCACTGTGGCCCTACTCACAGTTTTTGGCAGAGGTATTTCCTCGGATCTATAGAGGAGTTCCTTGTATGATCTCCGGAACAACAGGTGCTCGCTCGAAGAAAATAAACAGTATCCAAATTCTAAGGGAAAAGATTCAGCAGCACGCCGATCCCTTTTTTAACACATCCAGCTTGACCAGCAGGTCAGTCTGAAGGAAGGCAGATTGAGGGCTTCAGAGCATGTGCAGTGTGCACTCTGAAGCTGCTCAGTATACCACATAGATAACAAGAACGTGCATGACCGGAAATGATGCAACCATCGTGTCATATCCGGAAGCTGCGCACAGATTTGGAATACAAGAAGTGCATATGGGAATCAGGAGATCACACCCACCAGGACGTGATACACACAGCGAGGGGGAGGGGGGAGATGAAGGATGATAAAATGCCCTTACTGTCTATAGTCTGAACGATACATTATCTTACAGTAATTAGTATGGTAAGTCATAAAATAATTTTTTACAGCAATTAGAGAACACATTTAGCCCAGGCAGGAATGATTAGGGATGAACTAGGAAGCTGCAGGGACAGGTAGTGATAGGTTTGGGGCCATAAACTAGGTGACAAGTTCCCTTTAAATGCAGCCAATTTTGCATTTGCATTCTATTTTAACATTGGGTATGAAAGCAACTGATATGTGTTACGCTATATTCACATATTAGAATAAGTAACACACTGTTATCATCACTTTTGCAAAAATACAAAACTTGTTCTTTATAATATCATCAGTAATACTGCAGATATGCCTTATGTAAACAGAAAGTAACCTGGCAGAATAGTTATGAACCTATATCTGCAGCATTGATTAATTGTTGCACACAGGGGCTGACTGGCGACGCAAACCCTGGGTGGCAATATTTCTCCGCCAGCCCTTAGCTGAGGTCCGGGGGGGGGCCGGCCCGTTTCTGTGGGTGGGTGGCCCTAGGTGGGCTATACCTGCCACCTGGGCCAGTCCGCCCCTGCTTGCACATATGTAAATACTATTATGCCAAACAAGAAACAAGTATTCTAGAAGTAATACCTTTTTTGGCCATGCAGAAAAATTATAATTGCAAGCTTTTAGAGCATGGAGGCTCCTTCATCAGGCATGTGTCTTAATTGTACCGTTAATTGTAGTTGTAGAATAATACAGCTATACAGAGTAGTTTTACAGAGGATCGTAGCAGAAGATTTTTGTTTTCACCAGCAACGTAGTCTGTGTGTTGGTGGGGGATGAATGCTGTCCTCAACAAGCCGGGGAATCTCAGGTAAAAGAGCTCCTACGATGTATGAATGGGTGCCCTTCTCATGGATGGCTTTCATAGGAGCTCAGGTGAGCAAGTTATTTGGGTCATTCCTCAAACCGGTTGTTGCAATTCTTCTTTTATCTTAATTCTATATTTTGAATGTTAATTCTTTGTATTTTTGTAAACAGGGAACCTAAAGCTCGTAAAAGTAGCTAGTGATTATAATTAATTTCTGAATGATAAAAATGTTTATGCAAAAACAAAAGGAAAGAACTGACTACAATCCATAATTTGTCAATATGTTAGATCACTTGTTATATCCCAGTTATATTCCAGCTTTATAAAATCATCATTCGTTTCAGCTAAAAGAACCCAGGGTAAGCTGCAAATATTGTTAGACTGTTCGTTAAGGTTATTATTATTATTTATTTATATAGCACCATTAATTCCATGGTGCTGTACATGAGAGGGGTACATACAAAATTATAGTTACAGTAAACAAATTAACAATGACAGACTGGTATAGAGGGGAGAGGACCCGGCCCTTGCAGGCTTACATTCTACAGGGCAATAGGGAGAGAGACAGTAGGTCTGGGGTGCAACAGATCTGGTGGCAGTGAGGCGGCAATTCCGGTGGCGGTGAGGTGGCAGTTCCAGTGGCGGTGAAGCAGCAGCTCCAGTGGCTGGGGGGAGGGCGCAGCTCGGTCATTGCAGGCTGTAAGCTTTCCTGAATACATATGTTTTCAGGTTCCGTCTGAATAATCCAAGCGTGGTGGATAATCGGTCATGTTGGGGTGCAGAATTCCAGAGGATGGGGGATATTCAGGAGTATTCGTGGAGACGATTGTGTGAGGAAAGAGATGAGTGTGGAGTAAATGAGGAGGAGGTCGTGGGAGGATTGAAGATTACGTGAGGGTAGCTAGTGGGAGATTATTTCAGAGACATAGGTAGGAGACATGTTATGGATGGCTTTGTAGGTCATTGTTAGTAGCTTGAACTGGATTCATTGGGAAATTGGGAGCCAGTGGAGGGATTTGCAGAGGGGAGAAACAGTGAAATAGCGAGGAGACAGGTGGATTAGTTGGGCAGCAGAGTTGAGGACAGACTGGAGAAGTGCAAAAGTGTTATCAGGGAGGCTACAGAGGAGGATGTTGCAGTAGTCAAAGCGGGAGATGATGAGGGCATATACAAGAATTTTAGTAGATTGAGGGCTGAGGAAAGGACAGATTCTGGAAATATTCTTGAGGTGGAGGCAACAGGGGGTGGCGAGAGTTTGGATGTGTGGTTTGAAGGACAGGGCAGAGTCGTGAGTTACTCCGAGGCAGCGAACTTGAGGAGTGGGAGACAGCATGATGCCATTTACCATAATAGATCGATCAGGTGGTGAAGATGGAAGATGGGATGGAGGAAAGATGATGAGTTCAGTTTTGTCTACGTTGAGTTTTAAAAAGCGAGAGGAGGAAGGAGGATATGGCTGACATACACTCCGGGAATCTGGACAGCAGAGAGTTGACATCTGGGTCAGAGAGGTAGATCTGAGTGTCATCAGCATACAGGTGGTATTGGAAGCCATGGGATTTTATGAGTTGTCCTAGGTCAAGGTATAGATGGAGAAAAGTAGGACAGAGACTTGTGGGACTCCAACAGAGAGAAGGCGGGATGAGGAGGTAGTGTGGGATTGGGAAATGCTAAATGTGTGATTGGAAAGGTATGAGGTAGTCTAGGACAGGGCAAGGTCTTTGATCACAAGGGAAGAAAAAAGGAGAATTTTGTATACTTACCGTAAATTCCTTTTCTCTTAGCCTCTAATTGGGGGACACAGGACCGTGGGTGTTATGCTGCTGTCCACTAGGAGGCGACACTAAGCAATCTGCAAAAGAGTAACAGTGGCTCCTCCTCCTCAGCATACACCCCTGGGGCAGGCACTGCCTCCTCAGTTTTGTGCTAAAGCAGTAGGAGAAGTAACAAGGTTAACCAATACCAACAAAGCCTGGCAAGGCCATAAAGTAACAACATAAGAGTAACAAAAACCACTAGAAACAAGGCCGTATGGCCAACAGGGTGGGTGCTGTGTCCCCCAATTAGAGGCTAAGAGAAAAGGAATTTACGGTAAGTATACAAAATTCTCCTTTTCTCCTTCGCCTCATTGGGGGACACAGGACCGTGGGACGTCCCAAAGCAGTCCCTGGGTGGGAAAGACAATGGAACTAATGATACTGAACAAGTCAGTGAACAGAAAAATACCTACAGGTGGGCAACCGCCGCCTGAAGGATGCACCTACCCAGACTAGCGTCCGCCGAGGACTGGGTATGAACACGGTAGTGCTTGGTAAAAGTGTGTAAGCTCGACCAGGTGGCCGCCTTACACACTTGGGGAGCCGAGGCTTGGTGCCGAATGACCCAGGAGGCCCCCACGGCTCGGATAGAATGTGCCTTGATCCCCGCTGGAAGAGGAGTAGTTTTCATCTTGTAGGCCTATAGATAGCTGATCTAATCCATCTAGCCAGTGTAGCCTTGGAAGCTGGCATACCCTTACGGGGGCCTTCCGTCAGAATGAACAGAGCGTCTGACTTACGGAAATGTGCAGATCTGGAGACATAAATGCGAAGCACCCTGACGAGACCCAGAGTATGCAGGGCTCGTTCGAACCTGTGAACCGGAGCAGGGCAAAAGGAAGGCAATGAAATATCCTCAAATGGAAAGAGGAGACAACCTTAGGCAGGAATGACGGCACCGGACGGAGGACGACCTTGTCCTGATGGAACACCAGGAAGGGTGGCTTACAGGAAAGCGCCGAGAGTTCGGACACTCGGCGAAGAGAAGTGATAGCCACTAGAAAAACCACCTTCAGAACCAGAAAGTGGAGGGAGATATCCCGAAGAGGTTCAAAGGGAGGTTCCTGCAGAGCCGTAAGTACCAGGTAATGGTCCCATGTATCTAACGGACGTTTGTACGCAGGGACGATGCGATTAACTCCCTGGAGAAAAGTTTCAACCTGCGGCTTAACAGAAAGGCGACATTGAAAAAGTACTGAAAGAGCCGAAACCTGACCCTTAAGGGAACCTAGTGAGAGACCAGACTCCAACCCCGACTGAAGGAACCCTAGAACTAGCGGCAAGGAATAGGGAAGAGGGGGTTGATCTCGAGAAGAGCACCATGCGAAGAAAGCCTTCCAGGTGTGATGATAAATCTTTGCCGATGCCGACTTCCGTGCTCTGATCATGGTTTGAATAACGGCAGGGGAGAAACCCGCTTGGGTTAGTACCCAGGTCTCAAGGGCCACGCCATCAAATTCAGGGCGTCTGAATTCTGGTGGTAAAACGGCCCCTGCGACAGAAGGTCGGGACGACAAGGGAGGCGCCAAGGAACGTCTGCCGCGAGCTGGACGAGATCGGCGTACCATGCCCGTCTGGGCCAGTCTGGGGCTATGAGAATGAGTTGAATGCCCTCTTGTTTTATCTTCCGCACTACTCTGGGAATGAGAGGCAGAGGAGGGAAGATGTAAGGCAGCTGGAACTGGGACCAGCTCTGAACTAGGGCATCCGCCCCTAGTGCTTGCGGGTCGTGAGATCTGGCCATAAACATGGGAACCTTCGTGTTGAGGCGAGATGCCATCAGGTCCACGTCCGGGGTCCCCCAGCGACGGCAGATTTGTTGGAACACGTCGGGGTGTAGGGACCACTCTCCCGAGTCCATGCCCTGACGACTGAGAAAATCCGCTTCCCAGTTCTCCACTCCTGGGATATGAACTGCTGACAGCGTTGAGTTTGTCGATTCTGCCCAGTGGAGAATGCGTTGCACTTCGTGCATGGCCTGAAGACTGTGTGTTCCGCCTTGATGGTTGATGTATGCCACGGCCGTGGCATTGTCCGACTGAATCCGTACCTGTGTGCCTGCCAGCATGGAATGAAAGGCCTTCAGAGCTAGAAATATGGCCCGGATTTCCAGGAGATTGATCGGCTCGGCCGACTCCGCTGGGGACCATGTTCCCTGCGCTGTGTGATGACAATGTACTGCTCCCCATCCGCTGAGGCTTGCGACGGTGGTGACTATCTTCCAGTAAACCGGTAGAAAGGACCTCCCCCTCGTGAGGGAACGAGGTTTGAGCCACCAATGGAGGGAACTCCTTGCTGCAGGTGACAACCGGAATAACTTGTCCAGGGCAGAAGGATTCCTGTTCCACGAAGTTAGAATTGCCCGTTGGGGAGGCCTGAGGTGAAGTTGAGCAAACGGCACCGCTTCCATAGAGGCAACCATCCTTCCCAAGACTCTCATTCAGATCTGGACAACGGTACTGCAGTGTGCATTGTGACAGGGTACCTAGAACCACATCCTGTTCTCGTGCCAAGCCAGAACATGGATAAATGCAAAAAAAGCCGGAGATGCATCTGAGCCAATGGAACTGCCTCCAACGCTGCCACTATTTTGTGTAGGACTCTCGTGGCAGTTGTGTAGGACTCTCGTGGCAGTTGTGAAGAACTCAGGAGACCGCTGAAGGAGACTGTGGATTCCTAGACGAAGAATCCGTGCCCTGTCTGGGGAAACATGACTAGACCTGTGGATGTGTTGCGGCTAAAGGCCGCTGTTTTCATCCGATGCTGTGTGTCCAATAAGGCTGAGACTCCATATGTGATGCTGCAGCATGTGGCCTTCATGAGTACGCAGCGGAGCTGGGACTCCTGGAGTGGCCTTGGAGTTGTGGTAGACTTGTGGCGGTCGATCCGCTAACCGAGTCTTCTTAGCATGCAAAGTGAAGGTGACACTGTGTACACAGTCCCTGAAAGTCATGCATTGATGAATACGTCGTCCAGATATGGGAGACTCCTTTGACAACTTTAGACTAGGAAAAACTTTGTATTTATGATCTTCTGGTCTCACAGAATTCGCTTTTGACTCCTGAGTTGAGAAGGGACGGACTGCGTTGAAGAAGGGACGGACCACGGTCATACAGGGGACCGGAGGGCCCATGCATTGGATTAATGCAGTTGGGGATCTGCGAGGTCCTGCTTCAGAGCGGGCTGTGCAGATTGTTTGCGCGTGTAATCTCAACCCAAGTATCTATTATAGGTGTGGTGAGAAGATTGGCAGCTGGGCTCTTGATCCATGTCCTGCAACTCAGAGTTCTATCTGTGAGTTTGGGGCGAGAGGCCGGGTAAACCTGTGAACAGGAGGGCCCATCCATTGGGATGATGCAGTCGGGAGTCAGCTAGATCCTGCTTCGGAGCGGGCTGTGTAGAGTGTTTTGCGCGTGTTATCTCAACTCGAGTACCTAATATAGGTGCAGTGAGGAGATGGTAGCTGGGCTCGTGGTCCACTCTTGCGACCCAGAGCTCTGGTTTTGTAGCCTAGGGAGGGAGGCTGGGTAGGCGTCGAGAAATCGCAACTTCAACCCGAGTCCCCAGCAATGGGGAGGCGAGGAGGAGTATGGCATATAGCAATCTCGGCTACAACCCAGCGCCCCAACCATGGGGAGTTGAGGATATGCTATAGGTCGTAGGTTTCAGAGACCCTTAGGTGAATTACCCGTGAAGCTGCGGAACACGTGTATTTAAATCAGCGTCTTGTGGGACTTGGCTGTCCTCACCGCCATCCAGAACTCCAAATGTGGGGTCTGGAGACGGTTATCGATCATTCTTGGGACGCCTGACATTGTCGGACAATGTTTGGGTTGTAGCAACTTCAACTGAGCTGTACCAGAGGGGGGAAAGGGGGGGCCACGAAAGAACCTGTCAGGTAAACTCGTGGAAGGTCCACCACAATCCAGTTGTCCCCGCTGCGTGGGAGCCCAGATAGAGGTACGTTGTAAGAGTAGCTGAGGCGCCTGAATATCAAATGACCTCTCTCAACGTTGGGAGACCAAGGTAAGGGCCCGTCGGTGTCTTACCTTAACCTAGCAACCCCTATGCAAAGTCATAAGGTTGGCTAGGCGTACCAACAGGTACCTGGATCAGTAGTGCAGTGGCCCGTGCGCTGGCAGAGAGACTCTGCATGTGTAGCTCTGGGAACCAGAAACGTTATTATAGGGTAACGCTGGAGAAGCTAACATGTTTGCACTGCCCTTTGTATTGCAGGTGTACAGAGAACAAGTTGCAGCAGGATATATAGCCCTGCAGGTTGCTCTGCTGTTGCTATGGGAGACCACCGCACAGCAAAGCTGTGCTGACTGTACCATCCAAGACTGTGTGAACCCTACACGGCTAAAGCCGTGCTGCCTCCTATATAATGGCTGGGTCCAGAGATGGGCATTGACTCCCTACATTTCCCTCAACTCTAGTAATGTATACAGAGGAGGGTTCTGTGGGTCAGTATACAGTCCAGCTGGTACTGTACCCCCACATTGTTTGTCACTCCATGGGAGGAATGGAAGTTGCATTGTGACAGGGGCAAGAGGACAGATGCAGAAGCAATCTGCACTTTACTGGCAGGCACACTTGGTCCTGCTTTAACAATGCTACAGGCTCTCCTGTGAGAGCTGCTTGCATGTTTATGTGGGAAGGAGGAGGGAGGGGGGGAACCTTGAAAAGAGCGCGAAGCTCTGTGAGAGAAAATTCCCCCTGCAGCTCCGGTCCGCCCCTGCCATGACGCCGGCCGCGTCATTATCATCATCAGGGGGCGGGCCGGGGGCGGAGGAAGGGGCGGCGGCTTCGCGCTAGGCCGAAGCCGCGGCCTAAAGTAGAACAATGGAGCCGAAAATAGCTCCAGGCCGGCGCGGAGGTCCCGGGGGTTGGCGGAACGGACCCGGACCCCGCCGGACCTCCAGAGCATAGTCGCGGCGGCACAGAGGTGGCCTCGGCAGGAGCACCCAGGACTGGGGCTCCTGAAACAGTCTACAGAGCCGGTGCAGGTAACATGGAGGAGCACAGGTAAGACTGTGCTCCTGTTACTGCTGGCAGCCTGGAGTCCCCCGGCCCTTCAGGCGACAGTGCAGTGGTGACCCCATGAGTCCTGGAGTCCGGCTGCAGTAAATGGGTGCCGGCTGTATGCAGGGGCACAGAAGGACTGCTGCCTGCAAGGTGTCTCCTGGCCCCATTAGGAACACACAGCAGGGCTGGGTTCCTGGGGAGTGCTGCAGTGTTGGAGCTGGAGCTTGCTGGAAGTATGTGCCCCTCAGGATCATGCAGCAGGGCTGAGGATCCATGTGCCTCAGGAGCACGCAGCGGGGCTGAAGGCTCCATGTGCCGTGCCGTAACAAGTGCCCCTGCTGTAACGAGTGCCCCTCAGGAGCACGCAGCAGGGCTGAGGCTCCATGTGCCTCAGGAGCACGCAGCAGGGCTGAAGGCTCCATGTGCCATGCTGTAACATGTGCCCATCAGGAGCACACAGTGGGACTGAAGCCTGCAGGCATCCATCTAGAGTCCCAGCCCAGAATGCAGCATGTGCTGCTGATACCTGTGGTGCCTCAGCCTAAGCACCCAGAGGTGATTAGGGGGACGTCATCTGGCAGGTAGTCCAGCTCTGGCTTCAACTCAGGACCCCAAGGGAGTGAGGAAGGTGGATGTTATGCTGGGCTGTCTCAACTTTAACCCAGCAACCCAACAGTGGGAGGCCGAGAAAGGAGTACGGCATATGTAAGGATTCTCAACTTCAACCCAGCGCCCCAACAGTGGGTGGCCGAGGAAGGAGCATGCCGGGGGCCACACCGGACCCACTTTTCTTCATTGGAAGAAAAAAAGGATGAAATAAATAGAGAGTAAAAATGGTCGTGTGCCTCCTTCGACACTAAGCAAAAACTGAGGAGGCAGTGCCTGCCCCAGGGGTGTATGCTGAGGAGGAGGAGCCACTGTTACTCTTTTGCAGATTGCTTAGTGTCGCCTCCTAGTGGACAGCAGCATAACACCCACGGTCCTGTGTCCCCCAATGAGGCAAAGGAGAAAATCTGTAGTAGGAGAGAGTGGTCGATTGTGTCAAAGGCAGAGGACAGGTCTAGAAGGAGGAGGATGGAAAATTGTTTGTAAGCTTTGGCTGTAAGTCGTTAGTAATTTTAGTTAGGGCAGTTTCGGTGGAGTGGTCGGGCCAGAAGCCGGACTGTAAATTGTCAAGGAGTGAATTAGATGAGAGGTGGGAGGAAAGTTGAGCATGGACATATTACTCAAGGAGTTTGGAAGCAAACGGGAGCAGCGATATGGGGCCGTACCTTGTTATAGCAGTCAGGTCAAGGTTTGGCTTTTTGAAGATGGGCGTTATGGTGGCATGTTTGAAAGCCGAGGGGAAGGTACCAAAAGATAGTAATAAATTGAAGAGGTGTGTTAGGGCTGGGATGAGCGTGTTTTTGAGGTTGGGGAGGAGGTTGGAAGGGATTGGGTCAAGTGCACAGGTGGTGAGGTGTGATTTGGACAGGAGACGAGTAAGCTCTTCTTCAGTGATGTTGGAGGGGGAGGTTATGAGGGAGAGGCAGAGGTCTGGTATATGGAGTGGTTGGGGTGGTGGAGCAATAAAGGTTTGCCTTATTTGGTCGATCTTATTTTTGAAGTATGTGGCGAAGTCCTCAGCAGAGATGAGGGAGGTCGGAAGGGGCAGTAAAGGGCGGAGGAGGAAGTTAAATGTGCTGAACAGTTGTTTGGGGTTGTAGGATAAGGAAGACACAAGGTTTGTGAAGCAGGTCTGTTTAGCAGAGGTGAGGGCTGATTTGAAGGCGAGTGTAGCTTGTTTGAAAGAAGTGAAATCGTCTGGCAGGTGTGTTGTCTTCCAACGCTGCCCCCAGCCCTGGACACTTGTCGAAGTATTTGGTGAGATTGTTGTGCCAGGGTTGCCTATTGATTCGTAGCACCTTGCGATGAACAAGAGGGGCGACTGAGTCTATGGCTGATCTGATATGTTGTACTATAGAATAGATTTTCTGACAGAGACAATATACCTGGAGGTCTCTTGCTCCAGAATTATCCTTGGGAACTAATAATTGTAATGTTTTATTTGAATTGTTGAAATATTGGTGTGCGTAGAAACTCCATGGCTGCGAGTCAGAAATTTGAATTAAATGCTGCACCCAGGACAGATCACACTCCAACAGTGGTGCTGTATGGGCTTTTTATTATCTTTATATCTCTCTTTTCATTGTAATGTTAATTCCAAATACGTTTTCCTTGTGCTGCACCCGTTTGTCTGTTGACTTTCAGCCATACATGGACATTTCTAATGTTATGCTTTAACTGTATCGTCTATTTCATCTGCTTTCCTTTGCTGCCATCTACTGGTCATTGTTGCATTACATTGTAATTTTATGCTATAACTTTCCCATAATACTTTTCTGTCTGTAACACCTCCTTGGGGATCCTTCTCTTCCTGCTTTGTCTTTCTTCACCATTCTTGGAACCTCATGCTTCAGGACTGGAGGAAGGATTCTCTTGCTACCTTTAATCTGGTGCATCTATAACAGCTCTAATCTACAGTGCTAACTCCTACCTCATCTTCATCCTTTCATCTTCCCTGGCATCTCATCTCTTCAAGGTATTGTAAATAAAGACTGTTGACTTATCACTGCATCATCCTTCCAGACATCCACGTATCTGATAAGACCCAGGAGCACCGATTAGTGAGTAACGCTATCCGCCATTGTTTATATAGAGATCGTGATCACATCCATCAGACACATCTCGCCCACATATATCGGTGGCAGAATATTCCTGTTATTCAAATCTCCTGTCAAGATGGATATACAGTTGTGGCCAAAAGTACTGACACCCCTGCAATTCTGTTAGATAATATTCAGTTTCTTCCTGAAAATGATTGCCAATCACAAATTCTTTGGTATTATCATCTTCATTTAATTTGTCTTCAATGAGAACAACACAAAAAGAATTGTCCTAAAGCCAAATTGGATATAATTCCACACCAAACATAAAAAAAGGGGGTGGACAAAAGTATTGGCACTGTTAGATGCAATTTGTGTAATTAACAGCACCTGTAACTTACCTGTGGCACCTAACAGGTGTTGGCAATAACTAAATCACATTTGCAGCCAGTTGACATGGATTAAAGTTGACTCAACCTCTGTCCGGTGTCCTTGTGTGTACCACATTGAGCATGGAGAAAAGAAAGAAGACCAAAGAACTGTCTGAGGACTTGAGAAACCAAATTGAGAGGAAGCATGAGCAATCTGAAGGCTACAAGTCCATCTCCAAAGACCTGAATGTTCCTGTTTAAAGTTTAAAGCCCATGGCACTGTGGCTAACCTCCCTAGATGTAGATGGATAAGAAAAATTGACATGAGATTTCAACGCAAGATTGTACGAATGGTGGATAAAGAACCTCAACTAACATCCAAACAAGTTCAAGGTGCCCTGCAGTCCGAGAGTACAACAGTGTCAACCTGTACTATCCGTCGGCGTCTGAATGAAAAGGGACTGTATGGTAAGAGACCCAGAAAGACCTCACTTCTTACCGCTAGACATAAAAAAGCCAGGCTGGAGTTTGCCAAAACTTACCTGAGAAAGCCTAAAAAGTTTTAGAAGAATGTTCTCTGGTCAGATGAGACAAAAGTAGAGCTTTTTGGGCAAAGGTATCAACATAGAGTTTACAGGAGAAAAAAAGAGGCATTCAAAGAACAGAACACGGTCCCTACAGTCAAACATGGTGGAGGCTCCCTGATGTTTTGGGGTTGCTTTGCTGCCTCTGGCACTGGACTGCTTGACCGTGTGCATGGCATTATGAAGTCTGAAGACTACCAACAAATTTTGCAGCATAATGTAGGGCCCAGTATGAGAAAGCTGGGTCTCCCTCAGAGGTCATGGGTCTTCCAGCAGGACAATGACCCAAAACAAACTTCAAAAAGCACTAGAAAATGGTTTGAGAGAAAGCACTTGAGACTTCTAAGGTGGCCGGCAATGAGTCCAGACCTGAATCCCATAGAACACCTGTGGACAGATCTAAAAATGGCAGTTTGGAGAAGGCACCCTTCTAATATCAGGGACCTGGAGCAGTTTGATAAAGAAGAATGGTCTAAAATTCCAGCAGAGCATTGTAAGAAACTCATTGATGGTTACCGGAAGCAGTTGATCGCAGTTATTTTGGCTAAAGGTTGTGCAACCAAGTATTAGGCTGAGGGTGCCAATACCTTTGTCTGGCCCATTTTTGGAGTTTTGTGTGAAATGACCAATGTTTTGCTTTTTGCTTCATTCTCTTTTGTGTTTTTTCATTTAAGACAAATTAAATGAAGATAGTAATACCAAAGAATTTGTGATTGCAATCATTTTCAGGAAGAAACTGAGTATTATCTGACAGAATTGCAGGGGTGTCAATACTTTTGGCCACAACTGTATTTCTTAAAATAAATATTTCCATATCAGTATGCGGAAATATTACAACCAGGGCTTTGGAGTCGGAGTAGTGGAGTCGATGTCCATTTTGCTGGAATCGGTGTCGAATTCAGGGAAATTGAAGAGTCTGAGTTTAAGTCAGAGATTTGAATATGCAAATAGAGTCTGTGGAGCCTCGGTTAGGAGTCTCAAACACAGGACTAGCCATATATCCCTCCAGGGAAGGACCCAGCCAAGGGGTGGCTCCTTGTGGAGAACACCATAACCACCAAATGAAGTGGCCCCTTAAGTCAATATCCAACTCTTTTACAAGTTTACAGATATGACAAGGGAATACCAAGGCCAGGTATCCATCCACATACAGCTGTTTCGGGGTGTTGCCCCTCATCAGTGTTGAGATCAGTGAATACTTTGCAATCTAAGTCAGAGATTTGGCTTACTGACTGCACACCACCGGCTGTGGAGATGGGGTCGGAGTCAGTGTCTATTTTGGTGAAGTTAGAATGGGAATCGGATTCAGGGAAATTGATGAGTCGGAGTTGGAGTCAGAAATTTGACTTACCGACTGCACACCGGGGCTGTGGAGTCGGAGTTGGTGTCCATTTTGTTGGAGTCTGAATTGGTGTGGGATTCAAGGAAATTGAGAAGTCAGATTTGAAGTCGGAGGTTTGGCTTACTTACTCCACAGTGATGTATATAACACGTGCAACGGTCATGTTTAATGCTTGTATAGCTTGTTTTGGTGAGGTTCCCAATATATTTATTTACTTTTTATTACATTTATTCAACTGGAACTGAAGGTAGCAAAGATCACTATATACTTGAATATCTGAAGGTCTGCCATATACAGATTACAAACAACACTAGTGATAACAGCCCATTAAAGGGATCCTGTCACCCCAAAACACCTGTAAACCTATTAAAACCTGTCCCTAGAGCATATTAACACTATCCCTACACTCTTTTTACCTCCTAAATGCAGTAAGTGACATTGAGTAAAAACGTTTTATAACTACCTGATTACTGATGATAATGAGTGACTATCTATTCATAGTCACTCATCCAGGCTGCCCCTCTGCTTCATATCACGCCTGAATAGGCGTGATCTACAGCCCACATTCAAATTGCCGCCTCCCTGCTGTGCCCTGTCTCGTCCGAGGCTGCAGTGTGGCTGGTGACGCGATCCGCGTCATTCCCGGCGCCTGGTGACGTATTTAGACCGGCGCCGCGCTGTCAGCTTCAAAATGCGCACTGCGCATGCGCATTGGGCATGCGCAGTGCGCATTTTGAAGCTGACAGCGCGGCGCCGGTCTAAATACGTCACCAGGCGCCGGGAATGACGCGGATCGCGTCACCAGCCACACTGCAGCCTCAGACGAGACAGGGCACGGCAGGGAGGCGGCAATTTGAATCTAGGCTGACGATCACGCCTGAATAGGCGTGATATGAAGCAGAGGGGCAGTCTTGATGAGTGACTATGAATAGATAGTCACTCATTATCATCACTAATCAGGTACTTATAAAACGTTTTTATTCAATGTCACTTACTGCATTTAGGAGGTAAAAAGAGTGTAGGGATAGTGTTAATATGCTCTAGGGACAGGTTTTAATAGGTTTACAGGTGTTTTGGGGGTGACAGGATCCTTTAACAAATTTTACCAGGGATCTGTATAAAATAATTGAAATACACAAGAGAAAATGTATTATAAAAAAAAGCAGAAGTCAAGAAATATAGTGTTTCAGATTAACAAAAACACCATTTTTGATACAAGGGAAAGGACTTTATAGCAGCAGTGAGCGAAACTCATTTCTTAAAGATTTACAACATTCTTTTATATAAAAAAAAAACAGTAAAAAAAAAAATCAAAGCTTAAAGTATCTGTTGCATGCCCCTGAGGGAACAACGATGAACTGTGCATTGGCATTGATACATTTCCCCATACTGTCTTCTTTGCATGCCCACTATTCACCAATGGAAAGAAAAGGATGACATCAATACCAATATGAAGATAACAAATTTGACATATTTGGTTGATATTCAGTATTAAATCAGTTTATTTTTGTCAACTATGTGAACTATATCTTATTTTAGCAAAGCAATTTTCATATAAAATAATGTAGGCTTCAAGAAAAACGAGAGAGGAATGCTCATCCAGCTTTTCTTACTGATGGTTAGGATCATATCATGAAAAATGTTTCTTGGTCATGGAAACTGTCAGAAAAGTTGGCACAAAAGATTACACAAATCCTAACTATAGATCATACCAGACTAAACGGAATGATGTTATACAGATAAGCAGGTTCAGAAGTAAATAAGAAAGTCTATGGAGAATATCAAATTTAAAGAGTAGTTACAATAGTGACGGAAAATACTTACAAGTATGTTGGATTTGTATTGGACAAATGCAAAACATGAGAGTCAACAGGCTGAACAGCTGCTAAAATATCCTGCTCAATAGCCATTGGAAGAACGGCGTATCCACAGTAGTCAATGTGCTCCCCTATAACACAAAACAGAAACCTACATGTGTAAGCAGTAAGTCATTTCACATAGGCAAGGAGTCTTTGTGTTAGATATACAACTTCATCAATTATGGTGCTGCCTCTAAACTAGTTCTCAAAATGTCATATTGCACGTACAGAACAGTCATGTAGGGAATCGTTGTCTCCGTGTGAATCTAAATTTTTTTGGCTGGGGGAGAATCAAGGCCAATGTAAATTAGACAGATTTCACTTGCCCAATAATGTTATTGCAAACAGATCATGGATAGAAGATTTCCATTACTTCAAGATGCTAACAAGCCTAAAGACGTGTGCCATAAGGAAGAAGGTTGAAAAATACAGAACATTTAACCCTTAAAATTGTGATCTTGGACAGCGAAGTGAAATAGAGATGTGGTGGTAAGAATTACTAGTATTTTGCAGTTTGCGTGTTTTTTTGCACTTCGTGCCCCTGTGAGGCATGAGACATGTAACAGATTAAAAAGGTACCATTACACGCTTCAAATGTTGTTTAGATATCACCAACGATCTCATGGGCAGTCATTAGGACATCTTTTTGACATTGTTGGTGAGATGTCACACGTCTAGATATCGTGCATGGCGCACCAATGATGTGGCGCACAGCTATCGTTCGCACAACCCTGCGAACAATCCTTGTTCACTGTTGTGAATAGAAGAAGTCGTTATTGACATCGTTATTGCGGTGTCACACACAACGATGCAGCAGGTTGGCTGATCGCGGATCGTTTGATTTGAGAACATGTTCTCAAATCTGCGATGAACGATCCAACGATTTATCGTAGTCGTATCGCGGTGTTACATGCAACGACGTCCTAATGATGTCGTTTGAACGACTCCAAACCAGTGACGTTTCAGCGATATCGTTCACGATCTCGTACCATGTACTCCTAATTCAACACTTGCACTTCATTGAAATCCCTTTTATTTCTTGTCTTTTGGTAATCACAGACCTTTTTTATGGCAAATTCTATAAAATGGTGCACATAGCTCATGAATTTGGCACAACATTAAAAATGCTCTTTTTTTGTCTTAAATTGCACACAATAGACCTCGAGGCTGTAGGTCAGAGAAGGGTGGGGAGCGAGAAAACAGGCACAGATCTAAATGTAAAAGTACAATATTTCTCAGGAGTACACTGGGCAAGAGAACTCACCTTTACTGTGTCTAGTTTCTTCGCATATTGACCGACTGGGGGTCTTACAGGGTCTTTGTCTCCTTGGTATGCTGCTGCTATCCTCCAGCGAGCGGAACTCCCAGCTTCCAGCCCGTGGAATTAAGCAAATAATCAAGGTACCCAGATGATTGAGCGCTCCCAAGGAGATTGACCTTATGATAAGGACTCTGACTCCTTTTTCTTTCTTGGAGATTTATTTCAAATGGCTTCACAGTAATAAAAAGTCATAAAATTCATAAAAGCATAATTAAAACAACGCGTTTCGGCTATAAATGTCATAAAATAGCCTTCCTCAGGTATAGGTATAATCTCCTAGGGAGCGCTCAATCATCTGGATACCTTGATTATTTGCTTTTTTTGTCTTAAACCAATTTTTGTGACTTTCTAGCATCAGAAGTTGTAAATCCTTTAATAAGTAGTGAAAAATGCAACAAATTTGAAAAATCTAGCTAGAGTTGCATAGGTTGTGAACTTCTCGATTACATTGTGCACCGTGGACAAAGGAACATCAAGATCTCTTGAGGTGGACTTGTAATCTTGAGGTTGTTGATATTTTTCAACTATTTGGATTCTCAAGTCCTCAGATTGTTCTCTTTCCCTCCTTCTGTTCTGGTTCTGTTCTCCATGCTTAGGGCCGCTTTACACACACCAACTTCTGTGTCCAACTTCTGAACAGATCTCTGGTTGCAGTGAAATCATGGACACATTGTTACATTTGTACACAGACACAAAATGGAGCAATGTGTCCATGATTTCACTGCAATCAGAGATCTGTTCAGAAGTTGGACACAGAAGTTGGTGTGAGTAAAGCGGCCCTTAGTGTGACACACACAAACACACACTTTTTATCTGGTTTCAGGTCTGATTTTCATGTTGCCCACATCTGTTACTTGCCACAGGTGACTTTGAACGAGCATCACATGGTTGAAACAAAGTGGTTAACCCACTGTTTTGAAAAGATGCCAACAATTTTGTGTGGCAAATTTTTTGGGGTTGTGTGTGAAATTGTGTTCAATTTGCCTTTTTTTCTCTATTCTTTTTTTTTGCGTTGTTCCAATACACGTAAAGGAAATAATCATATATATAATAAAGCGTCTAATTGCAGTTTTTTATGGGAGAAATACTTCATTTTCCGGAATAATTTCAAGGGTGCCAACATTTTTGGCCATCACTGTATATGAGCTTGTTGGATATCATATACTAAACCATAAATTTTAATAAGGAGTCTTCACCCCTTTTAAAGCTATACTAGTAGTTCTCCACAAGATGTTTGAGCTTGTCTGTGAGAATTTGTGCCTATTCAGGCAAAAAAAAAATTTGTGATATCAAACACTGATGTTTGAGGGTCTGACTCACTTGCTGTTCAAATTAATTTGGGGCGTTTGATGGAGTATAGGGAAGGACGGTGCAGACCACTCAAGTTCCTCCACACCCAAACACATTAAACCATGTCTTTATTGACTTTGCTTCATGCAGAAACACATGGCCCATGGGAACAGATAAGGAATTTCCCCAAACGATAACCAAAATGTAAGAAATAAACAGTTGGAATGTCTCTTGTATGCTGTAGAACTGACATTTCTCTCCTCTGGAGATATGCAGCCAAGACTTTGCAATACAGCACCATGCTTTTAAACCATTATTGTATGTCATACAGTATGCTATACAGATTTCTCAGTCCCAGATTCATCCAGCATGTCAAATAGTTCAACATGGTTCATAAATCCAAAAAACAAAGCTGGATTGGATCTCTGCAGTGACTGTGAATGATACACCATACAACAGGTGATCTTTCAACTCGGCGGTCCCACTCTGTGACCTTGTGTGGTCACCGTCTGGTAACTAAGATGTTTTTATTCCTAAACATCTTCCATTCCAAAAAAAATAGAACAAAGGCATCATTCAGATATCCTTTTTTTTTTGTATTGTGAGGCAGTGACAGGTGTCATATGTGAAGCTCATTATGTTTCCCCCAGGATATGCATAGAAACCTGCTGAGAACCTGTTGTATTTTCAGGTACTACTATGCGTGCAACACAAAATAAAAGAGTGTGAACTTGGTTTAGCTATTTTAGAAGTATTTTAGAAAAACTGGATTGGGGCTTTTATTTTTGGAGAGATCTGGAGGATGGTAGTGGGATGGATCTCTCCCTCCAGCATGGATCTTGCAACTGGCAATGGACACGATTCTTATTTAATCCCGCAGCAAAAATCAGGGTGTAATTCAGTTGTGATTCAGGTTGCTGAGAAGCAGGTTCTGTGGGTGCAGATCTAAAGGCTCCTTTACACGTAGCGATATCGCTAACAATATCGCTGCAACGTCACAGGTTTTGTGACATTACGGCGACCTCGCCAGCGATATCGCTGCGTGTGACAAGTAGCAGTGAGCAGCCCCCTGCTGTGAAATCGTTGATCGTTACGGAGTTGCCTGGACCATATTTTCATCGTTGGTCTCCCGCTAGGCATGCTACATCGGTGTGTGTGTGAGTGGGAAAATGACCAACGATCTACATGCTACGCCTGTGACAGTGAAAGATCCCAATGACCGTCGGGGGTCGCCGCATCAGTGAGTAGATCTGCCTGTGTGGCATCTCACCAGCGACCACTTAGCGACATTCTAGCGATCCCTGGAAGGGCTCTACAGCAGTGCAGGTGGGACACAGACTTTGTACAGGATGGGGATGTGTGTGAATCAGCTGTGCTCCGGAACTCCAGGTAGGGAAAAGTGTAGAACAGTGGGGTTAGAACAGTCAATCTAGTAGGAAGGAATAGAGGTAAAGAGAGATGCATAAAGTGCATGTACACTAATGCCAGAAGCCTCACCAACAAAATGGAGGAATTAGAATTGATTTTGTTGGAAAATAATTATGACATGGTGGGGATTTCGGAGACTTGGCTGGATGAGAGCCATGACTGGGCTGTTAATTTACAGGGCTATTGTCTGTTCAGAAATGACCGTACAAATAGGCGAGGAGGAGGTGTATGTTTATACGTAAAATCATCCTTAAAACCCATCCTGCGTGATAATATAGGTGAATCTAATGGAAATGTAGAGTCCCTGTGGGTGGAGATAAGGGGAGGGGGAAAAAATAATAAATTACTGATAGGGGTTTGTTATAAGTCCCCAACAATAATGGAAGTGCAGGAAAATATCCTCATAAAGCAAATAGATGAAGCAGCGACTCAGGGAGAAGTCATTATTATGGGGGACTTCAACTACCCTGAAATACATTGGGGATCAGAAACCTGCAGTTCCAGCAAAGGTAATACGTTTTTGAAAACTATGAGAGACAATTACCTTTCACAACTGGTTCAGGACCCAACAAGAAGGGGGGCACTGCTGGACCTAATATTAACCAACAGGTCGGACCGCATATCAAATATACGGGTTGGAGGTCACTTGGGTAATAGTGATCATAACTTAATAAGCTTTCAAGTATCCTTTACTAAGACGTGTAGTAGAGGGGCTACAAGGACACTAAACTTCAGGAAGGCAAATTTCCAACGGTTGAGAGATAATCTTAGTGCAATAAATTGGGACGATGTCCTGAGACATAAAAGTACACAACACAAATGGGAGATGTTTATTAGCATTCTGAATAGGACCTGTGCACAATATATACCCTATGGGAATAAGCATGCTAGAAATAGGAGGAAACCACTATGGCTAAATAAAGCGGTAAGAAGTGCAATATGTGACAAAAAGAAAGCATTTAGGGAATTAAAGCAAGTAGGTAGTGATGAAGCATTATTAAATAAATACAGAAAATTAAATAACATTTGTAAAAAGCAAATCAAGGCAGCAAAGATTGAGACAGAGAGACTCATTGCCAGAGAAAGTAAAAAGAATCCCAAAATATTTTTTAACTACATAAATAGTAAGAAACTAAAAAATGATGGTGTTGGCCCCTTTAAAAATAGTCTGGGTGAAATGGTGGATGAGGATGAGGAAAAAGCCAAATATGCTAAATGACTTTTTTTCAACAGTATTTACACAAGAAAATCCCGTGACAGACAATATGATCAGTGATAACAAAAAGTCTCAATTAAATGTCACCTGCTTAACCCAAGAGGAAGTACGGCATCGTCTAAAAATCACTAAAATTGACAAATCCCCGGGCCCGGATGGGATACACCCCAGAGTGCTGCAGGAATTAAGTACTGTCATAGATAGACCATTATTTTTAATATTTAAAGATTCCATAATAACAGGGTCTGTACCACAGGACTGGCGTATAGCAAATGTGGTGCCAATATTCAAAAAGGGGACAAAAACTGAACTTGGAAATTATAGGCCAGTAAGCTTAACCTCTACTGTGGGTAAAATCCTAGAGGGTTTTCTAAGAGATGCTATACTGGAGTATCTGAAGAAAAATAACCTCATGACCCATTATCAACATGGTTTTACGAGGGACCGTTCCTGTCAAACTAATCTGATAAGCTTCTATGAAGAAGTAAGCTCTGGACTGGACCAAGGAAATGCAGTGGATGTGGTGTATATGGACTTTTCAAAAGCTTTTGATACGGTGCCACACAAAAGGTTGATACATAAAATGAGGGCAATGGGGATAGGGGAAAACATGTGTAAGTGGGTTAAGAACTGGCTTAGTGATAGGAAACAAAGGGTGGTTATTAATGGAACACACTCAGAATGGGTCACAGTTAACAGTGGGGTACCACAGGGGTCAGTGTTGGGCCCGCTTTTATTTAATATATTTATTAATGACCTTGTAGGGGGCATACGGAGTAGAATCTCAATATTTGCAGATGACACTAAACTCTGCAGGGTAATCAATACAGAGGAGGACAATTTTATATTACAGGAGGATTTATGTAAACTAGAAGCTTGGGCTGCTAAATGGCAAATGCGCTTTAATGGGGATAAATGTAAAGTCATGCACTTGGGCAGAGGAAACAAAAGGTATAATTATGTGCTTAATTGTAAAACACTGGGCAAAACTGTCACTGAAAAAGACCTGGGTGTATGGGTAGATGACAAACTCACATTTAGTGGCCAGTGTCAGGCAGCTGCTGCAAAGGCAAATAAAATAATGGGATGCATTAAAAGAGGCATAGATGCTCATGAGGAGAACATAATTTTACCTCTATACAAGTCACTAGTGCGACCACACTTAGAATACTGTGTACAATTCTGGTCTCCGGTGTATAAGAAAGACATAGCTGAACTAGAGCGGGTCCAGAGAAGAGCAACAAAAGTCATTAGAGGACTAAGGGGTCTGCAATACCAAGACAGGTTATTACACTTGGGGTTATTTAGCTTGGAAAAACGAAGGCTTAGGGGTGATCTTATAATAATGTATAAATATATGAGGGGACAGTACAGAGACCTTTCTAATGATCTCTTTACTCTTAGGCCTGAGACTGGGACAAGGGGGCATCCTCTACGTCTGGAGGAAAGAAGGTTTAATCATAATCACAGACATGGATTCTTTACTGTAAGAGCAGTGAGACTATGGAACTCTCTGTCACATGATGTTGTAATGAGTGAGTCACTACTAACATTTAAGAAGGGCCTGGATGCCTTTCTTGAAAACTATAATATTATCAGTTATACATACTAGATTCTTTGATAGGGCGTTGATCCAGGGAATTAGTCTGATTGCCGTATCTGGAGTCAGGAAGGAATTTTTTCCCCCAATGTGGAGCTTAGTGTTGCCACATGGGTTTTTTTTTGCCTTCCTCTGGATCAACATGTTAGGCTATGGGTTGAACAAGATGGACTTAAAGTCTTCCTTCAACCTTAAAAACCATGTTACTATGTTACTATGTATTGTTTTTGTAAAAAAAAAAAAAAAAAAAAAAAAAAAGGGCCGATTGTGTGAACTGTGTCACTTCCTCATGTTTCTGGCTGTCCAGAGTGGCTGCCTCACAGTATATATTTAGCCCATATGCTACATCTGATTTTCAGAACACTGATTTTAAGCCATATGTCCATTATTATCCGCAGCATGTAAAAAAAAAAAACACGGACCAATAATTTAATTGATCGAGTTTGATCTGTGCCACACTTTTTTATCGAACACTCAGTACACAGAAGAAAACAACAAAAAAATCCCCCACACAGATGTTTGAACAGCTCCATAGATAATAATGGGTATGTGTTCTGTGGAAATTATATATAGAACATAGACATGAAAAGTCGACGTCTGGATCAGGCCTTCAGGTTTGCTGGAGCAGATCAAAATATTTTACAAACTGACTTGCAGCAAAAGGTCAAATTTTACTATGGTACTTTCATCCATGATGTATTTGCTGTAGAACTTCTAGATTGGAATTACTGCCGCAAATATGAGCTGGAACGTGCAGAGTGAACCGTGCGGATATCGCTACTGTGCTACTACTGTGCAAAAAACAGCGCATACAAAAAAAGTGAAATCCATGATTAATGTCTGATTAATGGCACTCTAAAATGTGGTGGATTTCCCATCTGAACTGCACATACACAGAGTACGTCCCATGTGAATCAGCCTTAACAATGCCACATGTACAGTCACCAAGCAGTTTATCATGGGTCGGCATGAAACACATGAACTTTTGGGGTGAAATTAATCTGCTCAATTAGCAGTTGGTGATTATTTGTCTTTGAAACAACATTCCTGAAAACCTGTGGAATTTAAATTATAGACTTAAAAGGCAATGGGAGGGATTTATTTTGACTAGTGTTTTAATATTCTGATAATATTTCATAGTATACCATGTTATGTGGAAGGCATAGGCCTAAGTTTGTGCTATCATTTACACCAGGTGCATATTATATTAGTTCTCTTGGTCGTGGGTGGCCCTGCACCTTCCTGCTAAGCAACATCTGCTATTTTTTTTTAAATAAAAAATAAAAAGTTGGGAATTTTGGACCAAAACAGACTAGCATAGACAGACATTATTTTGATTTCTTATCAGGATTCTACTCAATAAGAACCTCTAATACATGTTGTGAACTCTAATTTTGCAACATTCAACTATAAGTTTCGTGGGTGCAGGCAATGTAGCTGCACCTGAGCCTTGGAGCTTAGCAGGGCAAACAGCTTCTTTGGCCCCTGTGAGAAGACCAATACTATTAAATAGGTTGTCTACAATGCAGAAAACCCCTTTCTTAATCCCTATGTTTCTCCCATTTAAAATAATAATGCTGATACTCACCTCCAGAGCTGGTGCCATTCCAGCGGCATCAGCACTCTCTCTCCCAAGATTGTGTAACAGTGTTACATCACATGATCCCTGCGGCCAATCAGACGCATCACATTCATCTTGAAGAAGAAAGGGTGCAGCAGTGCTCACTTTCCTTGAATGTAAGCAATTTGTCCAAAAGTGGTTAAAATGAAGCGGCTGCTCACTGGCGGCCGTAGGGATCACGCAATGTAACACTGCGATTCAGGGAGAGAGAGTGTCGACACTGCTGTAACGACATCAGCTTTGGAGATGAGTATAAGTGTTATTATTTTGAATGGGGGAAACCTACGGATTGAGAAAGGGGTTGTATGAGTAGTGGACAATCCCTTAAAGAGCATGTGATAGTTGGGTGCCCCTATTGGATATTTTGCATCAGGGGTCATAAACTAAGTTACACCAATAAACATGCATAAATGCATAAAGATGCTGAAGGGTGCTAATCACCTATTGGGCAACTTATCTCGTTAAACCAAATGGCGTCACCATCAGCTTTATATACTACAAATTGACAGTGGCTGACAGCTTTATACAATGCTGTTTGAAGGGGGCTGCGTCCCCCAAAATATTATTTTATTCATGATGCACCAATAAATATTCCGAAAATTTAAAGATTGGTCTGGTGCTGGATTTTCCCTTACAAGCATACTTCTGGATTGCAAATATCCTTCCGTGCACCAAAGAGCTCCAGATGATTTCAATGAAGCAACACTCCCTTTTCTCTTTACCTTCATCACCTTTAAACAGTGGTAATTAAAGCATACACCCATCCCCCAAGCCTCCCCTCCCCCAATCCCACACTCATGCGCACTCTGGAATGCCCGCTCAGTATGCAATAAACTCACCTTCATCCACGACCTCTTCATCACCAAAAAACTCTTTCCTTGGCATCACCGAAACATGGCTCACCCCCTCCAACACAACCTCCCCCGCCGCCCTCTCATATGGCGGATTCACCCTCTCCCACACCCCCTGCCCCAGCAACTCCTGCGGCGGAGGTGTTGACCTTCTCCTGGCCAACAGCTGCTCCTTCACCCTTAATTACACCACCCCCTCTGCCTCCCTCCCCTCCTTCGAGGCGCACTCCGTGCGTATCTTCTCTCCCTGCAACCTCCAACTGGATGTCGTCTACCGCCTTTCAGATTCCTCGTCCACCTTCTTCGACCACTTCCCAACCATGCTTCTCCACCTCCTCTCCTCCGACATCCCCACCAAATTCATGGGCGATTTCAACATCCCCATTGATAAACTCCACGATGCTGCCTCAAGACTCCTCTCTCTCTAACCTCCTCCTTCAGCCTCTCCCAATGGTCCTCCTCAGCCACACACAAAACGGTCACACACTTGACCTCGTCTTCACCCACCTTTGTTCCCTCACCGACCTCGCAAACTCAACCCCCTCTTATCCGACCACAACCTGCTGACCTTCTCCGCCCTCTACCCCCACGCTACGCTCCCCCCTCTCCAGAAACTCCCTCACCCCCGAAGAAACCTCAAGCTCATTAACTTCCACTCACTGAGTCCCTCCTCCCTCTCTCTGACTTAGCCTCCTCTCATGACGCTGCCGCTGCAGCCACCTCAACAACACCACTCTCGCCACAGCCCTCGTCCAGGCCGCCCCTCTTTCATACAAGAAAACCCATGCACACAGACAACCCTGGCTCACCGCCAGCACCAAAAATCTTTCGACGGACGTCCAGGGCAGCTGAACGGAGATGGAAGAAATCCATCTCCGCAACACACCTCGCTTTGTACAAAAAGTCCCTCATTGACTTCAAGACAGCACTGACCACCGCAAAACAAGCTTTCTTCTCGTCTTTCATTAGCTCCCTCTCCCACAATCCCAAGCAACTTTTCATGACCTTTAACACCCTACTCCGTCCCCCTGCACCCCCTCATCATCGCCGATGACTGCCAGTTTCTTTAAACAGAAGATCGACAAAATCAGAGAAAGCTTCGATTCCCAATCCACTTGGACCTCCCTCTCTATCATCCAACCCCCCTCGACCAAAAGAAACTTCCCCTCCATGACTGAAGTGCGTCTCTCCTCCCTTCTAGCACTATCACACCTCACCACTTGGGCCCTCAACCCTCTCCCCTCCCATCTCATCCCTAACCTCACCACTGTCCTTATCCCCGCTCAAACCCATCTCTTCAACATATCACTTACCACCGGCGTCTTCCCCTCATCCTTCAAACATGTCCTCATCACACCCATACTCAAAAAACCCTCCTTCGACCCCGCAAGTCTCCAACTATCGTCCCATATCTCTCCTCCCCTTCGCCTCAAAATTGCTTGAGCAACATGTCTACTCCGAACTGTCCTCCCATCTCTCCTCGTGCACCCTCTTTGACCGCCTGCAATCCGGTTTCCAAGCCCACCACTCCACCGTAACAGCCGTAACCAAAGTCACCAACGACCTGCTGACCGCCAAGAGCAAGCGACACTACTCCATCCTTCTCCTCCTCGACCTCTCTGCTGCCTTCGACACAGTGACCACTCCCTCCTGCTTTAAATTTAGAATCCTTTGGCATCACTGACCTAGCCGTTTCCTGGATCTCCTCGTATCTAACAGACCGGACCTTCAGCGTCACCCACTACCACACCTCCTCCTCGCTCCACTCCCTATCTGTTGGAGTTCCCCAAGGCTCAGTCCTGGGACCCTTACTCTTCTCCATCTACACCCTCGACCTAGGTCAACTCATTGAGTCCCACGGGCCTCCGATACCACCTCTACGCTGACGACACTCAACTCTACCTCTCCGGCCCTGACATCACCTCCCTGCTATCCAAAATCCCACAACTGCCTGTCCACCATCTCATCCTTCTTCTCCGCTCGTTTCCTCAAACTCGACATGGATAAAACAGAGTTCATCGACTTCCCCCCAAGTCGCTCTTCCCCCCTACCCGACCTAACCATCACTGTCAACGACTGCACACTCTCACCCGTCCCCCACGCCAAGTGCCTCGGTGTAATCCTCGACTCTGCCCTCTCCTTCAAGCCACACATCCAGGCCCTCGCCACCTCCTTCCTTTAAAAACATCTCACGGATCACTCCTTCCTTGACCATGACACTGCCAAAACGCTTGTCCACGCCCTCATTATCTTCCGCCTCGACTACTGCAACCTCCTGTTCACCGGCCTCCCCGCTTCCTCCCTTTTACCCTACGAATCCTCAATTCCGCTGCCCGACTCATCCACCTGTCACCCCGTTACTCCCCCGTCTCCCCCCTTTACCAAGCGCTCCACTGGCTCCCTACTTCCCAGAGATCTCAGCTCAAAACCCTAACCCTGACATACAAGGCCATCCACAACCTTTCCCCTCCATACATCTCTGACTTGGTCTCCCGATACCACCCCTCACGCAATCTGCGCTCCTCTCAAGAACTCCTTCTCTTCTCCCCCCGCATCTCCACCTCCCACAACCGCATAAAAGACTTCTCTCATGCATCTGCCATACTCTGGAACTCTCTTCCACACTACATCAAACACTCCCCTACCCTGGGAACCTTCAAGAAAAACCTGAAGACCCACCTCTTCCTTCAAGCCTATAACCCACATTGAGACCTAATCCGCTGCACCATCTCACCTCTCCCCCTCCTACTGTCTCCGACCCATCCCCTATAGACTGTGAGCCCTTATAGACAATATCTCCGCCCTAATGTACCTGTATGATTTATTCGTCATTATTTATGTTCTCGTCCTTGTTCTGCCCGTACACATGTAAAGAACCAATGGCGCGATAAAAATAAATAATAATAAATAAATAATGTCAGTAGAACATGTGGATATGTGAAACCTGGCAATACCTTAATTAAAGAAAAAAAGCATTTTCTCACTTTGCAGAAGCCTGCAGTGTCCCTTTACCCACTTACAAAAATAAAAAGTAAGATGGGAAGATGTAAGCTGCTTTCACATCAGCTTTTTTGCTGAATGAGCAGATCCGGCAGATTTACAGCATCTGCGGCTAACGACCGACTTGCGATACAGCTGCGGTATGTCACCATTCATTCTCTTGGGGCTTGCGCAAATGTGGTTTTTGCTGCAATCCGGCAAATCCGGCAGTTGCGGCGGGTCGAAAAAAACGCAGCTAGCAGCGTTTTTTTTCCCACGCTGCAAGTCTTAAATCTGCCGGATCTGCCAAACTGCACTTGCCGCACCCAACCGCAAGCCCCATAGAGAATGCATGGGGTCTGCCGGATTAGTGTTGCAAGTCGACCGTTAGGTGCAGATCTGGCCAGATACAGCCACCATCTGCTGGATTGGCCGGAAACATCAGCAAACCGCTGACGTGAAAGTAGCTTATCTTCTTTAGCTGCAGTTTCTTACTTATATGGCGCCTACAAACTCAGTAGCATTGTTAATACAAAGTAATATGTGTCATTATCTGCATTACCTATTAGGTTGACTCGTCCTGGTGCCCGAGCATAAAACAATGGTTCACTACCAAATTTAGAGATAAACTTTTCTTTCAGCCTCAGCAACCTGTAGATTTAAAAAATAAGAATATTTTAGTTTTAAATTGAAAACAGCATATTGCTAACAGTACATGTGGATCATCAGGGCCACTATCAGGGCCTGACTGGCCTGACTCCAGTAAGGGGCCTGGTGGATGGCGGTAAAAAAAGGGGCCAAGGCTACAGACACCGGGGGAGCCATCTACCTCAAAGCAGGGCACGCTCTGGGAGTACTCCCAATCAGGGCCGGGGGAGGGGGGGTGGACTGTGACCGAAGGCTGGAAGAGGCAGGAGCAGGCTGCAGAGGCAGCGGGTGGTCAATTGGGCCCGCTCATTAGGCTAATATAATATTCACTGCATTCTTCCCACTTATCACCTCAGCACTGAAGCTGGCACTGAGAGGTGGGTGGGGTGAGTGAAGTGAATATATTAGACTCATAAGTGGGCCCTCGTGACCACCCTTGTGATCCTGTGTGTGGATATTCATTGCCTCCTGGAAGTAGTGAATATCCCACAGGTGATTTAACCCACCTCTCCAATGCTCCTCCTGTCTTGTGCCGGGATCTGATTAGGTGAGTGGAGCAGGACAATGATGCCATCGCTGCGTGCCGTTCACATTATCAGATGCCTGGGACAAGACAGGAGGACATTGCAGTGCTGCAGGAGAACGATGGGGAGGTGAGTTAAATAGTTGTTTTTTTTTGTGTGTAAATATGAAGGATTATAGAGGCCACAGAATGCTATATGGAGGATTATAGAGGCCACAGTATGCTGTATGGAGGATAATGGAGAGCAATCTATTCTATATGGAGGATTATAGATGCCATAGTATGCTATATGGAGGATAATGGGGGTCACAATATACTATATGGAGGATAATAGAGGTTACATTATGTTTTATGTAGGTTTTAGGGACCATATTATGTTATATAGAGGACTATAGAGGCTACATTATGCTATATGGATGATTATAAAGGCTGCATTGTGCTATATGGAGGATTGTAGAGGCTACATCATTCTATACGGAGGATTATATAGGCTGCATTATGCTATATGCAGGATTATAGAGGCTACATTATGCTATATGGATGATTATATAGGCTGCATTATGCTATATGCAGGATTATAGAGGCTACATCATGCTATACGGAGGATTATAGAGGCTACATTATGCTATATGGATGATTATATAGGCTGCATAATGCTATATGGAGAATTATATAGCCTACATTATGCTACAGTATATGAAGAATTATAGAGACCACCATGGGGCCCAGTAAAACCTGGAGCTGACCCTGTGTATAAGTACAAGCTCAGAATAATCATACCACACTACTCAATAATACCATGTTTCCACACTGTCTCGGGAAAAAACAGCAGCAAAAGAGCTCTCAAAATTTTAGTGTATTGTGTCCCATGGCTGAGCAGCTGCACTAAAGCATTAAATCCCCATGATTGACAGAACATCCCTGTGTCTCCTGCCTGCAGAGGTCAATTCATACCTTAAATGGGTCGGGGAGCAGGGAGAGGGGGGAGAGATCACACATCCCTGTGGCTGTTGCAGAGTTCAGCTCACCTCCAGTCTATGTGCCCCCAAGCCCTCTGCAGTGCTGTATATGCCCATATTGTCTCCTGTGTGATGTATATACAGCAGTGTCCTATGTGATGTATATGACTTACAAAACGTATTATCACAGAGTTGATTGAACTCCAAACCAACGAAAACCTAGCTATGTTTGTATGTATGCGATTTGGTGTTTGAAGGGAACTGTTAATGTGTGACTGGTGAGGACGTGGTGCAGAAGTGTTTTTCCAATATAGTGGGAGGCGGAGTTTGGAAGGAGGCAAAGCTGGGGTGTAGTCTCACGGGAGCCCTAAAACTTTGCCAGTGAGGGGCCCTGAAATTTCTAGTGCCAGCCCTGATGATTATTTTGACCTTTACCTTGACCTTCTTAAGTTACCCTACAGTGTATGTAAAGATATATATTTTTATGCAGCCAGGCATGTCCTGGATAAGAGGTGGCAATCCTCGGTGAATTAGAAACCGGAAAAGCAGGCTCCAGCATGTATAGTGCTGAGAGGCATTTTTTTTTAATGGACATGGATTTTGGGACTGGGTTTAGGAATAGTCAAAGCACTGGCTGGAATTGGCCATTCATTAAATTTAGTTTCGGCATCTTGCCTGCCTTATTAGCTGTCTGAGAGAAACAGGTCAAAAGACCTCTTGGTGCTGGTCTTTCTAACAGGACCTGAGAGACTAAGGCTGTGGTCACAGTACCATTTTTCACATGCATTTTTGGAGACCTGCGTTTTCAAAAACGCATGTAAAAAACGCACCCATAGGCCCCCATGTTAAAAAACACATGCCCTAATAGCCAAAAAGCATGTGTGACTGTCCCATGCGTTTTTGGAGCATATACAAAAACGCATGCGTTTTTGTAGAAAATGCATGCGTTTTTATAACATGGGTTCCTATGGAAAACGCATGCAAAAACGCATGTACAGTTAGTACCTTTTAGTGCCATTCAGAAACGCATGCGTTTCCCATAGGAGCCCATGTTAAAAAAACGCATGCGTTTTTCCGGAAACGCATGCGTTTTTTTTAACATGGGCTCCTATGGGAAACGCATGCGTTTTTGAATGGCACTAAAAGGTACTAACTGTACATGCGTTTTTGCATGCGTTTTCCATAGGAACCCATGTTATAAAAACGCATGCGTTTTCTACAAAAACGCATGCGTTTTTCAAAACGCTCAAAAAAATACTACAAGCACTATTTTTAGGTGCAGATTCAAAAACGCACCCAAAAACGCAGGGAGCCATCACACACCTTACAAAACTCATGCTGACATGAAAAAAAGCATGAGCTTTGTTAAATCACTTAAAAAAACGCATGGCAACTGTGACCACAGCCTAAGTGTGAAGAGAGAATGCAGCCACCCTGTCCTCATGATCTGCATTGAGTGCAGCATGGTTTTTCCCTACATTGACCCGCTGGAGATCTCTTCCGACTCCGCAGCATTATATTACCATGCTTAGGAGATGCGGAACTGCAGCAACCCGCACAGCAGGTGAAAACACGCTGTTAGGAGGAGAAGCACAGTGAACATGGGATTTCTAGAAATCTCATCCGCTGTGTTTTTACTTACAATGCAGCGTTTTGGACGCAGCGGTAAGATGCAGCATCCAAAACGCTGCTATTCCGGATCATGTGCATGCACCCTTACGTGGAGAAATTTTCTGCAGCCAAAACGCTGCTAAACAGCACCAGAAAAACGCACTATAAACGCAATGCGCTTTTGATGCATATTTTGGTCTTGCATTTTTGACTATTTTTAATGGCAGGAAGGGCAGAAAAACACAGCTAATACGCACCAAGAATTGACATGCTCATTTTTTCTCTCTGGACAAAAAAATGCTGCAAATCTGCAAGGAAGAAATATGCATCGTTGGCACCGCACTTCAGAATTCCCATAGACTTTGCTGGCGGAAGAACAGACATGCGTCTTTGTGATAAAAAGTAACAAAAAATAGGCATCAAAGAACGCACCATTGACACTTCGCCTAATTCTGTTATGGTCAGCCCGAACTGACATACCCTGTATGTTTATTTTGGTTTTGTTATATCATGTATGCTGAGTTTTTATGAGCTGTGAACTAATTATGAACATTTAATAAACAGTTCACTGTTTTGCTAAAAGAACCTTGTGCCCATGTGAGGGAAATACCTACAACACATATAATCATGTACATAGACAGACAGACATTTCACACACTAGCTTGTCAGACGCAGCATACAATTTCATATTTCTGTGTATTACAATATAAAAATTTTGGATTTGCGAAATATGCCTATTCACTCCAGAATCGTGGTTTCTGTTCATGATTGAGCAAGGACAGTAAAAATCAGATATAAACTGTGTGCTGTTCATTCAGCTACACAATGGGGAGATTAATACACAAACAGTTTTATATGGGAATAATGTGTATAAATATGAAGATAGCTCCCCCTAGTGGCTTCTGACTCCACCTGCCTGCTCAGTCTGAAGTATGGGAGACGGTTTTGTTAGTAGGTTTGTCTGGCCTCTTTATGGATGGCATGTTGCGCTCAGCAGCTTTTTATATTGGCTGTCTTATAAAATAAAAAATTAATACATTGACAAAATCCTCTCCATGTATTTTAGCCTCATCCAGGTCTGGACTGGTCGTCTATAGGGAAAAAGCTGAGTCCATCAGTGACCCCTGTGCAGAAGTGGGACATCGACCTCCTACATAGGCAACAAATGGCACACTATAGACAAAGGCAACATCTCATCATTTATGTAACAAACTACCCAGGTAAATATATATGCAGGGTGGGTTATTTATATAGATGCACCTAAATAAAATGGGAATGGTTGGTGATATCAACTTCCTGTTTGTGGCACATTAGTATATGGGAGGGGAAAAACTTTTCCAGATAGGTGGTGACCATGGCGGCCATTTTGAAGTCGGCCATTTTGGATTCAACTTTATTTTTTTCAATGGGAAGAGGGTCATGTGACACATCAACTCATTGAGAATTTCATAAGTAAAACAATGGTATGCTTGGTTTTAACATAACTTTATTCTTTCATGAGTTATATACAAGTTTATGACCACTTATAAAATGTGTTCAAAGTGCTGCCCATTGTGTTGGATTGTCAATGCAACCCTCTTCTCCCACTCTTGACACTCTGATAGCAACACCGCAGAAGAAATGCTAGCACAGGCTTCCAGTATCCGTTGTTTCAGATGCTGCACATCTCGTATCTTCACAGCATAGACAATGGCCTTCAGATGAGTGATGAAGAAAACTTTTTTGTGACTGGTAAACTTAACAAACAAACCACTGCTATTGGTCTGACACTAACCCACAGTGGATAGATCCCTCCAAGACTGTGGAACACAAAAAGTGATGGTATGGTGTGGTATATGGGGTACAAAGATGGTGGGACTTCAATGGAAACCTCAATGCCACTGGATATCTGAAATTTCTACATGATTCAGATATCCAGTGGCATTGAGGTTTCCATGGATAAAGAATGGCCCCACTATCTTTGTACTCCATATACCACACCATACCATCAATGTTTGTGTTCCAACAGTCTTGGAGGGATCTATCCACTGTGGGTTAGTGTCAGACCAATAGCGGTGGTTTTGTTTGTTAACTTCGCCAGTCACAAAGTTTGCCTCATCACTCATCTGAAGACAATTGTCTATGCTGTGAAGATACGAGATGTGCAGCATCTGAAACAACAAATACTGGAAGCCTGTGCTAGCATTTCTTCTGTGGTGTTGCTATCAGTGTGTCAAGAGTGGGAGAAGAGGGTTGCATTGACAATCCAACACAATGGCAGCACTTTGAACACATTTTATAAGTGGTCATAAACTTGTAAATAGCTCATGAAAGAATAAAGTTATATTAAGAAAAACAATTGTGTTCTTGGTTTTATGAAATTCTCAATAAGTTTGATGTGTCAGATGACCCTGTTCACATTGAAAAAATTAAAGTTGGGCCCAAAATGGCCAACTTTAAAATGGCTGCCATGGTCACCACCCATCCAGAAAAGTTTTCCTCCTCCCATATACTAGAGTGCCACAAACAGGAAGTTAATATCACCAACCAGTCCTATTTTATTTAGGTGTATCCATATAAATGGCCCACCCTGTATTATGTGTGCATTTACATAACTTTATGAAAGAAAAATTATATATAGGCTGTGAGGTAGCGAGCCAGGGACTCGCTTGCTGTGTAATGACGCCAACACGTGTGTATAATTTTGCAAATGACTATCCGATTATTTCTCACAAGCATCATTAACTCGGGTAGTACATTAAACATTTATCACATGAACATCACATAATACATTACTTTACACAATACATTACATAGAATATTGCACATATACAATCATAGTAACCCGGGGCCTGTAACCACGACTCTTTCCCCATTGGAGCTCTAACAACCGCTCCCGTGGTGGCTACAGCCTCCGGCCTATCTACACGTTTTACACACATTTTACAGTACATAAGTTACCTATAAACGATGACACCTCTAGGTTCAGAACAGGGATTGAGCAACCTGAGTCACGGGTAACCCATGCCTCGCCAAGGGGCTCCTTCCTGGACGTATCTCAACAACACGTCCAGGTCAGCGCCCACCTGGTACAACCACGGTTTCCCCACTCTAGGAGCCCTTCTAACCCCTTCTTCTGACCTTCGCTATATACCCTTCAACGGGCCCTGTGGGTCCCAATGGCGGTACCAGCCGCCCGGCTATAGTTACCCAGCACGATGATTCTATATCAGCCCGTAGTCAAGACTCCAGCCTGACCGGTATCTTCTATACCACATGTGATCCATCCTACAATATTCATGGACCACATGCCTCTTCACCCCGCTCACAGCCCATCATAATCCATCCATGGACTGTGGCTCCTCCATGACCATAACAGGGACCTGGTCAACCGTAGAACCCGGGCTAACCATGCGTCACCATGGCCTACTTCACTACGGTACGGACCACCAGCCGCCACCAAACCCCCATCTCGTGGCAGGTCTCCAGTTCGACGACTGTACCCTGCGTCTGAGTAGCACCCTCCTGGATCAGCCATGATTACCCTTTCTAGGAGCCTTCGTGACCCCTGTGTCTGGCCACAGACACATACATTCTACTGAAGGACGGGTGCCTCCTGCATGCAGCAAGCAAGCCTCCCTCTCGTCCAACAGGGACGGAACACCTTCAATATCTATCATCCATACTGGCTGGGTCACTCTCCCCACAACATTATACATGGCTCTTACTCATAAGCCATCGTCTCTCATTCACGTCACTTTTACCTAAGCCAGTGATGGCGAACCTATGACACGCGTGTCAGCACTGACACGCGTAGCCATTTTCAGTGACACGCGGCCGCCGGAGAAACTAGACTCGCTATTTGGATAAAAACCACAGACACAGCAGCAAAAAACTGTTGCGAGTCGGGTTTCCAAAACGGCAATGCGAGCGCTTTCCGAGACATCTGCGATTTGTAAATCTCACACTACTCGCTATTACTCGCTTCCCCATTCATTAACATTGGACTCGCTAGACTAGCAACGAGTAGCGAGTCCCGGGCTCGGACTCGCTAGACTAGAGTCAAGCGATTCCGAGTTAGGACTCGCCCATCACTAACTACAGCTGAGGAAAAAAAAATGTGCTGGAGGTCTGTAGCCAGAACAGCAGAGCTCCGGCACAGAGCGTCTAGTCCTGGGACTTCCGGTAAGCGGAACTTCTGGCTGGCGCAGCAGGGAGCAGCGGAACGCTGCGGGGGACGCATATCTGAGGCCCTGTGATCGCTGTCTGGAGGTCTGTCTGGAGGTCCAGTGATTACTACAGCAACCATCCTCCAGTGAAAGGTTCTGGGCAGAATCTGGGGTGTCATGAATGTGCGATTGGCCATTACTGAGATAAGTGAGGGGGAGGCTGGAAGAGGCCTGTGCTATGGGTGCCGTTTCCCGCCATTGATTTACATAAGGAACGCCATCTTGCAGCATAGTACAGACTCCATTTCACCACTATTATTGTTGCGGACCCTATTAATCCCTATTTCTGCTTATTAACTCTGCCCTTTCCTAAAAGACAGTTAACCCCTAATTGCCTGCAGGGCTGTCTATAAATCTTCTGTCACTGCCCCTCTTATGGAGAAGCCAAAAAAACCAAGGTTAAGTAAAGGAAGTGGTAGTAGCAGTAGCTGACCCTTTCAAGAGACATGGACTGAGATGTATGGCATTATAGAAAAAAATGGCAGATCATTTTGCGTTCTATGTAGTGAAACGGTAGTAAGCAGAACGTGGAATATAAATAGACATTTTGACAGATAACCTTAGTAGCGCTTGCTTGGCCTTGAAGTGTGCAAAATACCAACCTTCAATTGAAGATTTAGCCAATGAAATTCAGCAACAAAATGTCACTAAATCAGTGATGGCGAACCTGTGGCAGTCCAGCTGTTGCTGGACTGCCACAGGTTCGCCATCACTGGAAGAATTCCCCCTCCCTCTCACTTATCTTAGTTCATGACACCCCACACAGGTTAAATAACAGCAAGACCAACAAAAGAAACCAACTGACAGATTAACAAAGAAGTCACTAAGCAGGTAAGTTAAAGAATTATACATATTTGTTATTTAAACTATAAATATCGTAAAATTAGGTTTTTTTTTCTCAAGGTGACACACCTCGCGATTTATGCTCGTTTTTTTGGCGAATTTTGACACACCAAGCTCAAAAGGTTGCCCATCACTGACCTAAGCCCTCACACACATCTACGGATCCTTTACCGACTGCCTAGTCGGACCCAACGGAGGTTATGCCCGCCTGGCACAATACATACATTTCACCTCCCGAGGGGCTACATACATTCCTGGTTCATCGGGTCCTTTAACTGACTACTTGAGTCGGACCCAAGAACACATTATACGCACAGGGTGCACAGTTCACTCAAGCATACAGGAACTGCCTTCTTACCGGGCACGGATCCGGGTTTCGCTACCTGGGTCATGGGTAAAACCAGCGTCCCCAAGGGCTCCTTTCCCGGACATATGTCAACCATACGCCCAGACCAGTATCCATCGGGTTCAGCCATGGCTTCCCCACTCCAGGAGCTATCACGACCTCGGTCCTAGGCACCGACATGGAGCTAGCATGCTCCCATCATATTCATGCACACAGAGCCCTGGACTGCTCTACACTCTGGCTGATGATCAGGATCACAATGCTCTCTGGCTGATAATGATCTCTCACTTAATCAGCTGGCAGACTCTTATCGTTCCTGCCACTCCCACTCTGACACATCCACCTGAGCTGCTACTACTCAGGACACACCCACCTGACACACCCACCTGGGCTGTCAGCAATCAGCACCCATTACTTTCCTCAGGGGCCTCATCGATCTCATGAGCCACTCACAGCCACTCATTAGGCTCATGAATGTTTCAGATCCACAGCACTCACACTCAGATTTAACACCTTTTGTTCCGGATAGGTTCACACAGCGACATCACTTGAAAACCGGCCAGTGTGAACAGGATCATACCCCGTTCCTGCATGTGATGCGCCTCGGCTATGGGGACCATGCCGGCGGTGCCTCACAAGACTTAATTATTAATTGCTTATACAGCACTAGAGATGGCTGAACCTGTAGATGTTCGGGTTTGGCAGATCCGGCCAGGCCTTTATAAATAAATAAAAAAAAAAAAAAGACTTTTTTTAACTATAAAATGGTGGCTAGAGTGGCTGGGGGTGCTGTAAAAGAAAGCAAAACAATGGTATAAGTAGGAGCATTATACTTCCCAAGTCTGTGGTGCTGCAGGCACTCTACTTCCGGGCTCCACTCATTAACCTCCTGATTATTAACTGCATGCCGACTTCCACAGCCAATCATAGAAACCCACTTTCTGTGACAGTCTGTGATTGGCTGTTGGACCCCCACTCATTGTGCCGGCCTCTGTGATTGGTTTCCATTAGCAACAAACCTGTTGTCATAGGGATGTAAAAATAAATCATTTTAAAAATTCTGCATGGGGCTTGCCACCAACAGCTGCCTGGATACCTTGTCTGGCAAAAATACATTGGAACTCATTATATCCTTTTAGTTATTTAAATAAAAACTTAAAAAAAAACTGTAGGCTCCGACCTATTTTTGATTGTCAGCCAAGGTAAAAACCAGGCAGCTTAGAGCTGGTATTCTCAGCATAGTGGGGACCATAGCAGCCCACAGTCACCCCATAAATTGGCGCATTCATTAGAAGTGCAAAATCCTGGCACTTTACCCGGCTCTTCCCGATGCCCTGATGCATCAGGGTGATAGAAGTGGCTAATGACAGCAGAGTAATGACAGCTGTCATTAAGCCCAGATTGATAATGTTTAGGCTTCTATGAGACCCACCCATTACCATTTGTATCATTTGCGTAAGTTAAAAAACATACACAGAAAAATCCTTCATTTGAAACAAGACACACAGAGAACCCTCTCTTTTCCAGTTATTAACCCCCAAAATACCCTGTGACGATAATTCACAGCAATTTCTAGCAAATCAGCAGCTCAGTCTAAGAGCGCTACTTGTCACTAAATGTCTACGCTCAATGCATGTTGCAGAGGCTAGTGAACTTCGCTGGACATCGCTCTGGATTATCGTCAGAGTCTGTGATTGGCTGTTGGAGGGAGAGTCCAGTGAATAAACCAGAGGTTAATGAGCGGCCCGGAAGCACAAGCGCGCGCAATCCTTGGTAAATATATGCTGTGTAGGGGTATCCTGCATTTTTGATTCTAAGTGCAGATAAATCAGCCAGCTATGGGCTGCCACCCCCAGGCTGCTTGGTTTTAACTTGGCTGGCAATCAAAAATACAGTGAAGCCCATATTTTTCTTTTAATTATTTAAATGAATACTTTAAAAATGTATGGGCTGGTAAAAACCAGCTGGGATTCTCAGCGTGGTGAGGCCCCCCAGGCTACAGAATAGCAGCCCGCAGCCACCCCATAATTTGGCGCATTTATTAGAAACATCAAATCCTGGTGCTTTACCTGACTTTTCCTGATGCCCTGGTGAGGTGACATCGGGGTGATAGAAGGGGTTAATGACTGGGGTTAATGAACACTAGGTGTTCTAAACTCCCTATCAGTATGTCTTTAGATTGTGGGAGTAAATGGGAGCATCTAGAGGAAACCTACACACACATGGGAAAACATACAAACTCTTTGCAGATGTTGTCCTTGGTGGGATTAGAATCCAGGAACCCAGCGCTGCAAGATTGCATTGCTAAATACCGAGCCACTGTGCTGCCCACTAAATATGTGTGTACATATATAAAATTAGAAATACAATATATATTATACACACAGTATATATGCATACATTGAAATCATGGGGCTCCATAGTGGAAGTTTTAATTACTCCCCTTTCACAACAAAAATATATATATATATTAGGCAAGGTCAAAGAGGAGCATAATCCAAAACTTTGCAGGCCTTACAAAGCAATTTTCCTCCTACTCAGAGGTGCAGGGAGAATGACACATAAGCGGTATGCCACTGTATAAATCTACTATAGACTCACATTAGGTGCTATATATCTTATTCCTTACACAGTATTTATATGTCTATCAGGGGTAAGGTGGGGACATGTGATAGCTTTATCATGACTGTGGATGTGGTGTGGTGTGGAGTGTATGGATTGCGCTGCTTTCCACAGATGGAAGACCATGCTCACTTCTCTGTCACTACCAATACTGGAGTGAATGATAGAGGTCAGCACTGGGGTACATTACGGACAGCCAATGAGTGTGTACAAGGAGGGCAGAGTGTGAAGGCTGGTCACTTATGCCGGGAGGTGCCAGCTCTGGCTGTGAGGTTAGAAGAAAAGGCCAAAAGTCTGTCTGATCTGGGAGACCAGCATGTAAACAAACTGGATGCACGTAATAAAATGCAATTCAGAAGGAACAACAGGTAGAAAAAAAAAAAGGAAATTTATAGGGATGTTAGATACAATACAGCACCGATTAGCTTAAAATTTTTAGGGGATTTTGGGGGCGGAAAACCAGTTTAAGTGCTTTGTCCCACCCAGAGCATTTATCCCCTCATCTACATATGGAGTAACACACTTAGGCAGTAACAGATGTAATATGTAAAGGTGTCAGTGGATTTACATTTCAAAGACCTGCATACTTATATTTGCGTTATGGGTGTAAATGGGGTTGTACTTGATAACAGAATCCAAATAATGGAGCAAAAGAGCAGGAAAGGATTCATGAATTCCAAATGGCATAACTACGTATCCTCACCTGGAAAAAATAGTGTCCAAGTCTACTAGAATAAGAGAGTATAGCTTTGTTGGTGTCACAGCAAGAGCATAGCTTGAGGATTGAGCTCGTTAAAATGTATTTCTATATTTTATGAGGATGGGGGAGGGGTAGTGCCTGTCACTATTACAGGGTTCCAGACCAGGAGGCTCGAACTTTTTTAAAAGAGAGCATTCACATGTAGTCAAATCACTTGTTTAAAGAGGACCTGTCACCCCCTGCATCGTGGCAATCTAAATGCAGCATGTCTGCTGCATTGAGGGAAGGGGTCCCCCATGTGTCTGTGTGCCGTGTACCCCGAGATATAGGCTTTGTAAAACTTACAGTTAGAAACCATGGAGGCAGTCACTGTGGCTGGAGTGAGCTTGATTGACTGTCGCCATTCCCTCCCCCTCTGCCTTTTGTGTGCCGCCTTCTACTGTGCTGTTTATGCTTTGTCAGGGCAGGAATCTGGAGCTGACTTCAGGACAAATTATTTGTATGCTGTGAGTGACAGAGAGGAGGGGAGGAGGAGGGCAGAGCCTGCACAGCAGAAGCAGCACAGAGGCTAGTCCAGAGATGAATCTTATTACAATATCACACCCATGGGGGCGTGATAAAGGATCATGGAGGCTGCAAACCAACACGCCCAGGGGGACTATTGCATATACCCCCCACTTCATTATCATCCTAATGAGTAAGTATAAAAAGTCTTTTACAACATTGAAAGCAAGCATTTAGCAGAGAGAGGGAGAGTTATAATGGTAATAGGAAGGTGCAGGGACATGTTTGAGAGGTTAGGTGGCTTTTCGGAGGTGACAGGTTTCCCTTTAATTATTCATAGTTTTTTTATCCAGAAAATGCCACAAAAAGAAGAAAAAAAATGTTATTTTATGTAGTCGTGGCAAACTGGCATTTTTCTGTAAGTGCAACTAGTTTTGTGTGGTTAGTCTGTGTCCCTGGACAATGTCGCCTTGGTCAGTTTACCGATTTTGGGCACAGCTGGTCTAACTTGGGCATATTGATTGACTTAATAGGGTGACCAGAAATACTTCTTTATTCTTGGAACTAGGCAAATAGTTTAAAGAAATGAATTTGGGGTTAGTTACAGAGTTCACAATCCCAGCCTACATTCATACTTGCCAATAAGAAATGAGAGTTTGTTTTAGGATTGGCATAGGGAATGATAGGGAGTAATTTATATTCCCTTCAGAATTCTAAACTGGGGTTAATAGGTATTTAAAAATGCTCTTGCCTTGATCTTTACCATATATCAGCTCTGAATGTAACTATTCCAACAATAATGAATCCTCCTGCTTTCTTCACTATCGTTTTTATAGATTTTCTTACAGGGCATGTTATAAGGCATCGTCTAGCTGGCAAATTGAGACTTTCGAGTTATAGGGAATTGCTTGGAGGAACATGCAGCCAATGAGAAATATCAGTTTCTTCTATTTAATGGCTGCACAAGACTGCCAACCGCTGCGAGCAAACTGCAAAACAGTAATTAAAATGCTGTGGTTGGGTACAAAAGATATCATTATATTGTTATTGCCTCACAATGACTTGAGAAGTATCTACCATTTACGTCATTCATAAAGACTATGTGATTTAGGTGCCTGAGGAGATTTACCAGTTTTTGCAATGTGAAAATCAAGTTACTACAGACAAAATAAAAGACAAATTGAATCTTAGATAAATCGCAAAGAAGGAAAGGACTGGCACCAACTTACTAATTGCTGTTAACGAACCATGAGTAATGATTTTACGTTGTATACACTCTACAGCACAAAATTAGCAGCGTAAACAACAGCAGATCATTAGCGTGTAAGCAGCAATCATTCAGAAGTAATATAGATCAGGGCAATGTCGGAGGGGCGGGTTCTAAAGCTGGTTCACACATTCCCCATTTATTGTGGTCTTCAAACCATGCATTTTTACAAGTGACACTGCTAAAATATAAAATTGTATATGTTTTTGTCACACAGTGAAAATGGTAAGGAAATGTATCCAGAACAGTATTGTTAGCTAGGGTTGAAGACTACATACACTAATCCATCAGAACATTAATATCAGGTAGGTCTCCCTCTCACTGCAAAAACAGCTCCAACCTGTCAAGGCACAACCTCCACATAAACCATGGAGCTGTGCTGTGGTATCTGCCACTGATCCTTTGATTTGCAAAGCAGAGTGATCATGAATCAAACTGGGTTTATGGGTTTATCCAGCATGTCCCACAAATGCTTGATCGGCTTGAGATCTGACATATGCTTGTTAAACCCAAGCTGCCAGGTGGGTGGCAATAGCGAGCGTCCAAATAGGAGTCGACACACTGGACCACAAGTGGGACCTAGGTCTACCCAGACCAAGGAAGGGCAGTGACCGGGTCTGTGACAGCTATGCCAGGGCATAGAGTCAGCAGATCAGGTGATCTCTGACAGGAACAAAAGCAGGAACCAAAATCAGGCTGGTTAGGTACTAAGAAAAAAAAAAAAAGTTATACTAAAAGCAAGTGAGTTGGTCAACAGGGTAGGTAGTACTCGGATACCGGGACAAGTTGTTACCTTTGTGGGGAATCACGGCTGGTCGGTATCCGTTTCCGTGTCCTGGACCCTCAATGGCGGGGATGGTGGGGGATGATGATGATGGATGGGGAAATGGTAACGTGACGCCACCTGTGGTACCTGGTAACGTGGATACCAGCGCTGTGGCCGGCCGCTGAGGTGATGGTGCAGCTCAGAGTAGTACAGCTCCCCACAGGTGGAGCTTTACCTCAGGGCAGCTGGGTGGATGAGGGGAATAGTTGTCCTCACCGATTTGATGCTGTGAGAGCCCTCCAGACAGCGGAGAAAAGGAGAACAGACACAAGATCAGCTCAATTAGTCCTTTACTTGCACAGGATGAAAACAAGTACACAGTACAGTCTGATTTAACGGGGTTGCAGCCACAGATTTGAGGAGTCTCTGCAGAGTCTGTCGGTGGTATCTTTGCAATAGCTTTCTGGTTCTGGGTTCCTCTTTAATTCTCATCAACCACACTAAAGAGCACTTTCGCCTGTCCCCTGGTCTGTTACTGTTAGGTACATTCGGTTCCTTACCTGTACGGACAGGAGCGACAGCAAGATAATCCTCCCGCCACAGGAATTCGGTCATTTCCCTAAAAGTGTCCTGGACCCAATTTGGGACAGAGGTAGGGATTAAGTCATGGCGCTATGGCTTCCTTATGTTGGTCCCACAGCTTGTCAGTTTGCAGACAGGGATAGACCAACTGACTGCCTTGGCTCCGGTATGCCGGTGACGACCCGGACTCCCCAGCCAGCTCCAACCGGTCCTGGTTTGTCCCCTCCGGTGTCTGGGTCACCCCTCTCCAAAGAGGTGCCCTCCTGTCACGGACGCAGTCTCCTGACGTCCATCCTTGCTGTCTTCTCGGCACCATACTTCTTCTGAATGACTGTCACTCTAAGTCTCCTGCTCTTCTCTAGGCTCCACCCCTGGGACCTACTGAATATACGGTCTCCTGTCCTAAGGTGGCCTTTTGTATGGGTGCTTATGACAGACTCTGTGAGAAATCCCATATCCCTGACTATGGAGGCACTACACCTTCTGTTTGGGGTGCAGTACCTCCCTGAGGCACCTTCCCATAGGGGCGCCACACAAGTTCACAGGTACAGTCATGAAACATAAGACACAAAGGCACAGGACATCAGAGATAGTCATAGGACAACAGGGTGAATACATGACATCGGGCACTGGCATGAATGGAATTCTCAGGCATAGGCTTGGAGTGACGTCATCAGACACAGACCACCGGCTGAATTCATTTGGCTCTGCATAGACAGCAGACATCAGGTACAGATCATATGGCGCCCCTGAGGATCCAGTCGCCACAGAGGTACTGCACCTTAGTCAGAGGTGTAGTATCCCCACCCCAGGTAAGGAACACATCAGCACCTAACACTAGCCACTACAGCCCAGGAAGATGGAGGGAGCTGTTGTACCTTATACCTGGCTGGAGAGATAGGGGCTTAGATAGCAAGGATGGTGGACCAGTAGGAAAGAGAGAGCTTTTGAAAGAACAGAACCAATCAGAGAGAAGCGCAGGAATATAGTGGGACAGCGATAGTATAAAAAGATCAGTAGAAACATCTACAACGGGGTTCCAGTGGAGTCAGTTCAGTAATGCAGCCAGTTAGGCAGCCAGGAGTCGGTCAGGGAGTCTCTGAGGAGACGGTGTCCAGTCAAGTCATGAGTTCTGTCAGGAAGGAGAAAACATGCAGGAGCTCCAGAGACAAGCAGGGGTCCCAGGGACACGGGAAGTGAGAAATCCACCTCTGGGGCCCACATCCATTGCCGATTGCAGGCAAGTGGAGGTATCAGGGCCACAGAGGGTACCGGGCCCAGACTAGATGAGGGACTACAGGACTCAGCTAACAATCCAGAGATGGCTGTGACTTCAGGTGCAGCTGCCAAAATCCACACTTAATCGCTGGGAAGGTGGCTACATAGGGCCAAGGGACTCAAAGGAGCTTACCCATGAGGGTCCGAGGCCATTGGATCGGGACACTGAGTGTGAGGTGTCAGGCAGAAGGGAGTGAGCCAGCACAGTGAAGATGACCCGGTGAGGTACATAAAAAGGGGGGTACCGTTTCAAGTGTCAACAATCTACCTGGGAATGGCTGGATTCCTGGCTCTCGGGACACAGCACCTGGCTGGTTGTTGAAACCAAGAACTGTGAGTAAACTGTGTAAATTGCACCCCACTCTATCCTCAACTTATTACAGCGTCACCTGCCCTGCACTACAACGATAACATCTGCTAATTGATTTTATAACTGCCCTGGGGCCAAGCTCTACCCGTGGAGAGTGATAACTCTGCTGTTCCACCAACTGCCCCAGTGGATCTGAACCACAGCGTCAGCCATCCACCTAATTGCCGAAAACCACGGGTGGCGTCACAGATTAATTCCCTATATAAACTTTCCCCGATTTTGATTAGCACCACCAGGGCCACAGAGCTGGGTGAGCCACTATGACATCCCCCAAGAGAAGTAAAGGCACATTTCTGAGTGTCCCACAGCCCTGGCGTGTGATCCAACCACATTCAGACATCATTTGGCACGGAAAATAAGCAGAAGTCATCTGGCACTGGCATGGACAGCAGATATCAGGTACAGACCACAGGCAGATAGGCACAGACCACAAGTTGAAGTCATCAGGTGCTGGCATGGACAGAAGTCTTAAGGCACAAACCACGGACAGACGTCATCAGATATTGACCTCGGGCAGATGTCATGTGGCGCTGGCATGGCAGGTATAGGAATCCAGGACCTCAGGTGCAAGGCATAGACTGTACACAAGCAGGGCTTTAAGTAACACACAGGAACAGGGGCAGGATTATGGCTGGGCCCAGGACACAGAAATGGACTAGAAACAAACAGGACTGGTACAGGAACAAAGACAGACATGAAGACATCAGCGGCCATAGAACTGGATACATGCAGGACTGGAGCTGGACACAGGCAAACAAAGAGCAACTGGCTGGACTTCCACACATGGCTATACTAGGAAACTTAATCATGATGCTCTTGTGATGTCCAACAAGGAAGGACAACTTTATATACCTAATGCCTCCCAGAATAAGCTCCGGACAACAATTCTTCAGGAGAAGAGAAGGCGAGCGTGTGCGCACCAAAGGCAATAACTAGGAACCCAGCAGGACAAGTTTAGAGCCTGGAGCCCAGGGATACCAGGAGGGGAAGCCAAACCCACATGGATGGCCATACAACACAGCAGAGGACCAAGATACACGTGGGCGGCATCGCAGCAGAGGCAGGAACTGCGCAAGCAACCAGGGAGGAAACAACCACGGCATCCCAGCAGAGCAGATCACCGCCCAAGCATACTAATAAGAATCAGCAACGGTATAGCAGCTGGGTAATGCGGAGAGTGCAGGAAATCGGCGTTACAGGCGCTGGGCATGTGTGGAGACTAGAATGCTGGCGTTACAATGCTGAAAGGCACCAACATCATTAGGAAACACTGCTAGTCAGCAACAACATTGAGTTAGACACCCAGGGATCAGGATATAAGCACAGCAACTTTCAGAAGCAACACAGCAAGAGATCTCCAGCAGAGCAGCACTTGGCATCCACACAAATCATGGTCTTTGCATAAAGTGAACTCTATCAGCGACACCAGCTGTTGGTTTAATGGGAATATTTAAAGGTTGGGGGAGTGAACAACCACGTCACAAGACACACCCGGAAACACCAGCAGCTCACCTGCACCTGCAGAGCCACAGAGTTAACCCTTAATAGGCTAAAGGAGTAAACTCATTTAAAGCCATTGCAGAACAGTTCACAGAGAGTAAAAAGCAATCTATATGTGATAATTATCTCTTCTGTTGGATTATGCCTGATGAGCTAGCCTTCCACTTTCCGCAGTGTGCCTCGAGTGCCCACACTCCTGATTTCACTTCAAAGGTGGTCCACCCTTAAGACACTATTGATATGTACTAAGCAGATCATATTATAAAATAAAATCAAAGATTTTTCTTACTGACCCAGCTTCCCGCTATCCCATAAAATGTTATACTGATTTTTAAAAATTCTCTTTATTGCTTCACAAATAATTAAAAAGATGATACTGAATTTGTTAAAATATAGGTATTAAAGTGTCATATATGGTATAGTGATTGACATTACATGTCCTACGGAGAAGGAGAGATATTCATTATTAAGCAACTGTAAATCTTGTTATGGCTGGACAAATTGATATGACACTTGGCAACATATTACGATGTATATGTATTATTGTTGGAATTCGTTTACGATTAGTTATGGATAATGAGGGGGTTGGCTTTGTACTATTTAATGAGGGTTTTTGACAATGTGTAATGTGCTTGAGAAAGATCCTCAGGGATCGAAACGTCGCAAGAGAAGGCGGAATAAACGAAGTTTGATGCATTCACCAACTTGTGAGGCTCTGTCCTTTTTCAACATTTGATACTTGGCAATATATTGTCACCAGGGAGAGCTAAATGTAAATTGCACATAGAACTTGTTTCTGTATACAGCATTACTAAGTGATCCACACTGAAGTTAGATATATTCAGTATAGCTGAATGTACATCTCTCCTCCACCAGATGGCACTATGGTTTCACAGTAAACGTCTCACCAACACATTCAAAAGACACATGAAATAGCAGGTCACTAGTGAGAAAGCTGGAAAATAAATGAATCAGTAATGCCACTCAATTGAGGCCATATACATTTGTGTGTCTGCTTTGCTCACGCATTAAAAATGGCCTGTTTCTCATCCGTGTGATGTTCCGTTTACCCTTTTGCGCTGTGTCTATTTTTTTCTCATTCATGTGTCATCATTTTACATGAATGTTATGGCACCCGAATGCTGTCCATCATTTTCACCTTCAGCCCACATATCAGACCAAAGCAGGACTCGTCTCCAGCTTTTCCATGCAGACCATCAGATCTGAATCGCCCCACAGACTGTAATGGATCCAAACGCCGTCCACAGCAAATGCAGATATCACACAGTTGATAAACACGGTCATCTGAAAAAGTCCTGATAAAGAGGGTGTGGAGCCCACTGGGACAGGGTACTCGGTACCGGACCGGGGTACTGCTGGGGATATCACGGCGGTCTTGGTCCGGATCGTGTCCCGTGTTCCGCAAGTAATGGGGGGAATATTTATAGGGGAGTTTGTCGTGACGTCACCCATGGGTTGTGGTCAGGGTGACCACCGCTGCTGCAAAACCTCCGGGGATGATGTTTAGCAGCTGAAGATGTAACTGCTCTTCGTAGGTAGAACTGGGTTTCCCGGGCAGTGATAGTTAAAGTCTATGATTGAAGCTATGGATGTTGCATGATAGGGATGATAGAGGAGGCGATGGCAGTTTATGAGGGAAAGTGGGGCTTGAGTACAAGGATCACACACACTCATGGTTTTGAAGTTTTCCAAGTCTTTACTGCAGATGATTTTGTTAGCAAAGTACTGTCTACGGAGTCTGTACAGGGGCCGGGTTGCTCCCACCCTGTCCGGGTCCTCAGCTTCCCACTGCTGCGCTGTGTGTGTGGCCCTGCTGCTGCTTTAGATGAGCTGCTGGCCCGGTCTCTCCTCACAGGTACCCCCATTGCTAGGCAACTTGAGTCTTTCAGTATGCTTCTAACCCCGCCGTGTTGCTTCGCTGAGGTACGGTGTAGATATGTAAACTCAACTATCCCAGTGTTTACTGAGCTGCGTGTTTTCAGTCACAGATTCGGATCTGGTATCCGGCTTCTGCGCTCCTCTGGGGTGAGTTATGAGGTAACTCAGTCTCCCAGATGTGTTCCTCTGTTTCTTGTACTCCTCTCCTCAGACCCTGGCTTCAGGCCTGAAAGTAGTCAGTGGTCCCAGTCAGGAGCTTAGCACTGCTCACATTTACAGGTCCTCCTCCTAGTGCTCTCTGCACTAAACTGAACTGTCAACTGTCAACTCTCAACTAACTACATCCTCCTCAGACCAGAATATATAAGGGAGCTGCTTTAGCTCCCCCTTCTGGCCTAGAGGTGCTAGTGCAGTGTCAGGTGTTGTGTGGGAAGTTAACCCTTGGATGTTACCATGTCACTTTAACCCCTGGGGTGCCACAAGGGGGACACCACATACAAGGAAGAACGATCCGCTGGGATCTATCTCATAGACTAGTCCATGTCAAGTGAACCAATGATTATTACCTCTATATTTTTAATTATTTTCAGATTTTGTTATTTAATAATAGCATGTCAGACAATGCAAAATGTGAGGAGAAAAATTAAGAAAAAACATTTTTTTTTTACGATTTTCAAAGTTCAAAAAAAGTGTGAATTTCGGTGTTGCCTGCCTTTACATTTCTCCTCATAACTCAGGCTAGAAATAAAAGAGAGAGACAAAATAAACACCATTCTACTCAGAACTGTACAGGCTTTCACCAGATATGTCACAAGAGGATCTTTGTTAATGTTTTACCCATGTGATCGCAAATGCAAAATTTTAAAACGCATTTCCGAAAAAACAGCATCATTTAAATATTTCAAAGACTGCATATGTGTCTGCTATTCTGTTAGCCACATCTGTACCAAATTTCAAGTTGGGATCACGATGGGATCATATTTTAAAATATTTTACTATTAATAGCGTCAATGGGTCATTCCATATCAAGTGATCTAAATATGAATATTTTTTTTACCTGACGTCTTTAGATTTTTTTTCTATAGGAAGTACAACTTTAGTTATTTACAAATAAAAAGTCTTGCATTTTTTTCTTCATCAGTTAATTTTTACAGATTTTTAAAGTTTTAAAAAAGTGCCAGGTATGACTTTACATTTTCTATCATATCTTGGGCTAAAATAAGATAGAGAAACAAAATAAGCGCCATTCTACTCAGAACTGTGCAGGCTTTCACCAGATATGTCACAAGAGTATCTTTGTTAATTTTTTATCCATGCAAACGCAAAAGCAAACTTTTAAAACGCATTTCCGAAAAATTGGCATAATTTAAATATTTCAAAAACTGCACAGGTGTCTGCTATGTTCTTAGCCACATCTGTACCAAATTTCAAGTTGGGATCGTGATGGGATCATATTTTAAAATATTTAACTATTATAGTGTCAATTGGAAAATCTTGAATTCAGATCTGTTCAGCCTGTGGTCTAAAAGCGTGGGGTCTATAGTTACCAAATAATCCATGATTTTTAGACATTACTGTATTGTTTTGATATGTTACAGCTTAGAAGCAGGAGAGGATATATAGGAGAAAGTTTTGTTAGAGCTCAACCTGAGAATGAACAGGGGTAGACAGTGAATGCAGAGCAGATGACAGGCCAGCAGCTCTGTCAATCATATTAAGTATCTGCCCACCACAGAGTAAGGAGGTAAGATAGAGCTTCAGACCATTCATGTCCCGACATGTCTGGACATCTTCACTCCTGAACAAACAAGGTATCTAGGGACTCTGTATACTACAATATGGGTGAGTGAGGTTAAAGATTGAGTAAATCTATATTAATAGTTTCATGCTTTTCTTATTAAGGGCTAACAAACACACAATGCTATTCTTTGTGATCATTGTTCAGAAAAACAGCCCCCATTGATTTCTATGGGGTTAAACACATGCAGTGTTTTTTGAAACACTCAGAGTGAGTAAATCACTGCTTGAGCTACTTTTTAATCGCTGCAATAAACGCAGCATTTATCACTATTTATATAAAAAATAAGCTGCCATCGTTTTCACTAGCGATTAAGAAAAAGAATGCAGATGAGGTAAAAACTTGGTAGAAAAAAGCTGCCAAAACTGCAGCGTTATCCACAGACAGAAAAAGCTGCGTGTGCGCTAGCCCTAAAACTCACTTTATAGTAATACAGTTCTATCTCAAGTGTACTGTAAATCTTTATTTTTCTTACCCATATCCTTACTTAATATTAACTGTATTTTTCTCACACAGCAATGGCTGCTACTTCTCAAGGAACAATATTTTATCATAGACGCTGTTGCAATCCTTTTGAAAAAACTGGACACACAACAATAAAAAATAAAAATCTTAGGCCGGTACAAGATTGGATGTTTCATATAACTCCATCAATCAATGCAGGCATGAAAATTTGTGACACCTGTAGAAAGCAACTTGCAAAAGAGAAAAATACTCTGCAGGCAGAAAATTCTGAAGATCCTGTAACTTTCAACAGAGAGGATTTTATAAATCCTGATTTAACAATAGAGGATTTGAATAAATCACTTTCTAACATCGAAGAATCGCCCATTGCAAGAAAAAGAATCCATCATCCAGGTTATTGCCAAAACAAAATTACAAAAAATTACAAAAACAAATAACCCTTGAGCCGGTAGGTAAAACAGTAGAAGGTGAAGAAAAAAATGACACTGATTCAGAGATCATTCTGCATCTTAAAGATAAATGTAAATCCACCAATAGCAGAAGTGAACAGTTCATGATACTAACTACATTACCGAAGAGTTGGACATACAAAAGAATAGAAAATGAATTTAATGTTATCAATAGAATGGCTACAAAAGCCAAATCTCTAGTTGAACAAAAAGGTTTCATGTCTTCTCCTGATCCTAAACCAGGCAAAACATTGGATGAAGCTATAGTGGGTAAAGTGAAAGATTTTTACAATAGTGATGAAGTGAGCCGAATTATGCCTGGCAAGAAAGATTGTGTGTCTATGAAAGTGAACAGTAAGAAAACTCATGTTCAGAAGAGGCTGGTTCTTACCAATTTGAAAGAAACCTATGAACTTTTTATAGAAAAAAATTCCACTTCTCCCAAAATAGGATTTTCAAAATTTGCTGAACTGCGACCAAAGAATTGTGTCCTGGCTGGTGGTAGTGGTACACACTCAGTATGCGTATGTACAATACATCAGACCACTAAGCTCATGATTGAAGGGGGTAAGCTGAAAGATATTCAGATTGGCGAGTCCAACCTTGGCGATTACAAAAGTATGTCTGTCTCAAATATTGTATCCAGAAAAGAGTTGGAGTTGTTACCTCAATATTTGAAAAAAATGTCCTTCAGTACTGGCTCTCAAAGAAAAAATACTACATTATTTTGAAGAGACTATGGTAGAGAATATAACTTACAAACAGTGGATATCTGTTGAATCAGATGTACTTTTGACACTGTTTTTAAAAGTGCTGAAGATTTTCTAGAATGTTTTTGTGAACAGCTGATAGTCCTTAAGAAACATTCATTAATAGCTCGCCAACAGTCTGACTACTACAATCACCTCAAAGAAAGCATCAAACAGAATGAGGCAGTAATAAGCTTAGACGTTTCAGAGAACTATTCCTTTGTTGTTCAGGATGAAGCACAGTCATTTCACTGGAACAATGAACAAGCAACTGTGCACCCTTTTGCAATCTATTACAATGAGAATGAAGAAATAAAGTACAAAAGTGTAGTTATGATATTTGAGTGCTTACTTCATGATTCAATAGCTGTTCATTTGTTCCATAAAAAATTTATTTCAGTGATAAAAACAGATATCCTACCAAGTTTGAGCAAGGTCTACTAATTCTCGGATGGCTCTTCTGCACAGTATAAAAACAGGAAAAAGTTTATAAATGTATGTTTGCGCCCTAGTTAAAGAGCTCACACTGTCCAATGGACAGTGCGGCCCTGTATGTCATCACAAGAGAGATTTTGGAGTGGAAGCTGAATGGCACTTTTTTGTCACTTCTCATGGCAAAGGTGTATGTGATGGTTTAGGAGGCACTGTGAAACGCCTTGCAGCTCGTGCTAGCCTCCAGAGGCCATATTCAGACCAAATCTTGACCAAATCTTAACAGCCATGCAACTTTTCAAATGGAGTGAGAAAAATATTCTTAACATCCAGTTCATGTATTGTACAAACCAGGACTACGAAGAGGAGGAGAGTTTGTTAAAACATCGGTTACAGGAAGCAGAACCCATCAAAGGGACTCAGCAATACCACACTTTCATTCAATGTAGTGAAACAGAATAAAAACAAGGATTTTTTCATTCAGCAAAGACAGTGCAGTCCATGTAGTGGTAGAAGGCGGCACAAGATGGGCAATGGATGACATAACTGGCTATGTGACCTGTGAATATGATTGGCGCTGGTGGCTGGCTACCATACTCTCCAAAGATTGTGAAAATGAAGAAGTAGAATTGACTTTATTGCATCCTTCTGGTGCAGCACCATCATTTGTGTATCCAAGAAAGCCAGACATTTTAAAAGTGCACAAAAGTCAGATAATAACTCAGGCGGAGCCTAACACCGTGACAGGCCGTACATACTCTGACACAAATGAAATGGCGATTGCTAGTAAGCGCTTATGGACAAGATTACATTTCACCCACTAGAAGGGATAAATTGATGATAAAAAGCCACTTTAAAAACGTACTATTAATTGTTTGATTAGTTCATATTTTATAGAACGATGATTTAACTACTGTACTATTGCTATTAAAAACTTCATAAATTACATGTTTAGTGATATAATAGAAAACAAATTTATATGTATAAATAGGGGTTAACATTTTTGGTTCTTTTAATCTTGTTTAATCAAACTTGAGGATATGATCACCTTTTATCTTTTGGTTTGTTCCATGCATTCAGGTTGAAAATGCTGAGCAAGTTGATGATTAAGATATATTTATCCTGGCACTTACGGGATTTGTGTTTTGTGTTCTTTTTTGTTGCATATAAATGTTTTATTCAATAAGTTGTAAAAAGATACAACCATAAAATAAAAAATATATAAATTTGTCATGGTCCCAAGTTGAATCTCTGCACAAATTAACCAAGAACACAAGTAACACACAGGCATTTTTTCACAATTTCAAACTAACATTTATTTCAAAAATTGCGCATCAAAAGTTTGAATTTGATTTTTCCCAAACAAAATATAAAAAAATATAGTCTTGTGACATATCAAATGAAAGCGGTTACCATTCATTTTTATTAACCATTATATTTTTATTAGAGAATTTCAGACAGAATTACAATAAATGCGCAATTCGTCAATTAATCACAATAAAAGTGATCACAAGAGACTAACATCAGAAATAAGAAATAGGCCTAGAAAATAAAGAAAATTATCACAAACAATAATGAGAAATGAGGAGTAGGGAAGGGCAAGGAGGGGAAAAACATAAGAAAATGAGGTAAACAGTTACCCCAAAATTCTATATGATTCACTAATGTATCATTGACAACTCAATCACCTGGTGACCTCAATAGCATTATGGGCGGACTGTACCCAGGGATCCACCAATTCAATATTTTGTACCTTGTGGGGAGATCATGTGCCAAGAGGAGCTCATACTGAAAGTGTAAATTTATGCGGTTGACTAGTTCCATCTTAGATGGAGAGCTCGGAGACTTCCACTTGGACGCCAAACACATTCTTGCCGCTACTAATGTATTAGTGACAATTGGGCAAAGAGTCCTGGGAATCGAGTCATGGCCTAGGCCTAACAGGGCAACCGGGGACTCCAGCACCAGAGGCAGTCCTGTGAGAGTGCCGAGTAGCTCTTCAACTTCAACCCAGAAGGGTTTGATAATAGGGCAATCCCACCAAATGTGGGCGGGGGACCCCACTGAGGAGCAGCCCCGTCAACACTGCCAGGAAATAAAGAGGTCTTGCCCCCAAATTTGGCTACACGGTCCGGGGTCAGGTACCAGTGAAGTTGGAGCTTCTTTGCCTGCTCTAGGTGATTTATACATGACGAGTAAAGAGATGCATGAGAGGCCGCCTTCTGCCAAGCCTCCAAAGGAGCAACAAATCCCAGGCCCCCCTCCACTTAGTCATGTACGTGAGTTTCTGCCTAGTGTGTTGGTTCAAAAGAGCCTTATAGATAATGGAGACCCCAACAGAACTAATGCCCCTTGACTTAAAGAAGGCCTGCAAAGAGCCAATAAACGTTTCTTGGGACGGTACAAGCAGGGAGACAGAGGCCAGGAAATGCCGCAGCTGCAAGTATTTAAAAAAATCGTTTTTAGGGATGTCGAAAGCCTCCGCCAACGCAGAAAAAGCTTTCAAGTTACCCCCCTCATAATTTGAGACAAAACGTGAATACCCTTTAATTTCCAATTTCGAGGTTCAGAAGCCCGATAGAATGCTCTACCGCGTCTAGTGTGATATATCTGTGCCGAAAGGATAGTAAGTCTCTACTCTCTTGGACCATATTTTCAGTAAAGTTCTCATCGAAGAGAAACCTCCCGATACCTGGGAAAACTTCATCAAGTTTATTTCCAACAATAGCCGGGTGGATTGTTTGGGAGCAAAGAAGGCTTCAATTTGGAGCCAGAGGGAGGTCTGATCCTGCGACCACCAATTCCTAGCTGCCTCAAGGTGTGCTGCTTTATAGTAAGAATGGATGTCTGGGACCCCCAGCCCCCCTGCCGATGTATGCAGGGTGAGGACCCTATTTGCTACACGGTGTGTCTTTCCCTGCCAAATAAATCGACCTAAGTCGCCTGAAATGCTCGCAGAAACTTGCCGGGATAAGGAGGGAGACACACCTCAGTAGGTATAGTATCTTAGGGAGATAAGTCATTTTGATAATCTGGATTCTGGCCATCCACGATAGGAAAAGGCCAGAGTGACTTTCCAATTCCCTTTGGATACTCTTGAGCAAGGACTCACAGTTATGACGTACAATTTTGTTTAGTTTAGTTATGTGTAGACTCAAATAGGTGAAGCCCTCCTCCGCCCAGGCAAATGAGAACTGTCCCCTGATGATCCTCTGTTCAGACTCTGTGACATTAATTGGATAGAAAGAAGATTTAGTCATGTTCAATTTGTAATAGGATGCGTGGGAGAAGTCTTCGAGGACTTTTAAGATTTTCGGGATCGTGGAGGGAAGCTGCGAGCACATAAAAACTACATCGTCCGCATAGAGCCCAATCTTATGCTCCACAGGTCCCACCTCCACTCCCCGAATTTCTGGTCCCCACTCACCACCGCAGCCAAGGGTTCCATTACCAAGGCGAAAATCAGCGGGGAGAGGGGGCATCCCTGCCTGGTTCCATTGGAGATGTCAAATACTGAGGACATAAATCCTGAGCCTTAACCGAAGCGCAGGGAGAGGAGTAGAGAGCCATGATGGCTCTTTGGAAGTCTCCTACTACTCCAAATCTTTGGAGGACCTCTCGAAGGTACCCCCAATGCACCCTGTCGAACGCTTTTTCTGCGTCAAGGGACAGGAATGCACCGGGAGCCCCTCTCCTCTCCATGATCTCCATAAAGTCCACCAGTCTCCTCGTGCCATCACTAGCCTGCCTCCCGGGACAAACCCCACCTGCTCTAGCCCCACTAGAGTGGGCAATACTTCTCCAAGTCTGTTAGAGAGAAGTTTAGCATACAGTTTTACGTCACAATTTAGTAACGCATTGGACGGAAATTACCCGGGGAGTCAGGTGTTTTGCCAGGCTTGGGGAGAGTGGTTATAATTGCTTCCAGACCTTCCCTCTAATACTTCCCACCCTTCATCAAAAGTTAAAGAGGTCCAGCAGAGGTCTAGTTAAAAGTTGTGAAAAACTGGAGTAGTACTGAAACGAAAACCCATCTGGCCCCGGAGCAGTACGTTTCTTGGTAGAAACAATAACCCCCTGAATCTCCTGTTCAGTAAAGGTGCATTAAGTGACCTAAGTTGTTCCTCTGAGAGGGCAGGGAGCCCAGCTCTATCCAAAAATGTCTTAATAGAATCTGTCGACAGTTGAGGGACCGAGTCAGAGTCCCGTAGGTTATACAAGGAGCGGTAGTAAGACCCGAATTAGTTTGCTATTGCAGTGGGATTGCGCACCGTTGTGCCATCTCCCTTACGTAAGAAGGGAATTTTTGTCTGTAGTTCCCTTTTTTAACTCTCCTGGCGAGCAGCGTTCCGGCTCTGCCTCCCATACCGTAATACTTCGCCCCAGATTTCTTAAGCTGATGCTCCGCCCGTACAAGGAGCAGAGCTCGAAGCTCTCGTCTGGCCATCAATAAGTCAGGGAGTTGTACAGTCAACCTCGAGCTCCTCTGTAGAATTTCTAATTGTTTAATTTTATCCAGCAGTGTAAGCAAAGTTTTGTCGTATTTCCTTTTAGCTATAGCCGCCATTTTGAGAAGCAAACCTCTGAGAACTGCCTTATGGGCATACCACAAGGTGTCCAGGGGCATATTAACTATGGTGTTTTCTTTAAAGTAAAGTTTAATGGCCTCAGAGAGTTGATCAACGTTAGAGGGGGAAGTCAGGAGATGAGCATTTATTTTCCAGCAAGTTGGAGGGCGAGTTGAGGCAGAGTCGGCTATCCTGAGTGAGACCGGAGCATGATCAGACCAAGTGATGGATCCTATGCTCGAGTCCAAACACGTCTGCAGCACAGAATCATCAATCAGGAAATAGTCGAGTCTACTTTGTGACTTGTGACGATGGGAATAGAAGGTATAGTCCCTTTCGTCAGAGTGCATATACCTCCACACATCATGGAGATGATGTGTAGAAACTACAAGCCCCAACTCCGATCGGTATAGAGACGACTTCGAGCAGTCTAATTGTTTATCCATCGGTATGTTAAACTCACCCGCTATAATCTTGCTACCCCGTGCTACAGAGGAAACTTTAGATAAAAAGGACCTCATGTGTCGTACCTGGCCTGTGTTCGGCCCATAGATAGAGGCAAGTGTGTAGGGCCTGTCATTAAGAAGACATAACACAATGACGTATCTGCCCGCCGGGTCCGACACCTCCTCAATCAATTTAAATGTGACTGACCTGTGGATCAGGATGGCCACCCCAGCTTTTTTAGCGGCCCCCCCGGCTAGGAATTGTGTCGGGTAGAAGGCCGAGGCCAGTCTGGGGTGGTCCTTCCCCAACAGGTGGGTCTCCTGCAAAAACACCACGTCATTTTGTGCTTTTTTCAGATGTTGCCAAAGTATTGCTCTTTTACAGGGAGTGTTAAGACCGTTTACATTGAATTAAACCATAGTGATGCTCATTTTCGTTAAGTACCAGGTCCTTAGTCTGTTTAAAACCTTACAAAGCTAACAAAGACACTGCTTGCAACAAGGCTGGAGACTTCACCACAGCTGAATGAGATCAAAGTTCAAAGTTAAGGGAGGAAAAGAAAGGAAGGACAAAGGAAGGGAGAAAAGAGGGAGAGAAAAAGAAAAAAAGAAAAAAATAAAAGGCAAAAGAGAGAGAATACAAATGACCAACAATATAAGACAGACAACAATTGCATAAACACATAAACTGATATGAAAATATAAGTATTAACCAGTCACCTTCCCGCAAGCAGGACGGGACTGGTTTGTGGGGGAGAATCAAGGTGAGCTTTTCAGATCTCTCTACCTCAGCCAACGCAGGAGAGAGTCACCCCGGTGGAAATGTGACTCACTGCTCACAACCCCACAGCCTAAACAACCGGAAACTTAGGCTGGGAAAACAAATTAACCGGCACCATCACGACCCATAGTACTTGTTAGAGGTCATTTCACAGCCTCCCTGGAGTTGGGAGAGGTTCCCGAATTTCTTTGCTGATTCTTGGTGGCAGCCGAGGGGAAAGCAGGGGGCCGCCGTAAATTCCAGTCTCCAAGAGCCATCTTGAGCTTGGAGGGAGACGTAAAAACGTGTCTGTTGCCTTTATATCTAAAGGAAACATTAACTGGAGAGCCCCAAGAATATTGTATGCCCCTGTCGCGGAGGATTTTGCAGTGGGGTGCGAAGTCTCTACGTCTCGCCAGTGTTCCTTGGCAGAGATCTGGGTAGGCCTGCCATCCCTTGTAGTTTCCAGAGTCCAGAGGGTGCTGTCTCAGCTTCTGTAGGACCCTGTCTCTTGGTCTGGGGGAGTCCAGACACACTAGGACATCCCTGGGCAAATCCTGCCTGATGTTAGGGGGTCTTGGAAGTCTATAGGCTTTTTCAGGTAAAAGCTCAGAGACTGGCATCTCCGGTAATAAGAAACAGAGGAATGTATGTACTGTTCCTTTAATGTCCTCCTCTCCATCTGTTTCTGGGATACCTCTTAGTTTCAGATTATATTTCCTTAGTTTATCCTCCAGATCACAGGTTACTGCTCTTATTGCCTTAATATCCTGTTCCACACCCTGGTAACTGTCTGCGAGCTCATTGTGAGCTGTGGCAAACTTCGCCATTTTAGTTTCAATATGTTGTGTACGTTCTCCCATGGCGGCCATATCTTCCCTCAGCTCCCTTATACAGTCTTTCAAGTCAGCTTGTAAAAACTTGTGCAGGGTCTCAAGCAGACCCTTCAGGCATCCCAGAGTGACCGGGGTGTTGTTGTCATCCAGCTCTCCCCCCGACCTCGGGCTGTTGTAGGCCTGGAAAGAGTGAGGAGATCGCGCCATCGGGGACTCAGCCGGCACCATCTTAGAGCGGGCTGCTGGAGCGGGACCTGAGGAGAAGAAGTCCGTCACCTTAGGCGGTCGTTCCTTGCTCCGGAGCGACTGTCTTGGCATCCCGGCGATCCTCTCGGTGAGCTGCAGCTGGAGCTTCTGCCTGAGGTTTGCTGGGGAGGCTGGAAGCGCTTATTATCTCCGTTTTGCTGGGCGCTGATGCCGGAGCTCCGGTGTTAAGCGTCCTGCATGGATGGTGTCAGGACACGCCCCCAGCTGTTACCATTCTGAGTAAAATGATGCCTCTCCCACTTCATTATCTTATTTCTAGCCCAAGATAAAAGAAAATGTAAAGCCACACCAGGCCAAAATTCAAACTTTTTTTAAAACTTTAAATATCTGTAAAAAATTAGCTGATTAAGAAAAAAATTCTAAACTTTTAATTTGTAATTAAAGTAGTACTTCATATAGAAAAAAAAATTTAAAAAATCTAAAGACGTCAGGTAAAAAAAAATATTCATATTTACATCACTTGATATGGAAGGACCCATTGACGCTATTAATAGTAAAATATTTTAAAATATGATCCCATCGCGATCCCAACTTGAAATTTGGTACAGATGTGGCTAAGAGCACAGCAGACATATGGGCAGTTTTTGAAATATTTAAATTATGCCAATTTTTCGGAAATGCGTTTTAAAATTTTGCATTTACATGGGTAAAATATTAACAAAGATCCTCTTGTGACATATCTGGTGAAAGCATGTGCAGTTCTGAGTAGAATGTTGCTTATTTTGTTTCTCTATCTTATTTCTAGCCCGAGATATGATAAAAAATGTAAAGTCACACCAGGCCAAAATTCGCACTTTTTTAAAACTTTAAAAATCTGTAATAAATTAACTGATGAAGAAAAAAATTCAAAACTTTTTTTGTAATTAACTAAAGTTGTACTTCATATAGAATTTTTTTTTTTTAAAAATCTGAAGATGTCAGGTAAAAAAATATTCATTTTTGGATCACTAGACATGGAATGACCCAGTATGGGTCAAAAGTATATTGGAATATTCATGTCATCCATTTCTGCTGTGAATGGAGAAAAAGGATCACCACCGTTGAGTTTCATGGATTTCTCATTACCCAGATCTCTGCAGTGGGGGCAGTCAGCAGCACCCCAATACAAGAGATCATTAGCTAACGACGTTCATACTGGTGGGTGGAGAACGTCACATCTACTTTGCCTTTCTGATTTTCTGCTCCATCTTTAGAAGAGAAGACAGTATTCACGCCATGAAGGATAGGGGGGTTATCATATGAAATAGATCAAGGAGCCATAAGAACTTCGTTATATATTGATATAAAGGAGTGTATTGGATTTCATCATAGGGTTCATAGTTTTTACACAGAAAGTATGCTAAACTATTTCTCCGGCATTTATGACACAATTTGCCAAAGAGTCCCAAAATGGATTCTTGAATCCAGATATTAAAACATCCTTATGGGGGTTTTATAGGCTAACCCTACATTTCTGTGGTACCGTTACTGCACTGCAGATAGTGGATCCTGAAAGTCTGCCATATTTACAGGCAGGATTCTGCTCTCTTGTCAGCTCTAGTGGTCATTACATGGCCACAATTTCCCGGTTTGCATATCTGTGATCACATGCTGACAATTTTTTCTTCTCTTTAAGGGGTTATCTGGATTTCGAAATTAAAAAATGTGCCTAAGCTCTAACCGGCAGGAATCTGCCAACTATCTGCCCGTTGTGCCCGGCGCCATTCACTGCTGACACGGAGCGGTCTGAGACTGTTCCTATTAGCGATTTTTCAGCTTCCGCTGACATCACGTCGACTGAGGGGCTTCTCCTCTCTGTTGACAGGCGTCATAGCCATTGTCATGTTGATTGACAGGCGGCTGACAATCAGCAGGAGGTCGGCTGTCCCACCCCTTCCACAGAGCAGAGCGGTAAAGGAGTCGCTGCTCTGTTTACCCCGCCATACTCTCCCCGGCAGGAGCAGCCTGTGCCCGCTGTGTACCAGTGATGAAGAGGGCCGACCACAACAGGCAAGTAGGTGGCAACTACCTGTCTGTTAGTACTTGGGCTCATTGTTTTTCATAAATCCCAGATATCACCTTTAATGCTCTGTTGAGATAACGTGACGACTACTCGAGCTGACCACAGAGCAGAATCCTAACATTGTGAATGAGGCAGACTGTCAGGATTCAGCTGTCTGCAGTGTGATAGAGTCACTGCAGAAATGAAGGTGTAGCCCAGAGAACCCCTGTAAATGTAATGACCCATATGAAAACTGCAAGTGTAACTTATATAATGTTTAGCCCCTGAAATCAGCAGATGAAGGAGGAGATCTATACTGATACTGTAGTTTGCATAAAATCTTTAGGTTAGATAACGAGCTTAATGCAGGATAATGTTGGGGAACGGTTATTGAGAAAACTTTTTAGCAACAAAGTCAATGGTTACAAATGTTTTATCAAACAAAAGCAAGTTGGATAATCAGTGATGAATTTCGGTATCTTATCAATCTTTTCCCTTTAAAGGGAGTGTGATTCTGACTGAATTTCCCGCCTAGTGAGTGAAATCAAGCAGACAAAGGTGGCGCTAGTGAAAAATAAAACCAGGGAGGCAGAGATTTAGAAGGTTCATCAATCACGCTCAGAGCACTTTAAATTCATTTACATATGGGTGAAAACTGATTTTTTTTTCGGTCAGGGAGTACCAGATCACATAAATTTGCAGTTACAGAGGGTGCAACCATGACCGGGCCTGTGTGGGAGGGGGGCCCATTGACGCCAGCTCCTATCTCGGCTGGATGTGCAGCCCAGGGAGCACATTTTGTTGAAATGTATTGCAGTCCATGTACCGCAACACATGCCACTAGTCATAGGCCGGCAGCTGACCGCAGCATACAGGTCACAGGCGGCGCATAGCAGTGATGTCATGTGTCACCCATAGCAGGAATGCCATACTCAGCTGCCAGTCTCTTTGCTGGCTACAGAAGAAAATGCCACGTGTCGTAGGAGTAGAGATAAAACAAGGAAGAAGAGGGAATATTATTACTGGATGGGGATCAAGAAAGGGTACATTATACCAGGAAGATGCACAGGATGAAAGACATATATTACTGGAAGCGGCCAGGATGGAGATATTACACCAGGATGGGGGACATGGAAAATGGTCCAGTATAAGGACATTATTACAAGAATGGGTTCAGGATTGGTGATACTGTTATAAGATGGAGGCAAGGATGGGGGACAGTACTACTGCAAGAGCCCCAGAATGGGATGGGGGGCATTATTACTGTAAGTGGTGAGGTGAATAAAACCATGGAAAGTCATGATACCAACTGAAATCTATCAGTAATTAGAAATAATCCTGCCACTTAGTGAAAAATAATATCAACTGATTCAACTAATGGTCTCTAAAAAGTTTTCTCACTACCAGGAAGATTTCAGACAGAGAAGTGAAAATAATTATCAGAAGAGTTGTCCAAGAGCCAAAGACCATCTGTGGAGAGCTACAGAAAGACCGGGAATGAGCAAGTACAATGGTTTCAAGGGAAACAGTAAGTATAACACTCACCCCTCAATCGCCTTTATGCACGCTCACTCCATAGCTGAACAAAAAGCATGTTCAAGCGCAATTAAAGTTTGCTTAACAACATATAGACAAGCCAGTGAAATACTGGGGGAATATAGTCTGGATAAATGAAGTCAAAATTAAACTCTTTGGATGCCATAATACACACAATGTTTGAAGCCAAAAGGCACTGTATAGCAGAATGATGAAAATGAAACGAGGGTGGACATTTCAGCAAGACAAAAGAACCCAAACACACAGCCAAAGAAACTCTCAATTGGTTTCATAGAAAGACAATAAAGCAGGCCCAGACAATCGCCTGACCTAAGTCCTATGGAAGGAACTAAAGCTTCAAGTTCATATAAGGATTCACAGGACGTTCAGGATTTAATGAGTGCTTGCGCTTAACGATGGACCAACATCGTAACTGAACAATGTATGCAACTAGTTTCTCTATACAGGTGTCTTGAAGCTTTCATAATCAACAAATTATTTTTTACGAAGTATTAAATACATTTCACTAAGAATGTTCAATACTTTTTCCCTGTGTTATTTCTCATTGTTATCACTTGTCACTTAATTTACGGACATGGCTTGATTTCTTCACCTGTGGGGATTGGATAGGTTGTTACCGACATCAGAATGAGAAATTCAACACTAGAGCACTTATAGAAATATATTTACTATAAGAAAATTGGTGTCATGTTCAGCTGCTTATTTCACCTGCGGTAAGTCTTTATAGGATTTAACATACTACAAGGGCCAAACATCTGAACATCATGCAGGTGGGGGCCTAGGTCCAGATTTTGCACCGGGGCCCATTGGATTCTATGTATGCTATTGAGTATAGGGGTGGATGACATTGTCTTTCACAACATGGTCATGTAATCAAAGGCATGTTTTGGTTTTCCGTACTTACATCTGTGGGGGATAACAATGTACAAAGTAAAATACAGATTACAGTCATTTTTTATTATAGAATTACGGCAAAATCAAAGAAAATTCCTAAAAAGAATAAAAAAAGACTTTCTTAAGCATTTTATATATTGCACAACTGATCACGGGGTTCATAATCATCCCTGATGAGTGTATCCATTGAGTCTGGTCTAATGGCATAAAATCAGTTTGAGTTTCCACTGAAGGGTCAAAGAAGAGCGTTCAGCTCTATGTGGTGAGGAGCAAGCGAAAAACAGGACTGTTGTGCAATATCTGAATCCTAACATAAGGTCCTTTTATACCACAGACACGTGATATTTACTTCTTCACATCATCAGATATTCCCCCTTCCACACAAGCTGCAGCTTTAAAAACTGTACCTACATTAAAGGAGTCATCCAGTCTTTAATTTTTTTCAGTGAACAAAATCAAACATAACATTTTATTAAATCATTCTGAAAACGTCTCCGCCTCTTCACAAAACTCTGAAAGCACCACTCCAGTGGGATTTTTTTATGTCAGTGCTGGATTGGGGCTATAAATATAAGTCCACTGCTCCATCTTCACCCTCTATTGGGCCGCTCCCGTGGGTCTCCTGCAGTTTGTCACTTGCCGGCTGCTTGTGTTTCAAGGCAATGAACGCACCAGAGGTCGCAACTCAATACAAGACTATGAGGCCCTGTGCCCACGGTGCGTTGTTTGATGCTTTTCTTTCTGTAGATTTTGGAATCAGCATCAAAATCTGCATGTCTGTTCTGAATCCAGCAAAGTCTATGACAAGTCAGGAGTGCTGCTGTGCCCAGGTTGCTTTTTTTCTTCCTTGAATACATAATTGAGATTTGTTTTTTCTGCACCAAAATTTGCACCATATCTGCAAGGAAAAAAGCAAACAAAAAATATTGACACACCACTTCTGAATTCTCATAGACTTTGCTGGACTCAGGATAGACATGCAGATTTTGATGCAGATTCTCAAAATCTGCGTTAAAAAAAGCATTTAACAACATGTTGCGCCCCTACGGATCCAGTTGCCATAGACGTACTGCACCCCAACCACAGGTGTAGTACCCCACTCTCAGGTAAGGGGGAGACATTGACCGGTAAGCCTGGAAGGATGATCTGTAAGTGAATGAGCCGGCGGTGGGCAGGGTCCTGTCCACCATCATCAACCCCGTAGGAAGAAGAAGAGATCTGCGCCGAGGAGCCAGCGATGGTAGAAGGTACCAACACTCCCCCGGTAGTGGAAGAGACCCTGGTGGGATATTAAGACACCTCGACTGCCCTTGCACCTGGCCGGGTGTGTAAAGATATGCCCTGTAACCGCTCCATAGACTTTGATAGGTTGGCGGTCTCACTCCCCCTTGAGCCAGCGCCTGAGGGAATCAGTGCGGAGAGAGTATTGTTCAGATGGGTTAACCAGGGTGAAGAACTCCTGAGGTTCCCAGGAAAGGCCCAGGAAGGGAAGGCCCGACGGGAAGTCCAAGAGCGAGAGAGGTGGGTTCATTGGCTGGCCATGGAGGAGCGGAACCTGCAAGCTAAGCAGCAGATTCGCAAATCCAAGACCAAGGACCGGGGTCCAAAATGCGTAGGCACCGTGGTCAGGTTCGACTTGACGAGAAGCTAGGGGTTCCTGAAAGAGTGGGGAAGTCCAAAGAACTGCTTGTGACACGGTGGGATGTGGAATCCCACCTGCCGGAGGGCCATTCCGGATGCAACCTGCACCCCTGTGATAACGTCACCTTCACCCGACACATGGGCAACCAGGGGTGGTACGCCCTCGATGTCAGAATTGTAAGATCGGGGGTGCCATCCTCGGAGACAACTGAAACCCATGTGCCAAAGCCAGTCACCCTAGCAGTGCCGAAGTTCCCGAGGAAGCAGTCAAAGCCCGCACCCGTGAGGGAGCCAAGCACAGAAGCCACCATTGAGGTTGCACCCTGGACCCGGGATGCAGCTACAAAGACTTTGCTACAAGGGTCTGCAATGGTGGAAGTACGAACAAGGGAGGTGGCGGCTCAAACGGGGCCTCTGCGCGTAACCCTGTTAGCGGCATGTGACCAGGCTGCGCCGGCCAGCACGGGTAGCACCCTAAGACTCCAGCAGAGCGGAAACAGCTCAAACTGAGAGGTATTACCCTGGCAAAAGAAGAAGCCGTATTCCAACGTATGGTAACAGAGTGCTAGCCTCTGTATATAGTTGAGCCAGTTATACACCCAGTAAGGTCCTGCATTTTTAGTTTGTTTTTGTGTTTTTTTTTTCTTTTCTTATTATTGCTATACTGGTGTGTCTAGTGAGACACTGAGGATGTGGACTAAGCGCACCCAAACTAAATTGTATATAGTTAGCACCATGGTGTGCTCCCTGTTGGTTTTAAAGCTGACTTAAAGTATTTGACCACAGAACAAAAACCCGTTTGGCGTGGCCGAATCAGTGATGCAGCAGAAAGACCATCAATGTCCTGTAGCCCGCCCAGGGCCTACGTTGAGGGTTATGTTAAGCGAATCCCCAGCCATCATTGCACTTAGGACAGGGTGACAGACACCCGGAAAGGGATCGCACTGGACCTTGTTGTAGATTCTTGTACAAAGTTATATTTATACTATTTTAAATTTTATATTTATACTATATTTTATATTTTGCAACGTTTAAGTACAAGTGCCTCCCATCGAGGGATGAAAAGTTTAACTGTTAACTGTTGGAATGCATTTCTAAAAATTTTGCATGTCTTAACACCAGTTGTGTTTTTTGTTTGTTTCAGCCCAAGGACGTGCTGAGTTTAAGAGGGGGGAATGTGGCGCTCCTTTGGTGGCCAACTCTTTAGATACACCTTTCTACCTGATTGCTTTTCACCTATCTTCTCCTTTCTCTTTGTCTATGAATCCAAAGCTGTCAATCAAAGAAGAGGAGGGTGGAGAATGTGGGAAAACGAGTGGGAAGGTATGTCTAAATGATTAGCCCTGCCAAGATGAACATATTTTTCGTTTTATAAGAAGTACTTATTTATAAGACACCCCCCAAAACTTGTTGAAGAAAAAGAGAAAAAAACTATTTTTAGTGTTAAATGGGGTCCATCTTATAATGCCAGGGTCCGTCTAATAAATTAAATAGGGTATATGTCCCTCATAGTCCCCTCATCCTGGTACATTGTCCCTTATCCTGGGATATAGCCCCTTAATCTGGATATGGCACCCTTATATTTGATACGTCCCCCATTGATGGCACACGTCCCCCATTGATGGCACACGTCCCCCATTGATGGCACACGTCCCCCATTGATGGCACACGTCCCCCATTGATGGCACACGTCCCCATTGATGGCTATGGCACCCATGGTGCTGCCCATCTATATACATAATCACCAGTTTTGCGCTTCCGGCCACTGTGCCGCTGTTCCTGCATGCTTTGCGCGCCCCCCCCCACTCACCCACACTGCCCGTGCATAGCCCCCCCCCCCAATCACCCACACTGCCCTTGCTCACCCCTCTTACCTCCCGTATGCCCTCGCTCGGGCAAAAATCACCACGCAGGGGACAGACACCACAGGGTCAAATGACAGCTGCTGCCCCCAGTGCCAAACAGCCTGCCCTCATCTTGATGTCACCGCACTCCCGATGCGATAGCATCGGGCCTTTTTACTAGTAGTAAAATAAAAAAGACTTTACTTACCTTCTCCAGCGCTGTCCTCCCGGTGTCTCCCTCTGTGCAGCTGCGCTCCTCCACATCCTGGTTCTCGGTAATGCCGGTCATGTGATCGGCACAGCAGAGTAACATCATCTCTGCATGCCCGATCATAGCGGCAAGCAGGGAGACACGGGGAGGACAGCACTGGAAAAAAATACATAAAGTCTTTTTTTATTTTACTATGGGCAACATCATGGGATGCCATAGCCAGCACAGGGGGGCATGTGCAATCTATGGAGGGTTGAGGGGTGTGTGTGCAGGCACATATAATATGTGCCGCTCCCCCAGTCCATCACCTCGGTGCAGTTTCAGCACTGCTGTGATGGACAGCGGCAGTGCATACTATATGAGCGGGGGCACGTGACCTCCCGCTGCCTCCTGCAGCCTACACCAGCCCGCCCCAGCCCCCGCACAGGCTCCAGAGCTGCCCACCTCCCCTGCAGTTATATAATCCATATAATCGGATTATAAATCGCACCCCCAACTTTCACCAAACATTTGGGGGAACAAAAGTGCGTTTTATAATCTGAAAAATACGATACTTGGTTTAAGGCTCTATTTACACTGTGCGTTTTTGGTCTGTTTTTGCTCATCAGTTTCTGTAGCCAAAACCAGGAGAGGAACAATTAGAGGATAAGTATAATAGAAACATGTCACCACTTCTGTATTTATCACCCACTCCTGGTTTTAGCTACAAAAACTGACGCGCAAAAACAGACCAAAAACGCACAGTGTGAATGGAGCCTAACAGTCATTCTGTGCTGATATCAGTAGCTGACTTACTCCAGGGAGAACAGTGAAGGGTGCAGAGTACTTGTGCGTAGTAGTTTAGTAGATAGGGGAATCAGTAAAATTGCATACAAAAGCTATATTATGTATCCTTAAAAAACCCTTTTTCTGAAATAAGGCCCCTAATAGAGGCTGTAGCAGTTACAAATCGATGGCACATGATGCCCTTTCTGCACAAGTCCACATAGGCAGCTACAAGTTTACTATCATGGAAACCTTCTTGGCTCTTCTGACCTGCATAGATTTACATGGGAGTCTCCAGAAATAAGGGAACAATCTCCTGGACTACGAGAGTGGGCATTTTGTAGATTATTAACATAGTAACATAATATTTAAGGTTTAAGGAAGACCTTAAGTCCATCTAGTTCAACCTATAGCCTAATGGTGGGTTTACACACACCAATCATTGTGTCCAATATCTGAACAGATCTCTGGTTGCAGTGAAATCATGGACACATAGTTCCATTTTGTGGCTGTGTACAACATGGAGCAATGTGTCCATGATTTCACTGCAACCAGAGATCTGTTCAGATATTGGACACAATGATTGGTGTGTGTAAACCCACCATAACATGTTGATCCAGAGGAAGGCAAAAAAAAAAAAAAAAAACATGTGGCAACACTAAGCTCCACATTGGGGGAGAAAATTCCTTCCTTACTCTAGATACGGCAATCAGACTAGTTCCCTGGATCAATGTCCTATCAAGAATCTAGTATAGATAACAGGTAATATTATATTTTTCAAGAAAGGCATACAGGGCACTCTTAAATGTTATGGCCGCTTTACACCTTGCGATATCGCAAAGCAGCATCGATAAAAAGTCGTGTGGCTGTTGCAGTTGATATCGTTCGTACGTTGTGTCGTGTAAATGGGCAATGCGACGCGAAAACAACCCAACTACGATATTGCATGAAGATTGTGCAAGCCCTTCAACCGTACAATATTGTATAGACGATGTGACAGGATCGTGCTGTGTGACAGCGCAACTACGATTTGGAGCGCAACTTCCCCTATTCACTCTAATGTTAAATGGTCGTTCCCTGAATTGCTCATACCCAGCGCAAAGAAGGGGCGTACACCATCGTAGTTGCGTTGCCTGCCAATATCTCCCTGTGTAACATCTCCCATGCAATCTTGGACAATTGCCAAAAACGTGCACGCTCTTGTGAAGTATGCAATATCGGAACGATATTGCGACATGTAAAGAGGTCCTTAGTATTGAGTCACTCATCACAACATCATGTGGCAGAGAGTTCCATAGTCTCACTGCTCTTACAGTAAAGAAGCCACGTCTGCGATTATGATTAAAGCTTCTTTCCTCCAGACGTAGAGGATGCCCCCTTGTGCCCATCTCAGGCCTAAGAGTTAGGGTATGTGCACATCAGTCGTTTCTGCATCTTTGCAGAACGACCGGGAACCGGTGGAGATTAGCAGAACTGAGTTTTCTGCACTCGCTAGTGTCCCTGGTTTTGTTAGCGTTTTGCTAACGATTTGCGATCGGGTTACTAGCGGTCGGACAGCGTGTTCTTGGCGATTTCCCCGGCGTGTTCCTTAGCGATTTCCAGACTGGTCTTTGCTGCACTTGTTCAGCTGGACCCGCTGGAAAACCGCTGAAAAGAAGTCGCTTGCTCTATCTTTGACAACTGGTCGGAAACCGGTGAATAAACTGAAATCGTCAAAACAAAAATCGTTGTAATGTACACAGCGTTTTCAAAACTCCATTGACTAGCATGTTAATCCTACCGGTGGGTAGGATTAACATAAATTAACATAAAACTCAGCGGGAACCGCCGACGGAAACCGGTCAAAACCAGCCCACAAAACGACTGATGTGCACATACCCTAAAAAGATCATTAAAAAGGTCTCTGTACTGTCCCCTCATATATTTATACATTATTATAAGATCACCCCTAAGCCTTCGTTTTTCCAAACTAAATAACCCCAAGTTTAATAACCTGTCTTGGTATTGCAGACCCCTCAGTCCTCAAATAACCTTGGTCACTCTTCTCTGCACCCGCTCTAGCTCAGCTATGTCTTTCTTATGCACCGGAGACCAGAATTGTACACAGTATTCTAAAGGCCACTTTACACACACTGATATCTGTGTCCAACTTCTGAACAGATCTCTGGTTGCAGTGAAATCATGGACACATTGTTCCATTTTGTGGCTGTGTACAAAATGGAGCAATTAATCCATGATTTCACTGCAACCAGAGATCTGTTCAGAAGTTGGACACAGATATCAGTGTGTGTAAAGTGGCTTTAAGTGTGGTCGCAGTAGTGACTTGTATAGAGGTAAAATTATGTTCTCCTCATGAGCATCTATGACTCTTTTAATGCATCCCATTATTTTATTTGCCTTTGCAGCAGCTGCCTGACACTGGCCACTAAATGTGAGTTTGTCATCTACCCATACATCCAGGTCTTTTTCAGTGGTAGTTTTGCCCGGTGTTTTACAATTAAGCACATAATTATACCTTTTATTTCCTCTGCCCAAGTGCATTACTTTACATTTATCCCCATTAAAGCTCATTTACCATTTATCAGCCCAAGCTTCTAGTTTACATAAATCCTCCTGTAATATAAAATTGCCCTCCTCAGTATTGATTACCCTGCAGAGTTTAGTGTCATCTGCAAATATTGAGATTCTACTCTGTACGCCCCTACAAGGTCATTAATAAATATGTTATAAAGAAGTGGGCCCAATACTGAGGGCATAACAAGGGCAATGTGTATACAAACTAAATTTTTCTGGGCCGTTGCTTATTGGGGGCATTCTCTGGCTGACTACTCTTGGGGTTACACGTAGTGATGTTCCAGCGACCCGACCAACGATTGGGATCGCTGGAATATCGCTATGTGATTGCTGGTGAGATGCCAGACAGGCAGATCTCACCAGAGATCACCCAGCGATGCACCGACACCCGACGGTCGCTGGGATTGGTCAGAGTGTCGGGCGCACACTGGGTGTCGCTGGTCGCTGCCCGTGCTGATGCATGCATGACAGCAGAGGCCATCGATTGAAAAATGCTCCCGGCCATTCCGCAACGATCAGCGAGCTGTTCGCTGGTCGTTGTGGCATGTCGCACGCAGCGATGTCGCTGGTAAGGTCGCTACAACGTCACAAAACCTGTGACATTGCAGCGACATCGGTAGCGATGTCGCTGCGTGTAACCCGGCCTTTAGGCATTATTCACACATCAGTGATTTTTCACATGAATAAACAAAACAGACTGATTTTCATCAGTATTTTGATTCAGATTTTCAGCATCATGTCAGCTTTTACCATCCGGATTTTGTCAGCGATTTTCTCATATGGCAAGAAAAATAGAAAAGATTGCACAGTTTTACCTACCCATTAAAGGGAACCAACCACCCCAAATGACCCCCCCGGACTGTTAATATGTGTCCCTACACCCAGCACACACATTTGGGGCAATCGTTTTTGCTAAAAAAACTGTTTAGTAGAAGCTAAGATATAGCTTTATGAAGTTTAATAAATTGAGACGGATGGGTGTTACCTAGCTTTGTCCACGTGCAGTGTCCGTGCCTGTGAGCCTCCTCTCCCCTCTCACTTTCTAAAAGCCTGGCCGCGTCATGAAAGGGGCGGGGCTAAATTGCAACGAGCCCCGCCCCTTTCATGACGCGGTTTAGCCCCGCCCCTTTCATGACGCGGCCAGGCTCTTAGAAAGTGAGAGGGGAGGGGGGAGAGGAGGCTCACAGGCACGAACACTGCACTAGGTAACACCCAGTCGTCAGAATTTATTAAACTTCATAAAGCTATATCTTAGCTTCTACTAAACAGTTTTTTTAGCAAAAACGATTGCCCCAAATGTGTGTGCTGGGTGTAGGGACACATATTAACAGGCAAGGGGGTCATTTGGGGTGGTTGGTTCCCTTTAATACCAGATATCACATGGATTGCACGTGAATAGCATCCATGGCATGTCTCAATTTCACTAAACGTTGTGAGAAATATCTGCAACAAACCCTTAATCGTCTATAAAATATATATTAATAGAGAGTGTGTCAAGTCCGGGTTACACGTAGCAATATCGGTAACGATATCGATGCAACGTCACAGGGTTTGTAACATTGCAGCGACCTCGCCAGCGAAGTCACTGCGTGTGGCAACGACCAGCGATGAGCTCGCTGATCGTTGGTCGCTGCGAAATGGCCGGGACCACTTTTTGATCACTGGTCTCCCGCTGCCCCGCATGCATCGACATTTGTGACAGGGGCAATGACCAGCGATCCTCCCGAAGCTGCGCCCGAGACACCCAACAGTCCCTGCGACCGTCAGGTGTCGGCGCATCGCTGGGGAATCGCTGGTGAGTCTTCCTGTGTGGCATCTCACCAGCTATCACATACCGATGTTCCAGCGATCCCGGTCCAGTCGGATCTTTGATTGGGTCGCTCGAACATCGGTATGTGTAATCAGGCCTTAAGGGGATGGAGGAGTGAAGAGAAGCACACAATAGTGATAAAACCAAGTGTCTGCAAATAAGCATCGCCATCTGCTGACCAAAGGTGGCAAGTTTGGAAAATGACAATTCAGGAATTGAAGAGCGAAGTATACGTTCCCTAGGGAGCAGAGAAGAATAGACACCAGGTCAGGTGACAGGTGTAGGTCAGTTAAGAATTATAAAAACCTGGTAAACCAGAGAAGGGACGGAGATGACGCCTGGACCTGATGGAGAACGGTCGTGTGAGCAGAGGAGCGGGCTTAAAGCTGAACATTCGTAACCAGAACTGAGATGAAGACCAGAACCAGTTCTAGGGGAAGATTCCTGACCAAACTGGAAAGACAACCTGTCCATGGTTGAGGTCCGTTGCTTCCCGACAGATGTGCACTGCCAAGTGGGGGACTGGGTCCACACTTCAGTGAACAAAGGTAGCCAGCATGAGAAATTATCCACCAGTGAGTGTGGACTTGCAGCCTGGCGAGTAATGTTGTTAACCTCCATTAGTGACTGTATACTGTTTTGTGTTAGTTGACGAAGGTGACGGGTAGAGACGTGACACTGACGCTCCCCTGGTTGAGGAATAACATATGGTGACCATTATTGAATGTTAGGAGGGAAATGATATTATGTAAATAGTATCATACTTATATGCTGTATTACTATATTCTTTATTGCAACCTACGTAATCTGTTTTATTGCTGCCAACTGTGCCATTCTCCGGCTGTATGCCATAGGCACGATTTCTTTTTTTTATGTAAACAAATCGTTAATTCAGTTACCATTGCCTCCTCACTGTCTGTGCTGTTTCATTCTTGCATCTGCAGGAACTGAGCCCATTGCACACCGGGATGGGTTTAGTCATACAGCCAACACCTGCCTCTAGCAGCAACAATTGGAGCATGTTCTCTGCTGTTCAACTCATTTGATGCCACTGACAGTCTTTGACATTTTAGTGGCACAGTCATCTGTTTAGGCGCCCATTGCCCCCAACCGTTCTCGTAAAGCAATTGTGGGGCCATGGGAGACTTGGCTTTATTGGAGTTTGCTATAAAGATTAACAAAAATGATACATGAGAGATTGAATCAAATCCTTTTCCCCATGCATAAAAATTAATAAAAAAAAAAAATAAAAAAAATATGTAAGGCTGGCTTCACATTTGCGTATGGGAAGGCAGCGTTTTGCTGCGTTCCCATACGCAGTTAAACGCATGCGCACTGCGTTCCTATGTTTAACATAGGAACGCATGGTGCCTGCGTTTGCTGCGTTCGGGTGCGGATGCGGACGATATCTGCTGCTTCCGGTGTCCAGCATCCGCACCCGGGACGCAGCATGTTGGGTTTTTTTGTGCGTTTGGGGAGCTTGGACAATCAGCAAGCGTCCCCAAGCGTACAAAAAAAGCATTGTCTTCAATGGGTCCGCAGTGTCCTCTGCATGACACAGCAGGAGAACGCTGCGGACCCATTGAAAAATCTCCCGGTGGCCGCCGGTGATGTCACAGGAGCTCACCGACGGCCACCGGGAGATCAGCTGACCCTCTGCTGTCCTCCTTCTCCCCGCCGCCTGTAATCTCATAGCGATGTCGGCGGGGAGAACAGCTGATCTGAAAGCTGTTTGAATCTTCCCGCGCCGACATCTCCTCACAGTGTCGGCGCGGGAAGATTCAAACAGCTCTCAGATCAGCTGTTCTCCCCGCCGACAGTCCCGGAGCTTACCGGCGGCCGGGGGGCGGAGATCTCCGGCGCTGATCTCCGCCTCCGGCCCGCCCCCGGACAGCGCCGATTGGCTGCCGGGCTCCATAGTGATGTGTCCGCAGGCGGACATTATCCGCTGCGGACACATCAAAGTGTCCCTGCTTCTGACAGCGTTTGTGTCTGCATGCCATCAGCATGCAGACACAAACGCTAATGTGAAGCCAGCCTAACCCATTTGGTAAAGGCAGAAAAATAAAAAAATTCAAATGAAAGAATTAATGATTTTTGGTCTCTGCACCTCCCAAACATAGTGCAATACAAAGTGATCAAACCCCCCCAAAATCATAAAAGATCTCAGTACACAAAATACACTCTCTAATGCCAATCTGTCAACAGAAATATAAAAAAAAATATATCAATATCGGAAGATGGTGTGACACAAACAATTTTTTTTTTAAACTAGTAAACTACTAATAAAAGAAAAATCGCTGTAATGGAACAGATCTGGAGAATCATGAAGTCTAGGCGCTTTTATCACACAATGCACTGAAACAATGAAACAAACAATAAAAACAATGGTGGCACCGCTCTTGGAAAAGGATGTAAAACAGTGAAAATAGGAAAAATAAGAAATCACTGTAAGGCTGGGTTCACATTAGCGTTCCCCTCCGCAGGGTTCTGCGGAGGGGAATCGCCAAGTGTGCGCAGCGGCCGCCAGCTCCTATCTTCAGAATGGGAGCGCACGGTGCTGCGCTTGACTGCGCATGACCGTGCGCACCCATTCACACCCATATGTGATCTGTGCGCAGGCGGAATCACACAGTCTCGTCCGCACCAGGGACGCGACATGTTGCATTCCTGGTGCGGACGACATTGTGTGATCTGTGCGCAGGCATCCACCTGCGCACAGATCACATATGGGAGTGAATGGGTGCGCACGGTCATGCGCAGTCAAGCGCAGCACCGTTCGCTCCCATTCTAAAGATAGGAGCTGGCGGCCGCTGCGGTCACATTGCGGATCCCCTCTGCAGAATGCTGCGGAGGGGTCCGCAAATGTGAACCCAGCCTAAGGCTGGCTTCACACTACGTTTTTTTTTACTATCCTGTTCTGTTCGTTTTTGAATCAAACAGAACAGGATCGTTTTTGGCCGCCATACATCCCTATGGTGCCGGATTGGCCCTATTTGGCCATCCAGTTTTGTGAACCTGATTCAGGATTCGTTTCTATCCTGTTTGTCACCGGTTCCAAAAACAGAAATGAATCATGTCTGGTGCGGCACACTTATCATGGGGGCCTATGGAGCCGGATCTGGGAAACAACAGAATCGTTTTCCAGGTGCAGTTCCAGGGTACAGAGCATGCACAGAACAGGAGCGCTGCTCTGTACCCATAGTACATGTGTGCAATTTCACTTTAGCAATGTATCTATATACACTGCTAAAGTGATACTAAATAAAGGGATGGATAAAAATAAAAAATAATAAATTCTCACGTTTCTGGCGACTCACGAGTGTCCTGCGCTGAATACATCTCCTGGCAGTTTGAGGACCTTGCATAATATCACCGAGAGGGGTGGGGCAACCCCATCACATGACCACATCAGTGCGCAGGGTTTAAATCTTTAAATCGTGCTGATGTGGTCATGTGATCGGGTTGCCCCTCCTCTCCCGATGACATCATGCAAGGTCCTCGAACTGCCAAGAGATGTATTCAGCGCAGGCTACTCGGGAGTTGCCGGAAAGGTGAGAATTTATGATTTTTTATTTTTAACCATCCCTTTTATATATAGATACACTGCTAAAGTGATCTAACAGCGCTGACAGCACTTGCCACAGGCTCGGCTCCCCGCTGCTATTTGTATCCGGATACCGAACTGGACACAGAAATGGCATCTGGAGTTGCCAATCCGATGCTGTCCGTTCCTGTGCAAAAAATAGGATCCAACGAACAGGAACAAAAACGTAGTGTGAAGCCAGCCTAAGGCTTCATTCACACTGTGCGTTTTTTTGATCCGTTTTTTATCTGTTTTTTGCAGTGCACTGGAAAAAAACGGATCACTCAAATGACATCCAGCAAAGTCTATGGGTTTCATTGTTGCCAGTCAGACTGTGCTCTTTTATAGTGATCTGTTTTTTCACTTTAGGAGCACTCCATTTTGGAAAATGATATGTCAATTTGTATTGCGTTTTTCTCTAGCATTTTTTCCCAAAGCAGCCCTTTAAGGCTGCATACTCACGATGAGTAGACGCAGCATTTTGGACGCAGCGTCTTGCTGAGGTGGGTCACTATAATGGATCATGCAAGGGGGGTTTGTTCCCTTGGTGAAACGCCAAGCCACGCCCACTGATGGGAAACCCACCTGAACCGCTCATGCCCCACAACTTCCGGCCGCTTGCTGTAAAAGAATGCTCGTTATCATAAGGCACAAGCCCTGTTTCAGAGGCAGGGGATTGGTGTATTTAGTGCGGGAGAAAACACTAAAATATGCAGCATATCTGCTAAGTAAAAACGGCATCATGGAGACAGGAATTAGCAAAACCCATAGACGTTGATTGGAAAATACGCTGCTGAAGATTTGGTGGAGATCTGCTGCATATACACAGCAGATATGAACCAAATAAGCAGCAAATATGCATCATGTGAACACGCCCTTAGGCCTTTTTCAGACATCCATGTAAAACGGGTGAGGGGCTTTTTTGTATCTGTGTGTAAGGCTGGCTTCACACCACAGTTTTTTTGATCCGGGGCTGTCCGGTGTAAACCAGACAGCCCCGGACCGGTTTTTGGCCCCATAGCAGCCGGATGGTAGCTCTCTGCCATCCGGTTTCATCACTCCGGGACACTACGTTTTATTCTCTCTGGACACAAAAATTATGCTTGCATCATTTTTTTGTCCGGGAGAAAAATCTCCCCAATTTGCCGGATCACAGATTCGGCTGGATTCTCCCGGAGCCAGGGCAATCCAGCGCGTCCAAACATGGGAGCCTCTGGGACTGAATTGCCCCGGACCGGGAGGATCCGGGAACCGGACACTGGCGGCTGCACGCTGCTGTTGTATCAGGACCGCGGCTAGCTCCATGCTAGCCGTGGTCTTGAAAAATCAGCAGCTGCGGCTGCAATTACAGCCATCCGACTACACACAGGACCGGAGGACACATTTGGCCCTCCGGTTCTGTGTGCTGATCCGGTCCGGGGCTGTCAGGGTCATCCCGGACAGCCCCGGACCGGATCACACCGTGGTGTGAAGCCAGCCTAAGGCGGCCGTCACACGCACAGATATCTTGCCCGATATCGTTTAAGCGATCTCCTTTTTGATCGCTTAAGCGATATCGGGCTTAAAATCGATGCATGTAATCAAGCGATTCACGATGTGAAATCGCTTGATCGTGACATCGCTGATCTGAGGTCCGGTTCTCAGATCTAGCGATGATCGATTTCACGATCTCCTTCATCGTGGTGTATAACACCACGATGAGCGATCTCCCAGCGGCAGAGCCTATGCTGGGAGATGGTAACTATGGTACACGTCGGGTAACTAAGCGACGCGCGGCGCCTAGTTACCCGATGTGTACCATAGTTACCAGCGAGATCGCGGCTCCACATCGCTGGTGAGTCTGTCTGTGTGACATCTCACCAGCGATGTGAGCGATATTGTAAGCGATTGCGCGTGCACGTGATCGCTTACAATATCGCTAAAGATATCTGTGCGTGTGACGGCCGCCTAAGGCTGGTTTCACACCACAGTTTTTTTCCTGATCAGGTTTGTGTGTCAAAGCCAGGAGTGTCTCCAAAACTCAGAATAGGTGTCAATCTTTCAATTATACTTTTTCTCTGCAAGTTCTTCTCCTGGTGCCTTTCCTGGTTTTGGCAAACAAACCTGATCAGGGAAAAAACTGTGGTGTGAAACCAGCCTTACACATCATGGGTCATACATGTGCTGTCTGTGTGCTATTCATATGACATGTGGATAGCACACAGACAGCATGTCATTGTATACTCACCTGTCTCCAGCGCTTCCTGTTCCTCTCTCTTCCGGGAACGCTGAAGCTCACAGTTCAGTGAATATTCATGAGACTAATGAGTGGCCGCGGAAGTGAGAGGAACAGGACATCGCTGGAGTCAGGCAAGTATAAAATTCTTTATTTTTTAACTTAAAACTCTTGGCTCAGGTCCGTGCTCATGGATGTCGGATGTCAGATGGATGACATCCATGTGCAGGATGTTTTTGCACTGTTTTTTGGTCCATGCTGTCACCAAAAAATGGACATCTCCATGTGGAACACGCGGACACACGCTGGCTGTACATTGAGGCACAGTCCATGTGGAAAAACGTACACGTGAATATGACTCTTCACTAACATTAGTGTATGTGTGTCCGTGTCCTCAGCATGCATGTGGCTGCACGGACGTCACACGTACCGGAGACACGGACATGTGATAGAGGCCTTAAGGGGTTAAAAGGAAGCAGTCAGCTGATTCTTATTCCTGGGCACAATGATCTGCTGACTGGTTTCCTATAATGGCGGCCAGTAATTGAGGACAGGGTATATATGTCACCAAATGAAGTACAAAAGGACTTGTTTTTCCACAACACGTGAGGTGTGGGGTGGGGTCAATGGCCCCATATATGTTTTTATGGATAACCTAAACTGAAATAATAGGAAATGTTTTATATGGAAGATTTCAGCACCAGTCCTTTTCTCATTAGTGAAGTGGATGCCACAATGCTGACAGGAGACATTGGTGACCCGCACCATCCCCTGCTCCTTTTTCCTATGAACATGTTATACAGGCACCACAGACATAATATAAGCAGAGCAACAATGGAACACCCCAGGCGCCATCATTACAATGGAAGCTGTGTGTAAAACTTGTTACCAAACCTACAAAGTGACATCAAAGTACAAGATATGGTAATTGGTGAAGTCAGTCAGGGTCGTGCAACTAAAAGTTCCAGCATGCCCTGCTTGCAGTGGAGGGGTATTACTGGGACTCATCATTACATGTGACACCCGGAGCTCCCGTCACAGCGCCCCCTCTGGTGCTCACCTGTCACTCTCAGCCCCCGGGATGTGCACGGTCGGCGGCGGAGCAGCCATGTCTGTGAGATGCGGAGCGCACGGTGCACTGACACCGGACTGCGTCTTCCGGATCCAACACACCGCGGAAATCCTGTTCCTGAATATAGACCGGGAGGCGGCAGAAGACGTGTCCTCCCCGTACTGCACAGGAGCCTGCAGAGGCTGAGACAGGCGGACACCACCACTGTGCTGGGGGGAGATGGCAGCCACTACTGTATACTGTGCTGGGGGGAGATGGCGACTACTTCTAATGTACACTGTGCTGGGGGAGACGGCAGCCACTACTGTATACTGTGCTGGGGGAAGATGGCGACTACTAATGTATACTGTGCTGGGGAGAGATGGCGACTACTTCTAATGTATACTGTGCTGGGGGGAGATGGCGACTACTGTATACTGTGCTGGGGGGGAGATGGCGACTACTAATGTACACTGTGCTAGGGGGGGGGGGGGAGATGGCGACTACTTCTAATGTATACTGTGCTGGGGGGGAGATGGCGACTACTTCTAATGTATACTGTGCTGGGGGGGAGATGGCGACTACTTCTAATGTATACTGTGCTGGGGGGGAGATGGCGACTACTTCTAATGTATGCTTTGCTGGGGGGAGATGGCAGCCACTACTGTATACTGTGCTGGGGGGGAGATGGCGACTACTAATGTATACTGTGTTGGGGGGGAGATGGCGACTACTAATGTACACTGTGCGGGGGGGGGGGGGAGATCGCGACTACTTCTAATGTATACTGTGCTGGGGGGGAGATGGCGACTACTAATGTACACTGTGCTAGGGGGAGATGGCGACTACTTCTAATGTATACTGTGCTGGGGGGGAGATGGCAGCTAATGTATACTGTGCTGGGGGGAGATGGCGGCTACTGTATACTGTGCTGGGGGAGATGGCGACTACTAATGTATACTGTGCTGGGGAGAGATGGCGACTACTTCTAATGTATACTGTGCGGGGGGAGATGGCAGCCATTACTGTATACTGTGCTTGGGGAGACGGCAGCCACTACTGTATACTGTGCGGGGGGGGAGATGGCGACTACTACTGTATACTGTGCTGGGGAGAGATGGCGACTACTTCTAATGTATACTGTGCGGGGGGGGAGAGGCAGCCACTACTGTACACTGTGCTGGGGGGAGATGGCAGCCACTACTGTATACTGTGCTTGGGGAGACGGCAGCCACTACTGTACACTGTGCTGGGGGAGATGGCAGCCACTAATGTATACTGTGCCGGGGAGAGACAGCAGCCACTACTGTATACTGTGCTTGGGGAGACGGCAGCCACTACTGTATACTGTGCGGGGGGAGACGGCAGCCACTACTATACACTGTGCTGAGGGGAGATGGCAGCCACTACTGCACACTGTGATGGGGGGAGATGGTGACCACTACTGTGTACTGTGCTGGGGGGAGATGGCAGCCACTAATGTATACTGTGTGGGGGGGGAGACAGCAGCCACTACTGTATACTGTGCTGGGAGAGACGTCAGCCACTAATGTATACTGAGCTGGTGGAGACGGCAGCCACTAATGTATTCTGTGCGGGGGGGAGACGGCAGCCACTACTGTATACTGTGCGGGGTAGAGACGCAGCCACTACTGTATACTGTGCGGGGTAGAGACGGCAGCCACTACTGTATACTGTGCGGGGGGAGACGGCAGCCACTAATGCATACTGTGCTAGGGGAGACGGCAGCCCCAACTGTGTACTGTGCTGGGGGGGGGGATGGCGACCACTAAAAGTATACTGTGCTGGGGGGAGATGGCAGCCACTACTGACTACTCTTTACTGTGCTGGTGGGGGAGATGGTGACTACTACTGTGCTGGGGGAGATTGCAGCCACTACTGTGAACTGTGCTGGGGGGAGATGGTGACCATTACAGACTACAGTGTACTGTGGTGGGGGGAAGAGAAGATGGCGACCACTACAGACTACTATGTACTGTGCTGGGGGGTGGGGATGGCGACCACTAAATGTATACTGTGCTGGGGGAGACGGCAGCCACTACTGACTACTGTGTACTGTGTTTGGGGGGGGAGATGGCGGCCACTAATGTATACTGTGCTGGGGGGAAATGGCGACCACTAATGTATACTGTGCTGGGGGGAAATGGCAGCCGCTACTGACTGTACTGGGGGGTGATGGTGACCACTACCATACCTCCCAAGTTTAGAAAAGCAGAAAGAAGGACAAAAAATGTGGCGCATAAATTTTAACCATGCCCTTAACCACTCCCAAACCACACCCATTTACAAGTGACAGACATTCAGATGCCCTTATTAATATTAATCTTCTGATTATTGCATTTTTGCTGCATTTTTTTGCCTTTTCCAATTCATTTGATGCGTTTTAGTGCCGTTTAGTACTGACAACACAGACTATGGGCTGCCCCATCATACAACGCAGCAGGACGGCCGAGACTAGTGCCTGCCCTGCAGCATTGTGCGGTTTATAGCCACAGCTGTGGAGTCAGTAGCCAAACCTTTGACTCCAAATCCTCAGTTTCCCTGAATCCAACTTCACCAAAATGGACATCGTCTCAGACTCCAACTCCACAGTCCTGGTGTGCAGCCTGTAAGCCAAATCTCCGACTCCACCAAAATGGACACAGACTCTGAGTCCACTGAACTGTGTATAGCGCACCATGATGGCAGGCTGCCGTCCACTATAGGACACAATACTAGCTCTGGGGATGCATTAGGGAGATGGGAAAAAAGTTCCACAAGGTCAACTATCACTTCAGCCTTCACCAGTTGGGCCTTTATGGCGGAGTGGCCGAACGTAAGCCTCTCAAATAAAGGATTTCATTTGTGTGATCCTTTTTATGCAGTGCACTGCAAAAATTGATAAAAAACTGCAGACTCTGAATGTAGCCTATATGGCCCCCAACCTGGTATATATGGACCCCAACTTGATATATATGGTCCACAACCTGGTATATATGGACCCCAACTTGATATATATGGTCCCCAACCTGGTATATATGGTCCCTATCCTGGTATATGTGGTGGCCCCTGAGGGTCCAGTCGCCACAGAGATACTGCAGCTTAGCCAGTGGTGTGGTACCCCCCCACCCCTGGTAAGGAGGGAGCACTACACAGTACCCACATCCAACCCCAGCCCACTCTAGGCCAGGGGTACTGAGACGGAAGAGATGCCATGATGGGCATACCCCATCCCTGGCTGGAGAAGGGGATTAGGTAGAGGAGTGGGTGGAACAGTTAAGGTACCTTCACACGCGGCAATATTGGTAGGCAACTTCACTGGCAATTTGCTGGTTGCAGTGAAATCATGGACACATTGTTCCATTTGTACACACCAACAAAATAGAACAATGTGTCCATGATTTCACTGTACCCAGCAAATTGCCAGTGAAATTGCCTAGCAATATTGCTGCGTGTGAAGGTACCTTTAGGAAATAATGGAGTACTAGGAGGCAGGGCCGTATTTGTAGTTCCTGCTGCCATAGGCACTTTCAGAGGTCACCCCATCACATTATTTTATCCGTCAGGCAGATCCACTCTGTATTCCGCCTGAAATAGAAACACAAAAATGCTAAAAGGAATGACCCCCATGCACATCAATGTAAAACTGGATTGCTGTTCATATGTTCAGTCTTTTGAGGTTTTTCTTTTTAACTGTGTGTCCTATCTTTTATCTGCATTCCAGCAGTCAGGGTGTTCACAGATGTCAGCGCCCATAGCCTTCAGATAGCAGTTACGAGACCTCCATACACATGAGACTAAAGTTGGCTACATCTGTGAGGACAGTCTAATGTGTATGGGGGTTCTAACTGATGATTGGGCAAGAGAAATAAGGATCCAGCATGTCCAATTACTGGCTGTAGATCCTTTTCTCCTCTAAGTGATAAGCTGCATCCAGAGATGTCTAAAGCCCCTTTCACATCAGCGGTTCTGTCCGGATCCGGCAGATTTGCGCCAGTTCTGCCACCTAACGGCCGACTTGCGGTACACTTGTGGCAAGCCCCCATTCATTCTGTATGGGGCTTGCGGCAATTGTGGTTTTTCCACGATACAGCAAATCCAGCAGGCGCAAAAAAAAGCGATTAGCAGTGGTTTTTTCTTTTGCTACAGCAAGTGCTGGATCCGGCAGAACCGCACCCGACCGCAAGCTCTATAGACAAGGCATGGGCCTTGCTGGTTCGGTGCCGCAAGTAGGCCGTTAGGTGGCAGAACTGGCGCCATCTACCGGATACATCAGCAAACCGCTGATGTAAAAGCGGCCTAACAGCAGCTTCAATACAGTATACAGGGACACTGGGAAGAATGAGTGCTCCTGTATATGGGAGAGCCTGAAACATTTACCACTGGGGGCTATTGGACCAGTGAGCAGATCTGGCGAGGACCCTCTACTAGGTTCATGGGTAAGTTACCATTGTGCACTTTACCTTAGTTTAGACCAGGGTTTATGTTATACCTACGTGGTTAAACTGCACTTTATTACCCTGATCTATGCACCTTCAGCACTTTGCACTTTTACTACCCCTCTGAACCTTTTGTGTACTGTCCCTGCCTGTCTTGCCCACTTGTCATTTGTCTCCCTCCTTTTTGTCTTGAATCCTTGTCATTTTTTATTGGTGACATGTTTATTTATTGTATCCACTGCATTTAATAAAGCATTATATTTGCAATATACACTCGTGTGGACAGTAAATACGTGGTATAGTTACGTGGGCATCAGAACTCTCATTCTCTTTCTTTTTACAATGTATTCAGAGTAGTCTGCCCTTAACATGGTCATACCCGGTCCCCTTTTTCTCATATTTACCACTGGGGGGTATACATGAATACACTGTCTAACTTTTTTTTGGGTTACAGGCATCATAAATATAAAAATATTATGTGGGTGTTGCACCATGGACCACAATTACCCTGGTGATATGGTGGTGGAGGAGGACTAGAATGAAATAGCAAAAATCAGAAAGCGTATACCCATGTGTGGGGGTAAAGAGGAGCATGGGAATATACTGTGGCACCCCTGCGGGTAAGTTGCCGCAGGAACACCTGCTGCAGGGAGGGATTTCCACATCAGGTAAACTTACATACAACACCTTTCACCCCAGACCTGAAGGGGGAGCTCTACTTGCCGACTTCAGGCAAGGTCCCCTACACTCCATGACAGAAGTGATGTCGCTTATCCATGTTATGTAAATAAAAGCTTATAACCTGACGTTAAATTCATCCATTGGTTTTATAAATTACTCGTTTGAAAGCTGAAAGCCTGCCAAATGTGGTTTAGATTAAGAAAATAAATTGACATCAATGCTGAAATATTGATCATTTAATGACAGAATGGTCAGATTTTGGCAAGACAAATGTTTTGTTGCCTGGTCATATAATGCACCCAATCCAAGTTTACATATTCACCTGTGCTCAGTAAATGATCGGTTAATTAGTGGGTGTGTCTAAAAAGAAATCCAGCACCCCAGACCTCCACTTAAACTGCAACTTGAGCACCACCCTGCGACCAAAGCCTTGATTATCAAGAGGCTGAAGACCAGATCCACTGCAGAGGTGGTTGGCACCTTTATTGTGTCCCAGCGTCAAGTACAAAGAATTAAAAAAAGATCTGAAGAGACTGGTGGTGGTGTGTTTGACAAGCCAAGGTTCGGCAGACCCCGCAAGACAACTGCTCAGGAGGAAAGTTTGTTGGATAGAAAATCCAAAGCCAAGCCCCTCTTCCACTGCAGCAGAGCTCCAACAGGCCTGGTCACCTTATGTCCCTGTGTCAACTAGAACAATTTGTAGGATTCTGTCTCGAAATGGCCTCCATGGTCGGATCAGTGCCCAGAAGCCAGCACAAAACAAAAGGCAAATAAAAAACTGATGGATGCTGGAAAAGTGGCAGAAGGTGGATTTCTCTGATGAATCTTCAGTAGAATTACACCACAGCTGCCGCAAATACTGCAGGAGACCCACTGGAACCCGTGTGGATTCAAAATACACCCAGAAATTGTGTGCGAAACATTTGCAAGGTGGAAGGCAATATCAATAGTCTAAAATATCAAGAAGTTTTAACTACCTCTTATATTCCAAATCATAAAAGGGGTCAAATTCTGCAGCAGGATGGTGCTCCATCTCATACATCCATCTCTACAACAAAGTTCCTCCAAGCAGAAAAGATCAAAGTGCTCAAGAACTGACCAGCCAAGTCACCAGACATGAACATCATTGAGCATGTTTGGGGTAGGATGAAAGAGGAATCTTGGAAAACAAAACCAAAGAATCTAGATGAACTCTGGGAGGCATGTAAGACTGCATTCTTTGGTATTCCTGATGACTTATACAATTTATTGATTGAATCATTGATGAACCGCATGGATGCAGTCCTTCAAGCTCATGGAAATCACACAAAATATTAAATATGACTCCAATAGCACCACAACTTCATTCACCAATGTTATGCAACATGTATTTGTTTTTTAAGTTAATTTTTTATTTGAAAATCACATTGTGTTCTGTGAGCGACAATTAAATGATCAATATTTCAGCATTGATGCCAATTTATTTTCTTAACCAAAACCACATTTCGGAGGGTGTCCGCTTTCAAAAGTAATTTATGCACCAATAGATGAATTTAACGTTAGGTTATAAGCTTTTAGTTACATAACATGGATAAGCGATATTACTTCTGTCAGGGAGTGTATATATTCAGGCCCGGGGGAGGAGTTAGGCAGTGCAGTTCCAGGGAGGACTGTGAAGACATCCTGGTGAATGGTGCCGCGCCAGGTCCGTGCCTGTGAGGAAGCCTAGCCAGTGTAAGGAACCCTAGCGTGAGGGTCTGAGGCAAGGCGAGGAACAGAGTGGGGGCAGAGGAACCATACCGGTTCACCCCAGCAACAGACAGAAGCAACCTAGAGTCCGAGACTGCACGGGTCCAGTTATCCCAGCAGAGAGGACCAGGGAGACTTCAAGCACAGCAACTACAGAGAGCCAGGGACAGCAGAGGAGTTAGCGGTGCCCAACAGAAGGTTTATTTTGCCTGCCATTCAAGTGAACACAGAAGAGGTTGGGGCCAGGATTCAGTTAAGGTACCGTCACACGCGGCAATTTTGCAAGCAATTTCACTGGCAATTTGCTGGTTGCAGTGAAATCATGGATACATGGTTCCATTTCTACACGGCAACAAAACAGAACCATGTATCCATGATTTCACTGCAACCAGCAAATTGCCAGTGAAATTGCTTGCAAAATTGCTGCGTGTGACGGTACCTTTAGGTCAGAACTTAAATGCACACACAGTACAGAGGAGGCCTCACAACTCATCGGGTGTGGAAATCCTGAACTGCCACCCGACCACCTAGACCAGTGATGGCGAACCTATGGCACGCGTGCCAGGGAGGGCACGCAGAGCCGCCTCCGCTGGCACGCGACCTCGCCTCTACACTGACACTTTGAACTGCCGGCACTATGGTGCCGGCAGTTCAAAGCTGTGTCGGATCAGAGCGGGGAGACATTTCTCCTCCGTCTGATACTCCCTCCTTGCAGCACCCGCCCACCGGTGTCATGTGACTGTAGTCATGTGACACGCTCAGTGCGGGAGAAGACAGAAGATGTGAGAAGAGGAACCTGCAGCGGTGAAAGCAGGAGCAGCAATGTGAGTATGACTTTTTCTTTTAAACATATAATGGCGCATTACTAATACAACCTGAGCACTAAGATTCGAGCCCCGGCCCCAGACCATCAGTGCACTGCACTGAATGACTACTTAATGCTTGTAATAAAGTTTTGGCCACTCACACACATCCAGGGATTGCTGACAATGCTCTGCACTGCACAGCTCTGTGACCTCGGCAGCTCCTCCAGCAAGGATTCCTCCTCCATTCTTCTGCAGAGACTGTCAGTGAGGGGAGCGGCACTTCTTTTTGTAGCAGAAGGTGGGGCAGGGCCAAGTGTGTGTGGGGGGGAAATATGGAACACAAGGCAGTCGGCCCTGAGGAAAGAGGAGAAAAGTGCCTGCCCTCCTCATTTGTTGCCACTGCTACTCTTACAGGAGCCCCCTCCTTCTGTATTGTCACCACCACCTCAGCAGTCAAGAGCAGGAGGAGGGAGAGAGAAGGGGTCTGTCAGGAGACTCCTGTGCTTGCAGCCATCCTCTACTGAAGACTCCAACTTCAGGCCTCCCTCTCCTGCCACTGGGTACCTTGAAATGATAAGGAAAGTGAGTATATATGTGTTCATACCTATATTATGTATGTATGATGGTATGTGTGTGATGTGCTTGTGTGTGAGGATGATGCATGTGTGAGAGTTATGCGTGTGGTGTTTGAGGGTGATGTGTATTAGGGTGATGCAAGTGTGAGGGTGGTGTGTGAGGGTGATGCATGTGTGAAGGTGATGTGTGTGAGGGTGATGCATGTGTGAAGGTGATGTGTGTGAGGGTGATGCATGAGTGAAGGTGATGTGTGTGAGGGTGATGTGTGTGGTGTGTGTGTTGATGATCTTGAGCCTGGATGTGTCTGGATGTATATATATGATGGTGTACTTGAGTGAGTGTGATGTATGATGATTCACCTGGGTTTGTGCGTGATGTATGTGTATTGGCATGCATGATTCTGTGTGTGCTTTATGTGTGACGGTCGCCTGGATGTTTCTGTGCGATGGTGTTTTTCTGACCCTAGCAACGCCACTGCTGAGGACAGAATGGGGCAATAATACTTGAGGTCAGTGAGGGTAATGCATGTGTGAGAGTTATGCATGTGGTGTGTGAGGGTGTTGCATGTGTGAGTTATGCATGTGGTGTGTGAGGGTGATGCATGTGGTGTGAGGGTGATGCATGTGTGAGAGTGATGCGTGTGATGTGTGAGGGTGATGCGTGTGGTGTGTATGTTGATGATCTTAAGCCTGGATGTGTCTGTGTGTGTAATATATGATGGTGTACTTGAGTGAGCGTGATGTAGCATGGGTCTCCTGGGTTTGTGCGTGATGTATGTTTGATGGTATGCATGATTCTGTGTGTGCTTTATGTGTGATGGTCACCTGTATGTGTCTGTGTGATGGTGCTTTTCTGACCCTAGCAACGCCACTGCTGAGGACAGGATGGGCCAATACTACCTGAGAACAGGATGGGACAATACTACTTGAAGACAAGGATGGAGCAATACTACCTGAGGATAGGATGGGGCAATATTACCTGAGAACAGGATGGGGCAATACTACCTGAGGACAGGATGGGGCAATACTACTTGAGGAAAGGATGGGGCAATACTACTTGAGGACAGGCTGGGGCAATACTACCTGAGGTCAGGATTGGGCAATACTACCTGAGGACAAGTATGTTGCTTATTACTGCAAGGGGTCAATGATGGGGCATATTGGTACAGGATGGGGCATATAAATGCAAATGAACAAGGATGGGGCATAATACTGCAAGGGGACAAGGATGGGGCAAATTACTGCAGGATAGGACATATTACTGCAAGAGGACAATGATGGGGCATATTACTGCAAGGGGACAAGGATGAGGCATATTACTGAATAACGGGACATTACTGCAAGGGGACAAGGATGGGACGCATTGCTACATGATGGGGCAGGATGTGGCATTACTACATGATGGGAGCAGGGTGGGGCATATTACTACAAGGGGACAAGGATGGGGTATTATTGCAAGGGGACAAGTAGGGGGCATTACTGCAAGGTGACAAGTGTGAGGCATTAATCAAGGGGACAAGGAGGAAACATTACTACAGGATGGGGGCCAGGATGGGGACATTACTGCTAGGAGAGGGTGAGGATGGGACACAACTAGAAAAAGAGTGTCAGGATGGAGCACATTACTACAAGGAGAGGGTCAGGATGGAGCACATAATGTGCTCCATCCTGACCCTCTCCCTGCAGTTATGTGCTCCATCCTGACCCTCTCCTTGCAGTAATGTGATCCATCCTGACCCTCTTTTTCTAGTCAATGTCCTCCATTCTGACCCTCTCCCTGCAGTTAACTAGAAAAAGAGGGTCAGGATGGAGTAAAATGCTACAAGGAGAGGGTCAGGATGGAGTACATTATTAGAAGAGGCTCAGGATGGAGCACATTACTCCAAGGGGAGGGTCAGGATGCAGAGATTACTACAAGATAAGGACCAGGATTTCAGTGTGAAATCGGCTTACATTCCATGATAGAAATCTAATATTCTGCATTTTTTTCCATACAGATCAATCCACCTCCTGGGTCTGGAAAGGGCAGTCGGAGCACCTCAGCTTCAATGTGCACTCAGCACACATCAGCTTGATAACCACTGCTGAAAAGAAGACAAGAGTAGACTGCAAAAGTAAGTATAAAATAAATTTTTTGTTGAAATAATAGAATTCATCATCAGGGTGTCAGGATTGCAAGTGCTGTACAGGGAAGAGATTCTGCTGACCCTCTCCCTGTGCTGCGCTTGTGACGGCTACTGCTGTAACTTATGTTAAATTACACTGTTGGCACTTTGCCATAAATAATTAGGTTTTGGTTTGCAGTTTGGGCACTCGGCTTTGGAAAGGTTCGCCATCACTGACCTAGACTGTAGCCTGGATGATACCTTGCATCAACACCAATAAAAGGTAAAGAAACAACTCCAGTGTGTGTGCGACCATCATTGCGACCCCTGATTCTGCCCTTAACACACAGCACCAGCATCTCCAACTGCAGAGCCGCCTCCCTGTCACCATCTAGCTGCCCCATCCATCATCCCCGGAGGTCTGTAGCAGTGCCGGTATCATTACCGGACATGGTGGGTGGCATCACAAACTCTTTTATTTTTATCTTTACATTTTGTTTTCCCCTTTTTCAATGACCGCCAGGGCCACGGGTCCGGGCACAGGCCGCCCGTGACATCCCCAAGTAAATCAACGCCCGGAACTGGGTACCCCACGGCCCTGGGGTGGGTCAGCTTTTGACGTCACGAACAGGATCTCGTGCGCAGTAACACCGGGTACTGTGTGCCGTGTATTGACTGTTTTGAACTGTTAAAATCAGGCCGCCATAACCGCCACAGAGCAGGAAGAAAGGGCGCAAAGACAAGCATCGCCCGGCGTTCTGACGAGTACTGACGAAGCACAGCGGCCCGATCCACAAAGGCCCGAAGTGCTCAACTCCCCGCCTGAGGAGCCGCCGACTGGTTTTTCTTCTGTTAGAGACTGGCTAAAGTTAACTAGGGGGAGTGAGAATGGATGCACAAGGGAACGGCGATGCAACAGTCCCTAACCCAAATCAACCAGCTAGGGCTAGAGTTGGCGGAGCCGCCGCAGCAACCGGAGCTGTGGCGCCGATCATGCCTATCTCACTGCCGTATGTCTCGGGAGCTTTGTGACTACCGCAATATGATGACAAACCAGACACCTTGGCTGGGTTTAGGAGAAAGATCTGTAACGTGCTGGATATGTATGCAATGACTGGCGAGCAAAGAGCCTCTGTTGTAATAGGACAATTAACTAGTGCAGCAGAGCTGGAAGTTGAATCCTGGACAGATGCAAATCAAGAATCAGTAGCACAAATATTTAAGAATTCACAAGCTGTTTTTGAGACCCGCACTGAGGCTCAACTGAGAATGAGGTTCTACCATTGTAGGCAAAGGCTGCAGGACAGTATAAGAGACGATGCCCTACGCCTCTAGGAGGCGCTGCGGACTCTGAAACGGGCAGACCCTGCCAGTGTGCGGGCTGAAAATAAAATGCTAATTGAACAATTCATCCATGGATTGCAATAACTCAGTGATAGTAGTTACACTGTTGGGCCATAGAACACCTGGATGCAGACTTTGTTGTTTTAAAGGAATGGTCCATAAAAGTAATTCAAGCCACTGACACCATATCCCAACTGTGGCAAGTCAATGCCTCTCAGGTGACACCCTCTTCCTCACCTGCCGCAGAGACTAGTATACAGGCTGCAGTACCTGGTGATCCTGATGACCTACATTCAGAGGTGCGACAGCTACGCAAAAATATGGCCATGCTCTTAGAGTCCAAGCCACTTAAACCGGAGCCCAAGTCGTCAGGAAAGACCCTGCCAGCCGACAGCCCCGAGGACGTCCCATGGAAGAGAGGAAGGAAGACCTTGTCGCTCCGTGGGAGGACCACGACTGCTACAGCTCTACAGGACAACCCATCTGTCACCGTTGCAATGAGACGGGAAACTTCACCAGGTCGTGCCCTTTAAACCAGTAATCCCTGGGGCTATGGGCCAAACCCCAGGAATAAGACAACCAGGCCCATCTGACTGGCGTGATAGATACGTGGGAGGACGACCAATTCTGTCTATCACACTGGATGGAATCCCCACACCTGCACTGTTGGACACCGGGTCACAGGTGACCACCATACCACATATCCTTTATAAAAGGTTCTGGGCCAATACTGCACTCACCTTTCCAGATCCTAACCTCACTATTTATGCTGTAAATGGGTTGCCAGTAAACCAAGTCGGGTTTAAAGAAGTAACAATAAAAGTGGGGAGGGTAGAGTTAAAGGGCCAAGGACGTATTGTGGTAGAAACTGACCGTGTTGAGAAAAACCCAACAATTATTCTAGGCACCAATGTAATTGAAAATTGACTAGGAGAAGTATTGTTTTTACTCCAACAGATTGCATAAACTGCCGGCGTCAGGCACCAGAGAGTTCTACAGAAGGAAAGCAGAGCCCTCCTGCGAAAACAACAAACCTGTCCGGTGGTGAAATTGGTAGCGTATGGGTGACAGACCCGATCCCCATTGTGTTACCCCCAAGAAGTGAAATGATCATACGGTGTCGGGCAGCGATAGGCCTCAGAGGTCAGGATTACCAGGCAGTGGTAGAACCCATACTCTCAGAAAATAGGCCCACAATCCTGACAGCCAGGGGGGTGGTTGATGTACGCAAGGGGAGGGTACCTGTATAACTATTAAACTGTGGGAAGGAGGAAGTCAAACTGCCCAGATATTCTACCGTTGCAAAGCTGTTCACTGTCGACAACTCCATCCAGGCAGTGGAACCCCTGACCCCGCCAAACTCGGCGGAGGACAACAGCTCAAAGGGACAGCTGGAGTACTGGTGTCGGCAAGTACATGTAGGAAGTGATTCCACTCCCTCTCACCAGAAGCACGGAGTCTATCGGGTAGTACAGGAGTATGAACGGGTCTTTCGTAAGCATCCACTTGATTTCGGGAGGGTTAAAGGGGTACACCATCATATACCCACGAGAGACCACCCATTAAAGAGCAATATAAACCTGTACCACCAGCTCACTATCAGCGTGCCAAGGAAATGTTACAGGACATGAAGGACTCAGGGTTATTAGAGATAGTTGTAGCCCCTGGGCAGCTCCATTGGTCCTAGTCAGAAAGAAAGATGGCAGCATGAGAATGTATGTTGATTACAGACAAATCGCATAACACATAAAGATGCTTACCCGTTACCCGCATAGAAGAGTCACTTGCTGCATTAAAGGCTTCTAATTACTTTTCAACCCTAGATCTTACTAGTGGGTATTGGCAGGCCTCCGTTGCAGAAGAAGACCGGGAGAAGACCATGTTCACAACACCAATGGTCCTGTGTGAGTTTAATAGCATGCCATTCAGACTCTGAAACACACCCAGAACGTTCCAAAGATTGATGGAGCGTTGCTTGGGGCACCGAAACTTTGAGACCGTGTTACTCTACCTAGATGATGTAATAGTGTATTTCAAAATCTATGAAGAACACCTGAAACATCTGTCAGAGGTATTTGAAGCATTGTCTAAGTTTGGGATGAATCTGAAGCCATCAAAGTGCCATTTGCTGAAACCAAAACTTCAGTATCTTGGGCATGGGGTCAGCGCAGAAGGAGTGGTACCAGACCCTGACAAAATCATAGTCATAAAGGACTGGCCAAAACCAACATCCATCAAAGAGGTATGTCAGTTCTTGGGGCTAATGGGATACTACAGGAGATTCATTAAGGGCTACACGAAGATGGCAGCACCTTTGCAATACCTCCAGGTAGGCCAGACCAAGAAGGGCAAGACCTCAGGTCCTCCATTTGAATGGGGTGAAAAAGAAGAGAACTCCTTCAGACAGATTAAATGAGCCCTGAGTGGAGACAAGATCCTGGCCTATCCTGACTACAAACTACCGTTCGTGCTGTACACTGATGCCAGCAACATGGGATTAGGAGCTGTTTTATTGCAGAAGCAGAATGGCCAAGAAAAAGTGATTGCCTATGCCAGCAGGAAGCTCCATCCTACAGAGAGGAATCCAGAGAACTACAGCTCCTTCAAGCTGGAATTCCTGGCCTTGGTCTGGGCTATAACTGAACGGTTTAAACATTACCTGGTGGCTGCAAAGTTCACTGTCTTCACGGACAATAATCCCCTGACCCACCTGGATTCCGCGAAGTTAGGTGCACTAGAGCAATGCTGGATGGCTCGGTTGTCAAACTATGACTTCACCATCAAATACTGGGCAGGCCGTAAGAACGCCAATGTCGATTCCCTGTCAAGGATGCCTTACTTGCCAGATGCGGGAAACACGTGGATGAGCTAGAAGAAACTGAGCTACCAGCCTTCCGCCGCCACCATGCATCCCAGTGTCAGAGAACCTGTATAAAACGTCAAAACGCCACGCTAAACCAGTTGCCTCATCATGGATGGAAAGAGACGCAAGACAGTGACTCAGCTGTTAGCTTAGTCATGGAGCTAATAATCCAAGAAGGCTCACATCTCAGTCCAGATGCTCCACCAGAGGCACAATACTAGTGGAGAGAGAGAAGCAAGTTGGTCATCTACCAGGGTAGGCTGTGTCGACATTTTATTAACCCGAGGACACACGAGATGGTGTAGCAGATAGTTGTTCCGAAATGAGATGTCCAGATGGTGTTGGAGGCATACCACGATGGAGCAGGACACTTTGGATGGAAGAAGTTCAAGGTACTGTTACGCGAAAGATTCTATTGGGTTGGCACGAGGAATGCCATAGAGAGATGGTGTAGAAACTGTGGACCATGCAACTTGAGAAGGAACGACTGCGAAAGTCAAAGAGCACCACTACAGCCAATTGTCACTAAACAATCCTTAGAACTTGTAGGCCTGGATCATGTGAAAATGACACCCAGAAGGTCAGGCTACACCTATGCCCTTAACAAGGTGGACCACTATTCAAGATTCCTAGTAAAAGACTTAACAGCTAAAACGGCAGCGAGAACCTTTCAGACCTACTTCTGTAGACCACACGAGTATCAGGAACAGGTGTTGACTGACCAAGGTCCTGTGTTTGAAGCTGAAGTATTTCAGGAGTTCTGTCATTTGTATGGGTGCAAGAAAATCCGAACCACGCCGAACCATCCACAAACCAACGGTATGTGCGATAAAATGAATAACATAGTCATAGACCTGTTAAAGACTCTGCCTTTGGAAAAAAGAAACATGTGGGCGGAGAAATTACCTGACTTAGCAGGCATGTACAACAACATACCTGTAAGTTCAACCAATTGCACACCAGCGCATCTCATGCGAGCAAGACCCGGAAAATTAGTGATTGATCTCGAGATGGAAGTTGTAATCGCTGAAACCAGTTCAGCTGATACTGATTGGGATTTAAATTGCAGAGAACAGTACAACAAGGTGCAAGAATGCGTTGATAGAAATCTAAATCAAGTCACAGAAAGACAAGAGGAGAACTATAACAAAAATGCACAAGCTATTCCCTTAACACCTGGAGAAATAGTTCTAAAAAGAAAAAGAAGAACTAAAAAACTTGATTACCCTACTCTATGTTCTAAGTATTGAACCGTTGGCCGCGCAGATTAGGAATAACCCTGATATCTCAGGAATACACCTTAAAAATAGATCATTCAAAATCGCCCTATTCGCAGACGATGTGATTCTCTCCTTAACAAACCCTGTTACTTCCCTACCTAACCTCCATGCGGTCATCACATCATATGCTAAATTGTCAAGCTATAAAATTAATGCTGCAAAGACGGAGGCCTTACCCATAAATATCCCAGAATCTAAACTTCACCTCCTTAAACAAACACACAATTACAAATGGTGCACAACATCCATACGCTATCTGGGGATCAATATGACCCCTAGTTATAAAACATTATTCCAAGCTAATTTCCCACCCCTAATACGCAAAGTAGAATCCCAGCTTAAAAGATGGTCAGCCCTCCAAATATCACTCCTGGGTAGGATTGCGGCTATCAAAATGTCCATTCTCCCCCGCTTTTTATATTTATTTGAAACGCTATCGGTCAGAGTACCTGTCGTAACTCTAAAACGAATCCAAACACTACTAATGAAATTCATATGGCACTCGGGTAGGCACCGTATACCAGATTCAGTCCTCTACGCATCTAAACAGGAAGGAGGTCTTACCTGCCCGGATATTAAATTATATTACTATGCAACGCATCTACGCCATTTGTCCCACTGGTCGACATTACCGGCGAGTGCTAGATGGGCAGAGGTAGAACAGTTGTGGCTGGCCCCTCATCACCCTGCTTCGTTGATATGGGGCAAACCTTCAGAGATTTCCTCTAGAAGGTTACTGGGCCCAATGGCTTTTACCCTGGACATGTGGAATAGATGCAGAATTAAATTTCAGTTAGCGGCACACACATCTCTTCTGACACCTTTCTTATATAACTCACAACTTTCAGGAGCTATGGATTTAGCAACAATGCATAAATGGGCTGAGGCAGGCCTTTTTTGTTTCCGAGACATAATAAACCCGCTTACACGCAAGCCAAGACCTTTCACCGAACTGAACTCACTATATAAATTACCAGGGAGTCTGTCTTTTTCATATGGGCAAATACTTCATTATTACACGTCAGTCATGAGGTCCAATAAACACTCAGGTCCAACTCAATTTGAACATCTTTGCTCTCAGGGAGCTTCTACAAGGGGCCTTATATCTAATATATACTCTATTTTGAACTCCCGAAGTAACTGGGGTCCTATAAAACACGCCTATATGACAAGATGGGAGGCCTGGCTGGGGCGGGAGATCTCTAGCCAGATGTGGAAGGTTATATGGGATAGAACTTTTAGGACGTCAATTAACACATTGTACAAAGAGAACCAGATGAAAATACTGATGACATGGTACTGTACGCCCGAAATCCTCCATAGGTTTAACCCAGCCATACCTGATACCTGCTGGAGATGTGCTCAAAGCAAGGCATCCCTATATCATATTTTCTGGTCATGCTCATTGATTGGTGACTTTTGGAGATCAGTTGTAACGGTGGTGTCCCGGGTTCTAGACCACCACCTGCCTTTAGACCCGACTGTTTGCCTATTAAATCTCTTCCCCCCAGGTTTGACTAAATCTGGGATTAGACTTTTGTTACATCTCTTTACGGCGGCGAAATGTATGATATCTCTACACTGGAAGAAGAGGGCTCCGCCCTCAATATCTGATTGGTACGCACGGATAAAAGACATTCGATTGATGGAACACCTGACTGCCACACTCCATAACTCAATGGACAAATTTAACCGAACGTGGCAGATGTGGGACCTTTCCGTGGACTCACTACAGCTGTAATAACAAGAGGACGCACGCTGACGCTAATAGTTCCTGATAATAAGAGGTGTATTATGTACATTTGACTGCATTGACATGTTATGTGTTATATTTTTATTGTTTAAGAAAATGAATAAAAATTAAAGTTGGAAAAAAAAAAAACTTGATTACCAGTGGGAAGAAGAACCCTACACCGTGCTACCCTCTAACTATGATAACCAGAAGACTTGTCTGATCAATAAGGATGATGGTAGAACAACTGCAATGGTTTCCTGAGACCAGCTAAAAAATGTCCAGAACAACTGAATCCCAAAGAAATAATTCCCAGTACCCCACAGCCAGAAGAGAAGAAAGTGAAAGTGATCCATAAGGTGCTTGGACATTTTCCAGAGAGTTGGCCTCATTTCAACAGAGCCATACTGGTGCCTGTAATCACTTTCCCACAATTTGTGGAAGAACAAGAAAGACTGGAAGAACCTGCCAGAGTTCCAGATGTACCCGTTCAAGTTCAAGAAGCAGTTCAAGTAGCAGAACCAGTTCAAATTCAAGTAGCAGAACCAGAGGATCCTGCAATCAAGTAGCAGAACCAGAGGATCCTGCAATCGGTGAACCTGCCATTCCTATAGTAAGAATAAGGCTTCGCAGACAGTTACCCAGTCCACCTATAACACATATGTCTGTCAATAGACTAGTGGATAGTGCACGCTCAACACTAGAAGCAGACATTAGTGAGACACCCATACTACACAGGTCAATCCTTAGTAATTTTGGGCAGCCACCACTCTAAATATAGAGAGTAAAGTGGACAATGAAAAAGGGTAAATATGCCTTCATGTAAATTGTGTATGAATAGCAGTGTACAGAAGGGCGGAGGAACTGGACTCAACCCCATGCATATTAAGTTAGGAAAAGAAAGTTCCTGGGGGTGGAAAGTGAAAGCCAGGACTCCTAAGCAGAGATGCCCATAGGTAACAATAGGTAAATATAAATGTATTGAATATTTATTGCAACTAAACCCGTTGAACGTATTGAGCCTACAGAGACTTTACCTGTACGAACTGTTGCATGAACTTTTGAATTTTCTTAAACGTGGACCATTGGCCACGAGACTAGTTGTGGCAAAAAAAAACTTTTTACAGCCTGTGGCGGATGGACTAGCGCCATATGGACTGCACCGCTTTCCCGTTTTCTTGGTTTTTGTAAATTTTTACATTTTTGAGCCTGTTATAATATCTGTTATTATTGTTTATATGGTTTGAAAAATGTTTCTCACTTCAGGAGTACTGAATTTAACTAGGGGGAATGTGGCACCCCTGCGGGTAAGTTGCAACAGGAACACCTGGTGCAGGGAGGGATTTCCACATCAGTTAAACTTACATACAACACCTTCCAACCCAGACTGAAGGAAAAGCTCTACTTGCCGACTTCAGGCAAGGTCCCCTATATATTCAAGCCCGGGGGAGGAATTAGGCAGTGCAGTTCCAGGGAGGACTGTGAAGACATCCTGGTGAATGGTGCCGCGCCAGGCCAGTGCCAGTGAGGAAGCCTAGCCAGTGTAAGGAACCCTAGAGTAAGGGTTGAAGGCAAGGTGAGGAACAGAGAGGGGGGTAGAGAAACCATACCGGTTCACCCCAGCAACAGACAAAAGCGACCCGGATGCCGGAGTCTGAGACTGCACAGATCTAGTTAGCCCCGTGGAGAGTACCGAAGGACCAGGGAGACTTCAGGCTCCTGGTAGCACTTGTGGCACAACAACTACAGAGAGCCAGGGACCGCAGAGGAGTTAGCGGTGCCCAGCAGAAGGTTCATCTTGCCTACCATACAAATGAGGAACACAGGAGAGGTCAGGGCCAGGATTCAGTCAGGCCAGAACGTAAATGCACACACAGTACAGGGGAGGCCTCACAACTTATCGGGTGTGGAAATCCTGAACTGCCACTCGAACACCTGGACTGTAGCCTGGATGATACCTTGCATCAACACCAGTAAAAGGTAAAGAAACAACTCCAGTGTGTGTCCATCATTACGGCCCCCTGATCCTTCCCTTGACACAGACTGCACCAGCATCTCCACCTGCAGAGCCAGCTCCCTGTGTAGAAATCCTCTATTCATCATCTATCTCGGCCCCAGAGATCCCACACCATCTAAGGGGAGCATCACCATCTAGCTGCCCCATCCATCATTCCTGGAGATCTGCAGCAGCTCCGGTATCATTACCGGACACCGTGGGTGGCGTCATGAACTCTTTTATTCTTATCTTTTACTTTTATTTTCCCCTTTTTCAGTGACCGTCAGGGCCACAGGTCCGGGCACAGGTCGCCCATGACATCCCCAAGTAAATCAACGCCCGGAACCAGGTACCCAATGGCCCTGGGATGGGTCAGCTTCGCCCCAAAAAAGACACTGGCTTTGAGTTTATATTACGCTGCTATCATTTGGTGGTGTTGAAAAGTCTGGCCCAATTCAGTCCTTCTTAATTTTTTTTGTAAATGTAACTTTTATTAATGTTACAAATAACACAGAGAACAGTTGCTATGAGAGTAATACCAAGACTACAATACTTTTGAATAAATAAAAAGACAACTTTATTGAACAAAATTTAAAAGGATCCGCACAGACAATAACATGGAGGGAACCCAAATACCATTATTTTTTCAAAAATTTACAGCATCATAGAGGGCATAATATACCCTATGACAAACCCTGCCTGTCAATGGACGTAGTTCACCATAGACAATAGGGTGCCCCCATTCCATGGTGGCTCTCCCTATTTGCGCCCTGGTCTAACCATAGACAGTGTAAGGAAGTATCAATTGGACCCAACTTAACTTAGGTTTCAGGTGCTGTAATTCAAAGGAGGAGTGGGTTCCTAAGAAATTTAAAAATACTCCACAGATTTGACGCGTTTCACCTCTTCTGATATGAGGAGCTCATCAGAAGTTAGGGAGAAGTCTTTTGCCTGAAAAGACAATAGAGTAAGTATATGCAGATGGGTGCATTAATCGCCATGTATCTAGCAATTGATGGTTACGGATGAGGATGTCACACGTTTTTGAACGGAAGGTGGTGTGGAAGAGACGTCCCTGGAGTTATCCAAGGCAGGGTCAAGAATCATATTGAAATCTCCGCCCAGGATCAAAAGGCCCTCTGTCAGAGAATACAATACTTCTATGTATGCTTGAATTGCCCGGTACTGCCCCGTATTTGGGAGGTACAAAGATGTCAGGGAAAGCAATGTGTCCCTTGACCATCAGAAAGCGACCCTCTCCATCTGTGTGAGATTCAAGGAACTCCCAGGGGATCGCCCTAGAGATGACTATGCTCGAGCCTCTAGATTTTGGATTCGGTGAGGGACTGTGATATGCTGTAGTGAACCTGGAATCAGAAAGCTTAAAAAGTTTAGTTAGACAGTAATGAGTTTCCTGAAGGAAGGCGATATTTAACTTCCTTTTATGTAGAAGGTGTAGAAGGATAGACTGTTTTCCTGGGCTGTGCAGCCCCTTTACATTCAATGAACCTACCCTCAATTCGGAAGAATGCTTCTGCTCCTCGTGCTGTGTGATCAGTGACTGTGGGTGGTAAGCGGTGATGTCACCACTGACGCCGTAGCCATAATAACCAAATGAGCAACTATTATAGCAACGATGATTGGCCTCCATGTCACAATGGTTCCAGTATGAGCAGCACATAGAGGAGCCGCGGTGACAGCAGACCCGGTAAGCAAGGAGTTAACTCTGCTGTCACTGTGGCTCTAGTATGAGCGGCACATAGAGGAGCCGTGGTGACAGTAGACCCGGTAAGCAAGGAGTTAACACTGCTGTCACTGCGACTCCTGTATGAGCGGCTTATACAGGAGCCGAAGGAGTTAACTCCTTGCTTACCGGGTTTGCTGTCACCACGGCTGAGATCCCCTAACTCCACCCACAGATCAGGAATTATTTCTATTCTTATTTCTTTATATAGCGCCATTAGATTCCATGGAAAGGGCAGATGAGGACAAATACAATACATATGGACAAGCAAGTCGTACAGATACAGGAGGGGAGAGAACCCTGTCCGCGAGGGCTCACAGTCTAAGAGGGACGGGTGGGGTGCAGTAGGAGGGGTTAGTGCCGATAGTGAGACGGGTTTCATTGCAGGTTGTAGGCTTGACGGAAGAGGTTGGTCTTCAGGTTTCTTTTGAAAGTTCCCAGGGTAGGATAGAGTCTGATGTGTTGGGGGAGAGAGTTCAGGAATATAGCAGATGGGCGGGAGAAATCTTGTATGCGGTTGTGAGAGGAGGAAGCAAGAGGGGAGTAGAGAAGGAGCTCTTGGGAGGATCATAGGGTGCGTGATGGTAGGTATTGGGAGACCATGTCAGAGATGTATGGAGGAGACAGGTTGTGGATGGCTTTGTATGTCATGGTTAGTGTTTTAAATCGGGATCTCTGAGAAGAGGGGAGCCAGTGAAGGGCTTGGCAGAGGTGAGAGGAGAGTAGCAGGGAGACAGGTGGATTAGTTGGGCAGCAGAGTTTAGGATAGATTGGAGAGGTGCAAGGGAGGTAGCGGGGAGGCCAGTATGCAGGTGGATGCAGTAGTCAAGGTGGGAGATGATGATAGCATGAACAAATGTTTTAGAAATCTCGTGGTCAGGGAAAGTGCGAATGCGGGAAATGTTTTTGAGCTGGAGTCGGGAGGAAGTGGCGAGGGCCCTGATGTGAGGCTTGAAGGATAGGGAAGAGTCGAGGATTACCCCGAGACATTTGGCATAGGGGACTGGGGAGAGTGAGCAGTCGTTGACAAGGATGGATAGGTCGGCTAGTGGGGGAGAGTGACTTGAGGGGGAAGACAATGAACTCAGTTTTATCCATGTTCATTTTAAGGAAGCGAGCAGAGAAGAAGGATGAGATGGCGGACAGGCATTGTGGAATTTCCGATAGTATTATTATTTATTATTATTATTATTATTAGGTATTTATATAGCGCTATTAGGATACATAGCGCTGTACAAGTTAGGGGTAGACAAAGACAAGTGGTCGAAAAACGGCGACAAATTGACAAAACAATCGTACGGGTACAGTGGGGCCAGGGATCCTGTCCACAAGGGCTCACAGTCTAGAGGGGTGGGGAGGGAGACAGTAGGAGGGGGAGAGAGGTGAGGTGGTGCAGTGGATTGGGACTCAGTGTGTGTTGTAGGCTTGTAGGAAGAGGTGGGTCTTCAGGTTTTTCTTGAAGGTTCCCAGGGTAGGGGAGTGTCTGATGTGGTGGGGGAGGGAGTTCCAGAGTCTGCTGGAAGCACGAGAGAAGTCTTGTGTGCGGTTGTGGGAGGTGGAAATGCGGGGGGTTGAGAGAAGGAGTTCCTGAGAGGAGCGCAAGTTGCGTGAGGGGAGGTAGCGGGAGACTAGGTCGGAGATGTAGGGAGGGGACAGGTTGTGTATGGCCTTGTAGGTCAGGGTTAGGGTTTTGAAGAGAGATCGCTGGGGGATGGGGAGCCAGTGGAGGGCTCGGTGGAGGGGGGAGGCGGGCGAGTAACGGGGAGATAGGTGGATGAGTCGGGCAGCAGAGTTGAGGATGGTGCGGAGAGGTGCGAGGGAGGTGGCAGGGAGGCCGGTGAACAGGAGTTTGCAGTAGTCCAGGCGGGAGATGACGAGGGCGTGGACAAGTATCTTGGCTGTGTTGTGGTCAAGGAAGGAGCGGATGCGGGCAATGTTTTTTAATTGGAGTCGGCAGGAGGTGGCGAGGGCTTGGATGTGGGGCTTGAAGGAGAGGGAGGAGTCGAGGATTACCCCGAGGCACTTAGTGTGGGGGAGGGGTGAGAGTGTGCAGTCGTTGACAGTGATAGATAGGTCAGGGAGCGGGGCGGGGTTGTTCGGGGGAAAGACGATGAATTCGGTCTTGTCCATGTTGAGTTTTAGGAAGCGGGTAGAGAAGAAGGATGCAATGGCGGATAGGCATGGAGGGATTTTGGATAAAAGGGAGGAGATAGGGAGGTGATATCGGGCCCAGACAGGTAGATCTGGGTGTCGTCAGCGTAGAGATGGTACTAAAGGCCCTGGGACTCAATGAGTTGTCCTAGACCGGGAGTGTAGATGGAGAAGAGTAGTGGTCCAAGAACCGAACTTTGGGGGACTCCAACGGATAGGGAGTAGGGCGGAGAGGAGGTGTAGGAGTGGATGATGCTGAAAATCCGGTCCATTAGGTTTGAGGAGATCCAGGAGAGGGCTAGGTCAGTGATGCCAAGAGATTTCAGAATCTGAAGTAGGAGGGAATGGTCAATGCTGTCGAAGGCAGCAGATAGGTCAAGGTGGAGGAGGATGATGGAGTAATGTCGCTTGCTCTTGGCGGTCAGTAGGACGTTCGTGACTTTGCTTAGGGCTGTTTTGGTGGAGTGGTGGGGTCGGAAACCGGATTGTAGGTGGTCAAAAAGGGAGCAGGAGGATAGGTGGGAGGACAGTTCTGAATGGACGTGTTATTCAAGTACTTTTGAGGCGAATGGGACAAGAAGTATGGGGCGATAGTTAGAAACATGTTGGGTCGAGGGAGGGTTTTTTGAGGATGGGTGTGATCAAGGCGTGTTTGAAGACTGAGGGGAAGACGCCAGTAGTAAGTGATAAGTTGAAGAGATGGGTTAGGGTTGAGATGATGACTGAGGTGAAGCTGAGAATGAGATGGGATGGGAGCTTGTCATGGACGCTGGTGGTAAGGTGTGACTTTGACAGAAGGGAGGAGAGCTGATCTTCAGTTATGGGAGAGAAGCAGTTGATGGATGGAAAGTGCAGTGTAGGTGAGAGGCAAAGTCTTCAGCAGAGATAAGGGGAGAGGGAGAAGGAGTGGGCGGACGGAGTAAGGAATTGAAAGTTTTAAAAAGCTGTTTGGGATTGTGGGACAGGGAGGTTAATAGGGATATGAAGAAGGCTTGTTTGGCGGCAGTGAGTGCAGACTTGAACAATGCAAAGTGCACAGTGGAATGAGATTTCTTCCATCTCCTCATAGCAACCCAGGAAGCCCGTCTCAGGTCTTTAGTGAGAATGGTATGCCAGGATTGCCTGTTTGTGCGAGGAGTGTTATATGTGGGGGGGCGGCTAAATTGAGGGCCGTAATTATTGTGGTGTTATATAGGGTGGTGGCAGCGTCTGTGTCGCGTATGAAAGCTATGTCGGCAAGAGGGAGAAGGGATTCTGAGAATGAGTGTAGATCAATGTGTTTTAGGTTTCTGCGAGGATGATGGAGTTTGCGGAGTGGGGGTAGTGTAGTAGGGGAGGAGAGGGAGGCGAAAGTCAATAGATTGTGGTCAGACAGGGGGAGGGGTGAGTTTGTGAGGTTAGTGAGAGCGTAAAGACCGATGAATATGAGGTCCAGCGTGCAGTTTTTTTTGTGTGTGGTAGAGGAGGACCATTGGGAGAGCCCAAAGGAAGTAGTCAGTGAAAGAAATTTAGAGGCAGTTGGGTGGGAAATGTTAATGGGGATATTGAAATCGCCCATAATGATAGTGGGGATGTCCACAGAAAGAAAGTGAAGTAGTCAGGTGGTGAAATGGTCAAGGAAGGAGGTGGTGGATCTAGGGGGATCGGTAAATGATGGCCAACTGAAGGTTATAGGGAGAGAAAATGCGGACAGATTGGGCTTTGAAAGAGGGGTGAGTAGCGAAGGGTGGCAGTGGAATGGGAGTGAAGGAGCAGGTATTGGATAGGAGTACGCCGACACCTCCGCCATGTTTGTCAGAGGGGCAGGGGTGTGGGAAAGACTGAGTCCGCCATAAGAGAGTGCAGCAAGGAAGGCCGTGTCAGGAGGGGGTCAGCCAGGTCTCAATGATGCCAAGGAATAAGTTTGTTGGAGATAAAGAAGTTGTGGATGAATCACCGCTACTCCCAAAGAAAGGAAACACCAGGAAGGTATTCAGCACGACAGCACACGTGTTTTCACAGCTTAACGACCAGGAAGCGTCTAATTCAATGGCATCTAATAAAGCAGGGGTAGGGATCTTCAGGCCTTAATAGCTGCAAATGGTGCAGATTTTCAGGATTTCCTTAGCATTGCACAGGGCTTGAAGTAATCACCAGTGCAGGTGATTACATTATCACCTGTGCAATACTGAGGAAACCCTGAAAACCTGCGCCGTTTGCGGCTGTTGAGGCCTGGAGTTCCCTACCCGTGTAATAGAGGAAAGGGAAGGCTATTTAACGGCCAGGGGGAGTAGATTCCAGGGGAGTCACGCCTAAGCTTCACAACATGCAGCAGCTGAGCGCAGCTCACAGCAAAACTGACACTAACTCATGCAGTTCCTGAAGTAATTCACATACATTCAATCACAGCAGCACCCAACATAGACTACAGACACTCAACGTAAATCAGCGTGTGACAGCTCACTACTGCTAAACAAGTAGCTAGGCAAGCAGATGTGAAGCTGTCTTGTTGTTCCCCTGTCTATCTCCCCTTCCCTCTTCTTTATTGCAGTGGTTGGGACTAGCACTCCTGCTGGCCATTCTCTATTGAAGGTTAACATCAGGGCCAGCGAGGGCCTACGTATCCTGTTCGGCAGCAAGTTGAAGAACTCGTATAGTGACAGTAGGGCGATCAGGGCACAGCCGCAGGTGAGTGCAGGAGGTCACCTCTCCCCTGATTCTTATGATCAGGGCCCTATTGCTGTATTTGTTCCCTCCAGTGTCTCCCCTTCTGTTGTTTTGTGTTGTGCGCCAGACACCATTGGTCTGTGCGCCACTGTCACGCACGGTAGATACACATCCCCTTTAGTCCAAGCGTGACATATTCTCCAGCCTAAGGCTATGTTCACATGCGGTGTAATAGCAGCACTTTTTTGCTGTTGCGCATGTTTGCTGCACTTTGCGCAAAAAACGCAACTGCATTCAGACGCTGCACATTTTTACCTGTGCTTTTTCTGAGCCCATTTTATAATGTAGGCTATGTAAGAAGCGCACGTAAAAATGTGCAAAGAATTGACGTTGATTCGTTTTGCACACGTACTTTACAGTCATTTCTGTCAGAGGTGTACTCTCCCAATACAGTATCTGAAGAACCCCTCCCAAGGAGGTTTTGAGGAAGGTGACCTGGGCATATACATTTCCTTTGTACCTCCCTCTCTTCAGGTTAATGTGCACAAGGTGCAACCGGAGAGAAGATGCATGTTTTCTCCCTCTGCCCACGTTATTTCTAGACCTATGGGTCACCCCAAGAGAGTTGGTGGAGGGGGGGGGGTTGCCCTTACGGACGTTCCCCGCACTGAGGAGTTGCAGGCTTTGGGGTGATACCATGGTTGTTGGTCCTTCAAGGGGATGTTTACATTCCAAAAGAGGCATGCTTGGTAATAAATGTGCAGGTCCAGACCGGCGTGTGAATGACTGTGTATGGGTGTCCACTATTGACACCATGTGGAGGTGTGCTTTGGGGGCTCTGGGTTTGCTGGTCTGTATTGGGTGACGGACATTGTTAATCCTTCGATTGTCCGGCTGGAGCTACCCACAGTACTTAGTACTCGTAACATGTTTCACAGGTCATAGCTCCAGAGATGTGTTGTGTCTCCGGAGCCTACATCTTCTACATTTTTACCAAGGTGATATCCTTGAGAGACAGGGGCTACGGAAATAGACGCTGGTAGGTCACGGCGTTCTTTATGTAGGTGTTATCCTACCTACTCTGCTCTTGAGGTCCAGAGGCCCCTCGTTAAAAGGGGGTTATTGACATGAAGGTTACTCTTTCCTGGGAGACTTATGACTGGTTTGAGACCTCTATCTCATTCCTTTATTGAGACTCCATTTTAAATGTGTTTCTTTCCTTTGGTAGTTCAGGAGTTAATGTCAGTTTTCTGATGCTAGCAGACTCCCTACTTTCCTTACCAGGTGTAGATACTTTGTGATTACTCCCATCCCCTTCATATGGCCACATGGTTCCAGCATGCTTTGCTAGAGATTGAACATTCCTAGCCAAACTTTCTCAGACTTTTTTGGAGAGCCGACTACTGCTATGCCATCTGCTGCCAAGGAGCTAGGCAGGAGGCGTGAAGCTGCCTTGTTGTTCCCCTGTCTGTCTCCCCTTCCCTCTTGTCTTTTTTATTGCAGTGGTTGGGGCTAGTGCTCCAACGGGCCATTCCCTATTGAGGGTTAACATCAGGGCCAGCGAGGACCTAGGTATTCTGTTTGGCGACAAGTTGAAACTACTGGGTCTTAGATGTTAAGAGCTTATACCCTAAAATGCATGTTAACTCTCCTCCACAAATGACATAGGAGAACTGAGTGGCTGATGCCTTCTTGGATAGGTGCTTGGAGAGGGTAGGAGTCCCTACATGGCATTGCCCCAGTTGAATGCCTCTGGAGGTGGTAAGTGTAATCCACACAGTTGGGAAACACTGCCTTCCAGGTGCTCCTCTTCCTCGGGCTCCCCGTAAAGGTCCTGGTGGTCTTAGGATCCAGTAGCTGAGACTGAAACACTGGCTGCAACTGGAATCTAGTCAGACATTCTGCCAGATCATCTGCAGTCTGACGTGCTTCTCCTGGTCCCAGATGCTGTAGGGTAAGAGTGACCTGACTGCTGGGATTCACTCCTCAATTCCGCAGCTTGCATTGGAACCCAGGACTGGATCTGCAGCTCATTACAGATTATGCCAAAATTAGGAAGGTAGAGCTTCAGCTGACATTGGTCTCACTCTCCATCTCTCCATGATGCCACTCTGGGTCTGGTTCTGCCGACCCACCTTCTGTCCCTGGGGTGGTTAGGTAGATTATATCATCTTCGAAGTCGGGGTCAGCCATGCCTTGCAGTGGCTCCATGAAGAAACTACTGCAGCGCGGAATCCAGACAGCGTTCCTGCATGCGTGCCACCAACAATGCAGACAGAGGTAAGGTGGCAGGAGACGCTGTAAAACTTCCGCGGGTTTGGGTGTGTTTGCTTTCCCCAACGGTACCGTCACACAAGGAGATCTCGCTGGCGATGTTGCGGCGATCTCATGAACGCGCACATCGCTGCAGCGTCGCTCGTGAGACGTCACATGTAGCAGCAATCTTACCGTCAACCCAGGTCGATCCGGCGATTCAGGAATCGCCTGAATCAACCTTGAAGCGATGTTGGCTTTTCAGATCGCCGTGTCACACAGCACCACCTCACCGTCAATGTGGCATACAGAATGGATTGCCTGAACACAGACATCGCCTGTGCCATTGCTATCGCTGCGTCACACGGCAGTAGCCATACAGATCGCTCAAGCTACATCGCCTGATTTCCCGACACTGTTGGGAAATCTCTGAACTCAGAAACAGAGATTAATCGCCGTTCAGTTGCCTTGCTACACGCGGCGACGCACAGGCAATGTCGCTTCAACATCGCCTGAACAGGAAGATCTCGGCGATATTACCCCGTGTGACGGGCCCATAAGGGACATGCCTCTTGCATTGAGTGCCATGATTCAGACCTGAGCAATCAGTAGTGGAGTTCAATGTTTGCACATTATTTTTGCCTAATGTGTAGCTGCTAATTAACACCTGTATGTCACACCAGAACGTATCCTAAACTGGGTTGTGAACACTTATGGCCACTTTACACACACCAACTTATCTGTCCAACTTCTGACCAACTTGCTGGTTGCAGTGAAATCATGGACACATTGCTCAATTTGTACACAGCCACGTACTGCATAGAAGGCCATGTGGAGTCCATTATACTGTATGGAAAGCCATGTGGGGCCCATTATACTGTATGGAAGGCCATGTGGGGCCCATTATACTGTATAGAAGGCCATGTGGGGCCCATTATACTGTATGGAAGGTCATGTGGGGCCCATTATACTGTATGGAAGGCCATGTGGGGCCCATTATACTGTATGGAAGGCCATGTGGGGCCCATTATACTGTATGGAAGGCCATGTGTGGCCCATTATACTGTATGGAAGGCAATGTGTGGCCCATTATGCTGTATGGAAGGCAATGTGTGGCCCATTATGCTGTATGGAAGGCAATGTGTGGCCCATTATACTGTATGGAAGGCCATGTGTGGCTCATACTATATTGAAGGCCATGTGGGGCCCATTATACTGTATGGAAGGCCATGTGGGGCCCATTATACTGTATGGAAGGCCATGTGTGGCCCATTACACTGTATGGAAGGCTATGTGGGGCCCATTATACTGTATGGAAGGCCATGTGGGGCCCATTATACTGTATGGAAGGCAATGTGGGGCCCATTATACTGTATGGAAGGCATTGTGTGGCTCATACTATATTGAAGGTAATGTGGGGTTCATTATACTATATGAAAAACAGTCTCTGTTGCCCATTGCAACCATTCGAGAATTTTCTTTTATGAATTTTTTCACAATTTCACTTTATACTTTTCTAAACACATTTTTTAGCAAAACTACAAATACCGTACTTAAAAACCCAAAATTGTGACAAATTCCCTTTAACAAAATAAAATTCACAGTTACAGAATGGTCCGCGGGTAAATTGTGGAGGGAACAGATCTGTGGGATGGAAAACTGAACATTGGGTTAAGATCTGAACCTATTTGTTTCTATAGGAAACAACAGCAAAGTCATTAATTACTACAGGGACAAACCATCCGCCATTATAATAATAGAGAGGGACTCACCGGCAGCCTTTGGTAACTTATGGTGAAGAACAGGGAACAGCACAGAAACAAGGTGAAAATCTTCATTGTCTCTAGGGAGAGTCTCAGCACCAAGATACTGCTAATGTGATACAAGCTCCTAGTGAGCGGAACCTAGTAGGAATGATGACATCACAATGCCTTCAGAGACATCATAACCCACAACATTCCATGACATGACATCTCCCAGCAACAACAGTCTGTTGCCCATAGCAACCATTCAAGTATATGGAAGGCAATGTGGAGTCCATTATACTGCATGGAAGGCATTGTGGGGCCCATTATACTGTATGGAAGGCCATGCGGGGCCCATTATACTGTATGGAAGGCCATGCGGGGCCCATTATACTGTATGGAAGGCCATGCGGGGCCCATTATACTGTATGGAAGGCCATGTGGGGCCCATTATACTGTATGGAAGGCCATGTGGGGCCCTACATACTTCCATTATACTGTATGGAAGGCCATGTGGGGCCCATTATACTGTATGGAAGGTCATGTGGGGCCCATTATACTGTATGGAAGGCCATGCGGGGCCCATTATACTGTATGGAAGGCCATGCGGGCCCATTACACTGTATGGAAGGCCATGCGGGGCCCATTATACGTATGGAAGGCCATGCGGGGCCCATTATTCTGTATGGAAGGCCATGCGGGGCCCATTATTCTGTATGGAAGGCCATGCGGGGCCCATTATACTGTATGGAAGGCCATGCGGGGCCCATTATACTGTATGGAAGGCCATGCGGGGCCCATTATACTGTATGGAAGGCCATGTGGGGCCCATTATACTGTATGGAAGGCCATGTGGGGCCCATTATACTGTATGGAAGGCCATGTGGGGCCCATTATACTGTATGGAAGGCCATGTGGGGCCCATTATACTGTATGGAAGGCCATGTGGGGCCCATTATACTGTATGGAAGGCCATGTGGGGCCCATTATACTGTATGGAAGGCCATGTGGGGCCCATTATACTGTATGGAAGGCCATGTGGGCCCATTATACGTATGGAAGGCCATTGCCATACTGTATGGAAGGCCATGTGGGGCCCATTGTACTGTATGGAAGGCCATGTGGGGCCCATTATACTGTATGGAAGGCCATGTGGGGCCCAATATACTGTATGGAAGGCCATGTGGGGCCCATTATACTGTATGGAAGGCCATGTGGGGCCCATTATACTGTATGGAAGGCAATGTGTGGCTCATACTATATTGAAGGTAATGTGGGGTTCATTATACTATATGAAAAACAGTCTCTGTTGCCCATTGCAACCATTTGAGAATTTTCTTTTATGAATTTTTTCACAATTTCACTTTATACTTTTCTAAACACATTTTTTCGCAAAACTACAAATATTTAAAAACAAAAAATTGTGACAAATTCCCTTTAACAAAATAAAATTCACAGTTACAGAATGGTCTGCGGGTAAATTGTGGAGGGAACAGATCTGTGGGATGGAAAACTGAACATTGGGTTAAGATCTGAACCTATTTGTTTCTATAGGAAACAACAGCAAAGTCATTAATTACTACAGGGACAAACCATCCGCCATTATAATAATAGAGAGGGACTCACCGGCAGCCTTTGGTAACTTATGGTGAAGAACAGGGAACAGCACAGAAACAAGGTGAAAATCTTCATTGTCTCTAGGGAGAGTCTCAGCACCAAGATACTGCTAATGTGATACAAGCTCCTAGTGAGCGTAACCTAGTAGGAATGATGACATCACAATGCCTTCAGAGACATCATAACCCACAACATTCCATGACATGACATCTCCCAGCAACAACAGTCTGTTGCCCATAGCAACCATTCAAGTATATGGAAGGCAATGTGGAGTCCATTATACTGCATGGAAGGCAGTATGGGGCCCATTATACTGTATGGAAGGTCATGTGGGGCCCATTATACTGTATGGAAGGCCATGTGGGGCCCATTATACTGTATGGAAGGCCATGTGGGGCCCAATATACTGTATGGAAGGCCAAGTGGGGCCCATTATACTGTATGGAAGGCCATGCGGGGCCCATTTTACTGTATGGAAGGCCATGCGGGGCCCATTATACTGTATGGAAGGCCATGCGGGGCCCATTATACGGTATGGAAGGCCATGCGGGCCCATTATACTGTATAGAAGGCCATGTGGGGCCCATTATACTGTATGGAAGGCCATGTGGGGCTCATTATACTGTATGGAAGGCCATGTGGGGCCCATTATACTGTATGGAAGGCCATGTGGGGCCCATTATACTGTATGGAAGGCCATGTGGGGCCCATTATACTGTATGGAAGGCCATGTGGGGCCCATTATACTGTATGGAAGGCCATGTGGGGCCCATTATACTGTATGGAAGGCCATGTGTGGCCCATTATACTGTATACAAGCTCCTAGTGAGCGGAACCTAGTAGGAATGATGACATCACAATGCCTTCAGAGACATCATAACCCACAACATTCCATGACATGACATCTCCCAGCAACAACAGTCTGTTGCCCATAGCAACCATTCAAGTATATGGAAGGCAATGTGGAGTCCATTATACTGTATGGAAGGCAGTGTGGAGCCCATTATGCTGTATGGAAGGCCATGTGGGGCCCATTATACTGTATGGAAGGCATTGTGGGGCCCATTATGCTGTATGGAAGGCATTGTGGGGCCCCTTATACTGTATGGAAGGCCATGTGGGGCCCATTATACTGTATAGAAGGCCATGTGGGGCCCATTATACTGTATAGAAGGCCATGTGGGGCCCATTATACTGTATGGAAGGCCATGTGGGGCCCATTATACTGTATGGAAGGCCATGTGGGGCCCATTATACTGTATGGAAGGCCATGTGGGGCCCATTATACTGTATGGAAGGCCATGTGGGGCCCATTATACTGTATGGAAGGCCATGTGGGGCCCATTATACTGTATGGAAGGCCATGTGGGGCCCATTATACTGTATAGAAGGCCATGTGGGGCCCATTATACTGTATGGAAGGCCATGTGGGGCCCATTATACTGTATGGAAGGCCATGTGGGGCCCATTATACTGTATGGAAGGCCATGTGGGGCCCATTGTACTGTATGGAAGGCCATGTGGGGCCCATTATACTGTATGGAAGGCCATGTGGGGCCCAAATATACTGTATGGAAGGCCATGTGGGGCCCATTATACTGTATGGAAGGCAATGTGTGGCCCATTATACTGTATGGAAGGCAATGTGTGGCTCATACTATATTGAAGGTAATGTGGAGTTCATTATACTATATGAAAAACAGTCTCTGTTGCCCATTGCAACCATTTGAGAATTTTCTTTTATGAATTTTTTCACAATTTCACTTTATACTTTTCTAAACACATTTTTTCGCAAAACTACAAATATTTAAAAACAAAAAATTGTGACAAATTCCCTTTAACAAAATAAAATTCACAGTTACAGAATGGTCCGCGGGTAAATTGTGGAGGGAACAGATCTGTAGGATGGAAAACTGAACATTGGGTTAAGATCTGAACCTATTTGTTTCTATAGGAAACAACAGCAAAGTCATTAATTACTACAGGGACAAACCATCCGCCATTATAATAATAAAGAGGGACTCACCGGCAGCCTTTGGTAACTTATGGTGAAGAACAGGGAACAGCACAGAAACAAGGTGAAAATCTTCATTGTCTCTAGGGAGAGTCTCAGCACCAAGATACTGCTAATGTGATACAAGCTCCTAGTGAGCGGAACCTAGTAGGGATGATGACATCACAATGCCTTCAGAGACATCATAACCCACAACATTCCATGACATGACATCTCCCAGCAACAACAGTCTGTTGCCCATAGCAACCATTCAAGTATATGGAAGGCAATGTGGAGTCCATTATACTGCATGGAAGGCAGTATGGGGCCCATTATGCTGTATGGAAGGCATTGTGGGGCCCATTATACTGTATGGAAGGCAATGCGGGGCCCATTATACTGTATGGAAGGCCATGTGGGGCCCATTATACTGTATGGAAGGCCATGTGGGGCTCATTATACTGTATGGAAGGCCATGTGGGGCCCATTATACTGTATGGAAGGCCATGCGGGGCCCATTATACTGTATGGAAGGCCATGCGGGGCCCATTATACGGTATGGAAGGCCATGCGGGCCCATTATACTGTATAGAAGGCCATGTGGGGCCCATTATACTGTATGGAAGGCCATGTGGGGCTCATTATACTGTATGGAAGGCCATGTGGGGCCCATTATACTGTATGGAAGGCCATGTGGGGCCCATTATACTGTATGGAAGGCCATGTGGGGCCCATTATACTGTATGGAAGGCCATGTGGGGCCCATTATACTGTATGGAAGGCCATGTGGGGCCCATTATACTGTATGGAAGGCCATGTGGGGCCCATTATACTGTATGGAAGGCCAAGTGGGGCCCATTATACTGTATGGGAGGCAATGTGTGGCTCATACTATATTGAAGGTAATGTGGGGTTCATTATACTATATGAAAAACAGTCTCTGTTGCCCATTGCAACCATTCGAGAATTTTCTTTTATGAATTTTTTCACAATTTCACTTTATACTTTTCTAAACACATTTTTTAGCAAAACTACAAATACTTAAAAACCAAAAATTGTGACAAATTCCCTTTAACAAAATAAAATTCACAGTTACAGAATGGTCCGCGGGTAAATTGTGGAGGGAACAGATCTGTGGGATGGAAAACTGAACATTGGGTTAAGATTTGAACCTATTTGTTTCTATAGGAAACAAAAGCAAAGTCATTAAATACTACAGGGACAAACCATCCGCCATTATAATAATAGAGCGGGACTCACCGGCAGCCTTTGGTAACTTATGGTAAAGAACAGGGAACAGCACAGAAACAAGGTGAAAATCTTCATTGTCTCTAGGGAGAGTCTCAGCACCAAGATACGGCTAATGTGATACAAGCTCCTAGTGAGCGGAACCTAGTAGGGATGATGACATCACAATGCCTTCAGAGACATCATAACCCACAACATTCCTCACATGACATCTCCCAGCAACAACAGTCTGTTGCCCATAGCAACCATTCAAGTATATGGAAGGCAATGTGGAGTCCATTATACTGCATGGAAGGCCATGTGGGCCCATTATACTGCATGGAAGGCAGTGTGGGGCCCATTATGCTGTATGGAAGGCATTGTGGGCCCATTATACTGTATGGAAGGCCATGTGGGGCCCATTATACTGTATGGAAGGCCATGTGGGGCCCATTATACTGTATGGAAGGCCATGTGGGGCCCATTATACTGTATGGAAGGCCATGCGGGGCCCATTATACTGTATGGAAGGCCATGTGGGGCCCATTATACTGTATGGAAGGCCATGTGGGGCCCATTATACTGTATGGAAGGCCATGTGGGGCCCATTATACTGCATGGAAGGCCATGTGGGGCCCATTATGCGTATGAAGGCCATGTGGGCCGATTATACTGTATGGAAGGCCATGTGGGGCCCATTATGCTGTATGGAAGGCCATGTGGGGCCTATTATACTGTATGGAAGGCCATGTGGGGCCATTATATACTGTATGGAAGGTCATGTGTGGGCCTATTATACTGTATGGAAGGCCATGTGGGGCCCATTATACTGTATGGAAGGCCATGTGTGGCCCATTATACTGTATACAAGCTCCTAGTGAGCGGAACCAGTAGGAATGATGACATCACAATGCCTTCAGAGACATCATAACCAAACATTCCATGACAGACATCTCCAGCACAACAGCGTTGCCCATACAACTCAGTATATGAGGCAATGTGGAGTCCATTATACTGTATGAAGGCAGTGTGGAGCCCATTATCTGTATGGAAGGCCATGTGGGGCCCATTATACTGTATGGAAGGCATTGTGGGCCCATTATCTGTATGGAAGGCATTGTGGGGCCCATTATACTGTATGGAAGCATGTGGGGCCCATTATACTGTATGAAGGCCATGTGGGGCCCATTATACTGTATAGAAGGCCATGTGGGGCCCATTATACTGTATAGAAGGCCATGTGGGGCCCATTATACTGTATGGAAGGCCATGTGGGGCCCATTATACTGTATGGAAGGCCATGTGGGGCCCATTATACGTATGGAAGCCAGTGTAGGAAGGCCATGTGGGGCCCATTATACTGTATGGAAGGCCATGTGGGGCCCATTATCTGTATGGAAGGCCATTGGGGCCATAACTGTGGAAGGCCATATGTGGGCCATAACATGGGAAGGCCATATGTGGGCCATTATACTGTTATAAGGCCATGTGAGGGAATATATTTGGAACCATGTTGGCCATATACTGAATACATCCCTCCTGTGAAGCGAATGAAGGAATGTGACCAATGCTTAAGAAGACTACCCAACATTATGAAGACATTCGCACAAACTGTTGCTAACAGCCATAGTATATGGAAGGCAATGTGGGCCTTAACTGTATGGAAGGCAGTGGGGCCTATCGTATGAAGGCCATGTGGGGCCATAACTGTAGAAGGCATTGTGGGCCATTATCTGTAGAAGGCATTGTGGGGCCCCTTATACTGTATGGAAGGCCATGTGGGGCCCATTATACTGTAGAAGGCCATGTGGGGCCCATTATACTGTATGAAGGCCATTGGGGCCCATTAACTGTATGAAGGCCATGTGGGGCCCATTATACTGTATGGAAGGCCATGTGGGCCCATTATACTGTATGGAAGGCCATGTGGGCCCATTATACTGTATGGAAGGCCATGGGGCCCATTAATGTGGAAGCCATGTGGGCCATTATACTGTATGGAAGGCCATGTGGGCCCATTATACTGTATGGAAGGCCATGTGGGGCTTATTATACTGTATGGAAGGCCATGTGGGACCCATTATACTGTATGGAAGGCCATGTGGGGCCCATTATACTGTATGGAAGGCCATGTAGGGCCCATTATACTGTATGGAAGGCCATGTGGGGCCCATTATACTGTATGGAAGGCCATGTGGGGCCCATTATACTGTATGGAAGGCCATGGGGGCCCATTATACTGTATGGAAGGCCATGTGGGGCCCATTATACTGTATGGATGGCCATGTGGGGCCCATTATACTGTATGGAAGGCCATGGGGGACCATTATACTGTATGGAAGGCCATGCGGGGCCCATTATACTGTATGGAAGGCCATGCGGGGCCCATTATACTGTATGGAAGGCCATGCGGGGCCCATTAACTGTAGGAAGGCCATGCGGGCCCATTATACGGTATGGAAGGCCATGCGGGGCCCATTATACTGTATGGAAGGCCATGCGGGGCCCATTATACTGTATGGAAGGCCATGCGAGGCGCATTATACTGTATGGAAGGCCATGTGGGGCCCATTATACTGTATGGAAGGCCATGTGGGGCCCATTATACTGTATGGAAGGCCATGTGGGGCCCATTATACTGTATGGAAGGCCATGTGGGGCCCATTATACTGTATGGAAGGCCATGTGGGGCCCATTATACTGTATGGAAGGCCATGCGGGGCCCATTATACTGTATGGAAGGCCATGTGGGGCCCATTATACTGTATGGAAGGCCATGTGGGGCCCATTATACTGTATGGAAGGCCATGCGGGGCCCATTATACTGTATGGAAGGCCATGTGGGGCCCATTATACTGTATGGAAGGCATGTGGGGCCCATTATACTGTATGGAAGGCCATGTGGGCCGTTACCTCCCTTACTTATGAAGCAATGTTGGCTCTATATTGAAGTAATGGGGGTCATTATACTATGAAAAACAGTCTCTGTTGCCCATTGCAACCATTCGAGAATTTTCTTTTATGAATTTTTTCACAATTTCACTTTATACTTTTCTAAACACATTTTTAGCAAAACTACAAATACTTAAAAACCAAAAATTGTGACAAATTCCCTTTAACAAAATAAAATTCACAGTTACAGAATGGTCCGCGGGTAAATTGTGGAGGGAACAGATCTGTGGGATGGAAAACTGAACATTGGGTTAAGATTTGAACCTATTTGTTTCTATAGGAAACAAAAGCAAAGTCATTAAATACTACAGGGACAAACCATCCGCCATTATAATAATAGAGAGGGACTCACCGGCAGCCTTTGGTAACTTATGGTGAAGAACAGGGAACAGCACAGAAACAAGGTGAAAATCTTCATTGTCTCTAGGGAGAGTCTCAGCACCAAGATACTGCTAATGTGATACAAGCTCCTAGTGAGCGGAACCTAGTAGGGATGATGACATCACAATGCCTTCAGAGACATCATAACCCACAACATTCCTCACATGACATCTCCCAGCAACAACAGTCTGTTGCCCATAGCAACCATTCAAGTATATGGAAGGCAATGTGGAGTCCATTATACTGTATGGAAGGCAGTGTGGGGCCCATTATACTGTATGGATGTCACGCTGGGAGCGGGAGAGGCACTCAGCGTAGGACCACGACGGGGGGGGGATAAGGAGTCCCTAAAGCTATGGGCACAAGAGGGAGAGGGTGACCCCTAGTCTTACTGGGGCTGACCCTGTCTGCCCTAACGTCCCTATACAGTTTCCTCAACTGTCGCCGACCACGAACCTCGTCCCTCTCTGATCCTAGCACTACCTTATCTAAGGATCAGATGGAGAGGTTCACTAGACCCCTCCACTAACAACTAAAGACAAACACACGGAAAAAACAGACAATGGGGAAAGAAAACACTTATCTTGCAGCAGAGCACAGCAACCTCCACAACCTCTGCTTCTGCTGGAGCAAGGATAATGAGTGCACAAGGAAATATCACCTGCACCGAGGGAGGGCAATGAAACTCCTTATAAAGGTGGGAAGAACCTGCTGTGTCCTAGAGACCCAGAATACTGGTGTAGAAACCAGACCGAGCACAAGACCTTCCCAGCCGTCTCCCCATGATAGGGAGATCTTATCATACCTTCTCTTTATCTACACAGAAGGTAAATGCCCCTGAAAGACGGACCGTCCTCAAACCTTATGGCTGATTGGCCAAACGCTGGGACCGTCTGCGCGTGGCCTCTACCCTGTCATCCGTGCCACCCGTGACAGTACCCCCCCGTCCACGAGTGGCCCCCGGACACTCAGGACCAGGCTTATCCGGATGGGAACGGTGAAAAGCGCGGACCAGCCTAGCGGCGGAGACTTCCGACGCCGGTACCCACATCCGCTCCTCAGGACCGTATCCCCTCCAGTGCACCAAATACTGAAGAGAACGGCGCAACCTGCGAGAATCAACCACCTTTGAGATCTCAAATTCCAAATTCCCCGCCACGCAGATGGGCTCCGGGGGCAAAGGAGACGGGTTAGACGACGGCACATACGGTTTGAGGAGCGACCTATGAAATACATTGTGGATTTTAAGAGCGGGAGGTAACGCAAGACGAAACGCCACGGGATTGATAACGGCGGTTATCTGATAAGGGCCAATAAACCTGGGCCCCAACTTCCAAGAGGGCACCTTCAACCTCACATTCTTGGTAGACAACCACACGTAGTCATTCACACACAGGTCCGGACCTGGCGCACGCTTCTTGTCAGCCATACGTTTGTACCTGTCGCCTAAGAGCTTCAAGCTACTCTGTACCCCCCGCCAAACCGAGGAGAGGGATGAGGTAAATCGGTCCTCCTCAGGAACTCCGGAAGGACTAGTACCACTAAAAGTACCAAACTGAGGATGAAACCCATATGCACCGAAGAACGGTGACTTGCCAGTGGACTCCTGAAGACGATTATTAAGGGCAAATTCGGCCAAGGGCAGATAACTCGCCCAAGTTTCCTGATTGTCAGAGACAAAACACCTCAGATAAGTCTCCAAATTCTGATTCATACGTTCGGTCTGCCCATTAGACTGAGGATGAAAAGCAGAAGAGAAGGACAAAGCAATTCCTAAACGTGCACAAAAAGCCTTCCAGAACTTGGAGACAAATTGAGTACCACGATCAGAAACCACCTCGGAGGGAACTCCATGAAGCTTCACAATCTCACTTACAAACACCTGTGCCAGTGTCCGAGCATTAGGAAGTGCGGGCAGTGCCACAAAGCGAACCATCTTACTGAATCTATCAACCACTACCAGCACTACCGTCTTGCCAGCCGACGCCGGGAGATCGGTGATAAAATCCATTGACACATGCGTCCATGGCCTCTCAGGAATAGACAATGGCAAGAGAGAACCAGCCGGACGGGTATGCGGAACCTTAGCCCGTGCACACACACTACAGGCAGATACGAATTCCGCTACGTCCTTCCTCAACCCCGGCCACCAAAAGCGGCGAGATAAAAGATCGAAGGTGGCCCTACTGCCGGGATGCCCTGCCAATACGGAGTCGTGATGCTCTGACAGCACCCTGAGACGCAAAGATGATGGCACAAAAAGTCTCCCAGAAGGACAGGAGGCAGGGGCGCCCCCCTGGACCTTCAACACCTCCCCCTCCAGATCAGGGCAAAGAGCAGAAACAACCACCCCCTCCTGTAAGATGGGAACGGGACTTTCATGAGCACTACCACCCGGGAAACTACGCGACAACGCATCAGCCTTCACGTTCTCAACCCCCGGACGGTAAGTGACGGTAAAATTAAATCTCGTGAAAAACAAGGACCACCGAGCCTGCCGGGGATTGAGACGCTTGGCGGACTCAAGGTAAGACAGGTTCTTGTGGTCGGTAATAACCGTGATGGGATGGACAGCCCCCTCCAGCCAGTGACGCCATTCCTCAAAAGCCAATTTAATAGCCAACAGCTCCCTATTACCAACATCATAATTCCTCTCGGCCGACGACAACTTCTTGGAGAAGAACGCGCAGGGCACCCATCTCCCAGGCGAAGGGCCTTGCGACAATACAGCCCCCACCCCCACCTCAGACGCATCCACCTCCACCACGAAGGGCTGAGAAAGATCGGGCTGACGGAGAATAGGCGCGGAAACAAAACAACGCTTTAGGGAGGAGAAAGCCCGGCGAGCAGACTCCGACCACTCGGAAAAATCCGTCCCCTTCCTAGTCATGTCCGTAAGAGGCGTCACCAGCACCGAATAGTTCCTAATAAATTTACGGTAAAAGTTGGTAAACCCCAAAAAACGTTGCAATGCCCGTAGATTGTCCGGTTGTTCCCAGTCCAGCACCGCCCGGACTTTTTCCGGATCCATCCGAAAACCCAACGGCGACAGGAGGTACCCCAAAAACCGTACCTCCTGAACGGCGAAGACACATTTCTCGAGTTTAGCATACAGCTTATTGTCCCGTAAGACCTGTAACACCTGCTTGACATGGGACTGATGCGTCTCCAAATCGGGGGAATAGATCAAGATATCATCTAAGTAAACAACCACAAATCTACCCACCAAATGATGGAATATGTCATTGACAAAGTGTTGGAAAACCGCTGGGGCATTAGTGAGCCCGAACGGCATTACGAGACTTTCAAAATGGCCGTCCGGGGTATTAAATGCCGTCTTCCATTCATCCCCCTCTCTGACCCTAATCAGGTTGTAGGCCCCCCTCAAATCCAACTTGGAGAACCATTTAGCACCCACTACCTGACTGAATAAATCAGGAATCAGAGGGAGGGGGTACGGATCACGGACAGTAATCCGATTCAACTCCCGGAAATCCAAGCAAGGACGGAGGCCCCCATCTTTTTTCTTAACAAAAAAGAAACCGGCCGCAACCGGCGAGGTTGAGGGCCTGATGTGACCCGTCTGCAGACTCTCGGAAATGAAATCCTTCATCGCCTGTCTTTCCGGACCCGATATAGTAAACATCCTAGCTTTGGGCAGTTTAACTCCGGGAACGAGGTTGATTGGGCAATCATATGCCCGATGGGGGGGCAGGTCTTGGCACCCCTTCTCTGAGAACACATCCTCATACTCCGATAGGAACGGGGGCAGAGATACAGCAGACACCACCGAAAACGAGGTAACCAAACAATTCTCAGAACAAAAATCACTCCATTCCACAATGTCCCGGGACTGCCAATCCACTACGGGATTATGTTTAATCAACCATGGCAAGCCCAGGACAATGGGAGCGGGGAGACCGTCTAGAACATAGCAAGATATCGTCTCTTGATGGTGGGATCCAACCGTCAACTTAATGTCATGTACGATATGTGTGAGACTACCTTGAGCAAGAGGTGCTGAGTCGATGGCATAGATACGGATGGGGCGAGACAATAAACAGCAGTTAGGCCCATGAGCGTCTACAAAATGAGCATCCACCATGCTGACCCCCGCACCACTATCCACAAACACAGAAATACCCTCCGTTGTGCCCTCCAGCGCCACCTCCGCACTTAGGAGGAAACGGGAAGTACAAATGGAGGATACACACACCTCCCGCTCGACCACCTCCACACCCCCCATAGTCACAGAAGGTCCAGGCCCCCCAGTCCGTTTAGGGGTGTAGGGACAGGCCCCAATAAAATGGTCCCCTTTCCCACAGAAAAAACAGACCCCCTTCCCCTTGCCCCGGGAGGTACCGGAGGAGAACCTCGAGGCCGCCGCTCCTCCTAGCTGCATAGGTTCCTCCGCACTCGGGAGGAACGACTCACCCTCCGCGTGACCTCCCGGTAACCAGGAATCACCACGAGAATGGCTCCCAGTAACAGGAGGTCTACCCCTCCGCTCCTGGAGGCGTCTATCCATACGAATAGCCAACGACATAGCCGCCTCCAGGGACGGAGGGGTCTCATAAACCGCCAGAGCATCCTTCAGCCTCTCCGAAAGACCCTGACAAAAGTGACTCCGGAGCGCCGGATCGTTCCACTTCGTGTCCGTAGCCCACCTGCGGAACTCAGAACAATATGATTCCGCCGACCGAGTCCCCTGGCGGAGATGGCGCAACCTGGATTCAGCCAAAGAGACACGGTCAGGGTCATCATATATGAGGCCCAGGGCGTCAAAAAATTCATCCACAGAGCGGAGACAAGTAGAGTCCTGTGGCAGAGAGAAAGCCCAGGACTGGGGATCTCCCTGCAGTAGCGACATAATAATTCCTACACGCTGCTGCTCATCACCAGTGGAATAAGGCCTAAGCCTAAAATATAATTTACAGGCCTCTTTGAACACAGTAAACTTATCTCTACCTCCTGAAAACCTGTCAGGGAGGGCAACCTTAGGTTCAGGTCTGGCCTGACCCAATGCTTGATTCCCCAAGACACCATTTTGCGGTTGCGGGCCCTGTAAAGCCGACCGAAGGTCCGCAACCTCCAAAGACAGGGACTGCAGCTGCTGGGCCAAAGCAGACACAGGATCCATAAGGAAAGGAAGAAAAATCGGTTCCTCCCCTGTCCTTCAGTTACAGTATTGGCAGGTGATAATGTCACGCTGGGAGCGGGAGAGGCACTCAGCGTAGGACCACGACGGGGGGGGGGGGATAAGGAGTCCCTAAAGCTATGGGCACAAGAGGGAGAGGGTGACCCCTAGTCTTACTGGGGCTGACCCTGTCTGCCCTAACGTCCCTATACAGTTTCCTCAACTGTCGCCGACCACGAACCTCGTCCCTCTCTGATCCTAGCACTACCTTATCTAAGGATCAGATGGAGAGGTTCACTAGACCCCTCCACTAACAACTAAAGACAAACACACGGAAAAAACAGACAATGGGGAAAGAAAACACTTATCTTGCAGCAGAGCACAGCAACCTCCACAACCTCTGCTTCTGCTGGAGCAAGGATAATGAGTGCACAAGGAAATATCACCTGCACCGAGGGAGGGCAATGAAACTCCTTATAAAGGTGGGAAGAACCTGCTGGGTCCTAGAGACCCAGAATACTGGTGTAGAAACCAGACCGAGCACAAGACCTTCCCAGCCGTCTCCCCATGATAGGGAGATCTTATCATACCTTCTCTTTATCTACACAGAAGGTAAATGCCCCTGAAAGACGGACCGTCCTCAAACCTTATGGCTGATTGGCCAAACGCTGGGACCGTCTGCGCGTGGCCTCTACCCTGTCATCCGTGCCACCCGTGACAATGGAAGGCCATGTGGGGCCCATTATACTGTATGGAAGGTCATGTGGAGTCCATTATACTGCATGGAAGGCCATGTGGGGCCCATTATACTGCATGGAAGGCAGTGTGGGGCCCATTATGCTGTATGGAAGGCCTTGTGGGGCCCATTATACTGTATGGAAGGCCATGTGGGGCCCATTATACTGTATGGAAGGCAATGTGGGGCCCATTATACTGTATGGAAGGCCATGTGGGGCCCATTATACTGTATGGAAGCCATGTGGGGCCCATTTACTGTATGGAAGGCCATGTCGGGGCCCATTATACTGTATGGAAGGCCATGTGGGGCCCATTATACTGTATGGAAGGCCATATGGGGCCCATTATATACTGTATGGAAGGCCATATGGGGCCCATTATACTGTATGGAAGGCCATGTGGGGCCCATTATGCTGTATGGAAGGCCATGTGGGGCCCATTATGCTGTATGGAAGGCATGTGGGGCCCATTATGCTGTATGGAAGGCATGTGGGCTATTAACTGTATGAAGGCCATAGTGGAGGCCCATTATACTGTATGGAAGGCCATTGGGCCTATTATACTGTATGGAAGGCCATGTGGGCCATTATACTGTATGGCAGAATGCTGGGGCCCATTATACTGTATGGAAGGTCATGTGGAGCCATGTATACTGTATGGAAGGCCATGTGGGGCCCATTAATAACTGTATGGAAGGCCATGTGGGGCCCATTATACTGTATGGAAGGCCATGTGGGGCCATTATACTGTATGGAAGGCCATGTGGGGCCCATTATACTGTATGGAAGGCCATGTGGGGCCCATTATACTGTATGGAAGGCCATGTGGGGCCATTATACTTATAAAACTGTATGGAAGGCCATTGTGGGGGCCCATTATACTGTATGGAAGCTGGGCCATTATTTGGGGCCATTATTATACTGTAGGAAGGCCAGGGGCCATTACGTAGAGCCATGGGGCCCATTATACTGTATGGAAGGCCATGGGGCCCATTATACTGTATGGAAGGCCATGTGGGGCCCATTATACTGTATGGAAGCATGGGGCCCATTAACTGTATGAAGGCCATGGGGCCCATTATACTGTATGGAAGGCCATGTGGGGCCCATTATACTGTATGGAAGGCCATGTGGGCCCATTATACTGTATGGAAGGCCATGTGGGGCCCATTATACTGTATGGAAGGCCATGTGGGGCCCATTATACTGTATGGAAGGCCATGTGGGGCCCATTATACTGTATGGAAGGCCATGTGGGCCCATTATACTGTATGGAAGGCCATGTGGGGCCCATTATACTGTATGGAAGGCCATGCGGGGCCCATTATACTGTATGGAAGGCCATGCGGGGCCCATAACTGTATGAAGGCCATGGGGCCCATTATACTGTATGGAAGGCCATGGGGCCATTAACTTTGAGCCATTATTATACTGTATGGAAGGCCATTGTGGGCCCATTATACTGTATGGAAGGCATGTGGGCCCTACTTATAATCTCAGTTAATGGAAGGCATGTGGCCATAACTGTATGGAAGGTCATGTGGGCCATTAACTGTATGGAAGCATGTGGGGCTTAACATTATGAAGGTATGTGGGCCATTATACTTATGGAAAGCAAGTGTGCCATATTACTCATGCAACCATTGTGGCATTATACTATATGAAGTATTGGTCACCGCAATTTCATGAAAAAACAGTCTCTGTTGCCCATTGCAACCATTTGAGAATTTTCTTTTATGAATTTTTTCACAATTTCACTTTATACTTTTCTAAACACATTTTTTCGCAAAACTACAAATATTTAAAAACAAAAAATTGTGACAAATTCCCTTAACAAAATAAAATTCACAGTTACAGAATGGTCCGCGGGTAAATTGTGGAGGGAACAGATCTGTGGGATGGAAAACTGAACATTGGGTTAAGATCTGAACCTATTTGTTTCTATAGGAAACAACAGCAAAGTCATTAATTACTACAGGGACAAACCATCCGCCATTATATAATAATAAAGAGGGACTCACCGGCAGCCTTTGGTAACTTATGGTGAAGAACAGGGAACAGCACAGAAACAAGGTGAAAATCTTCATTGTCTCTAGGGAGAGTCTCAGCACCAAGATACTGCTAATGTGATACAAGCTCCTAGTGAGCGGAACCTAGTAGGGATGATGACATCACAATGCCTTTAGAGACATCATAACCCACAACATTCCATGACATGACATCTCCCAGCAACAACAGTCTGTTGCCCATAGCAACCATTCAAGTATATGGAAGGCAATGTGGAGTCCATTATACTGCATGGAAGGCAGTATGGGGCCCATTATGCTGTATGGAAGGCATTGTGGGGCCCATTATACTGTATGGAAGGCAATGCGGGGCCCATTATACTGTATGGAAGGTCTTGTGGGGCCCATTATACTGTATGGAAGGCAATGTGGGTGGCCCATTATACTGTATGGAAGGCAATGTGGGGCCCATTATACTGTATGGAAGGCCATGTGGGGCCCATTATACTGTATGGAAGGCAATGTGGGGCCCATTATACTGTATGGAAGGCCATGTGGGGCCCATTATACTGTATGGAAGGCCATGTGGGGCCCATTATACTGTATGGAAGGCCATGTGGGGCCCATTATACTGTATGGAAGGCCATGTGGGGCCCATTATACTGTATGGAAGGCCAAGTGGGGCCCATTATACTGTATGGAAGGCCATGTGGGGCCCATTATACTGTATGGAAGGCCAAGTGGGGCCCATTATACTGTATGGGAGGCAATGTGTGGCTCATACTATATTGAAGGTAATGTGGGGTTCATTATACTATATGAAAAACAGTCTCTGTTGCCCATTGCAACCATTCGAGAATTTTCTTTTATGAATTTTTTCACAATTTCACTTTATACTTTTCTAAACACATTTTTTAGCAAAACTACAAATACTTAAAAACCAAAAATTGTGACAAATTCCCTTTAACAAAATAAAATTCACAGTTACAGAATGGTCCGCGGGTAAATTGTGGAGGGAACAGATCTGTGGGATGGAAAACTGAACATTGGGTTAAGATTTGAACCTATTTGTTTCTATAGGAAACAAAAGCAAAGTCATTAAATACTACAGGACAAACCATCCGCCATTATAATAATAGAGCGGACTCACCGGCAGCCTTTGGTAACTTATGGTAAAGAACAGGGAACAGCACAGAACAAGGTGAAAATCTTCATTGTCTCTAGGAGAGTCTCAGCACCAAGATACGGCTAATGTATACAAGCTCCAGTGAGCGAACCTAGTAGGGATGATGACATCACAATGCCTTCAGAGACATCATAACCCACAACATTCTCGACAGACATCTCCCAGCAACAACAGTCTGTTGCCCATAGCAACCATTCAAGTATATGGAAGGCAATGTGGAGTCCATTATACTGCATGGAAGGCCATGTGGGGCCCATTATACTGCATGGAAGGCATGTGGGGCCCATTATGCTGTATGGAAGGCATTGTGGGGCCCATTATACTGTATGGAAGGCCATGTGGGGCCCATTATACTGTATGGAAGGCCATGTGGGGCCCATTATACTGTATGGAAGGCCATGTGGGGCCCATTATACTGTATGGAAGGCCATGCGGGCCCATTATACTGTATGGAAGGCCATGTGGGCCCATTATACTGTATGGAAGGCCATGTGGGGCCCATTATACTGTATGGAAGGCCATGTGGGGCCCATTATACTGCATGGAAGGCCATGTGGGGCCCATTATGCTGTATGGAAGGCCATTGTGGGCCGATTATACTGTATGGAAGGCCATGTGGGGCCCATTATGCTGTATGGAAGGCCATGTGGGGCCTATTATACTGTATGGAAGGCCATGTGGGGCCCATTATACTGTATGGAAGGTCATGTGGGGCCTATTATACTGTATGGAAGGCCATGTGGGGCCCATTAATACTGTATGGAAGGCCATGTGTGGCCCATTATACTGTATACAAGCTCCTAGTGAGCGGAACCTAGTAGGAATGATGACATCACAATGCCTTCAGAGACATCATAACCCACAACATTCCATGACATGACATCTCCCAGCAACAACAGTCTGTTGCCCATAGATGAGGGAACCATAGAATGATGACACACAGCTGAGACACATAACAACTTAGAAGCATCCCAGAAACGTTGGAAAGCAACCATTCAAGTATATGGAAGGCAATGTGGAGTCCATTATACTGTATGGAAGGCAGTGTGGAGCCCATTATGCTGTATGGAAGGCCATGTGGGGCCCATTATACTGTATGGAAGGCATGTGGGGCCCATTATGCTGTATGGAAGGCATTGTGGGGCCCCTTATACTGTATGGAAGGCCATGTGGGGCCCATTATACTGTATAGAAGGCCATGTGGGGCCCATTATACTGTATGAAGGCCATGTGGGGCCCATTATACTGTATGAAGGCCATGTGGGGCCCATTATACTGTATGGAAGGCCATGTGGGCCCATTATACTGTATGGAAGGCCATGTGGGGCCCATTATACTGTATGGAAGGCCATGTGGGGCCCATTATACTGTATGGAAAGCCATGTGGGGCCCATTATACTGTATGGAAGGCCATGTGTGGGGCCCATTATACTGTATGGAAGGCCATGTGGGGCTTATTATACTGTATGGAAGGCCATGTGGGGACCCATTATACTGTATGGAAGGCCATGTGGGCCCATTATACTGTATGGAAGGCCATGTAGGGCCCATTATACTGTATGGAAGGCCATGTGGGGCCCATTATACTGTATGGAAGGCCATGTGGGGCCCATTATACTGTATGGAAGGCCATGTGGGGCCCATTATACTGTATGGAAGGCCATGTGGGGCCCATTATACTGTATGGATGGCCATGTGGGCCCATTATACTGTATGGAAGGCCATGGGGGACCATTATACTGTATGGAAGGCCATGCGGGGCCCATTATACTGTATGGAAGGCCATGCGGGGCCCATTATACTGTATGGAAGGCCATGCGGGGCCCATTATACTGTAAGGAAGGCCATGCGGGGCCCATTATACGGTATGGAAGGCCATGCGGGCCCATTATACTGTATGGAAGCCATGCGTGCCCATTATACTGTATGGAAGGCCATGCAGGCCCGATTATACTTATGGAAGCCATGTGGGGCCCATTATACTGTATGGAAGGCCATGTGGGGCCCATTATACTGTATGGAAGGCCATGTGGGGCCCATTATACTGTATGGAAGGCCATGTGGGGCCCATTATACTGTATGGAAGGCCATGTGGGGCCCATTATACTGTATGGAAGGCCATGCGGGGCCCATTATACTGTATGGAAGGCCATGTGGGGCCCATTATACTGTATGGAAGGCCATGTGGGGCCCATTATACTGTATGGAAGGCCATGCGGGGCCCATTATACTGTATGGAAGCCATGGGCCATTATACTGTAGGAAGGCCATGTGGCCCATTATACTGTATGGAAGGCCATGTGGGGCCCATTATACTGTATGAAGGCAAGTGGGCCCATTATACTGTATGGAGGCAATGTGTGGCTCATACTATATTGAAGGTAATGTGGGGTTCATTATACTATATGAAAAACAGTCTCTGTTGCCCATTGCAACCATTCGAGAATTTTCTTTTATGAATTTTTTCACAATTTCACTTTATACTTTTCTAAACACATTTTTTAGCAAAACTACAAATACTTAAAAACCAAAAATTGTGACAAATTCCCTTTAACAAAATAAAATTCACAGTTACAGAATGGTCCGCGGGTAAATTGTGGAGGGAACAGATCTGTGGGATGGAAAACTGAACATTGGGTTAAGATTTGAACCTATTTGTTTCTATAGGAAACAAAAGCAAAGTCATTAAATACTACAGGGACAAACCATCCGCCATTATAATAATAGAGAGGGACTCACCGGCAGCCTTTGGTAACTTATGGTGAAGAACAGGGAACAGCACAGAAACAAGGTGAAAATCTTCATTGTCTCTAGGGAGAGTCTCAGCACCAAGATACTGCTAATGTGATACAAGCTCCTAGTGAGCGGAACCTAGTAGGGATGATGACATCACAATGCCTTCAGAGACATCATAACCCACAACATTCCTCACATGACATCTCCCAGCAACAACAGTCTGTTGCCCATAGCAACCATTCAAGTATATGGAAGGCAATGTGGAGTCCATTATACTGTATGGAAGGCAGTGTGGGGCCCATTATACTGTATGGATGTCACGCTGGGAGCGGGAGAGGCACTCAGCGTAGGACCACGACGGGGGGGGGATAAGGAGTCCCTAAAGCTATGGGCACAAGAGGGAGAGGGTGACCCCTAGTCTTACTGGGGCTGACCCTGTCTGCCCTAACGTCCCTATACAGTTTCCTCAACTGTCGCCGACCACGAACCTCGTCCCTCTCTGATCCTAGCACTACCTTATCTAAGGATCAGATGGAGAGGTTCACTAGACCCCTCCACTAACAACTAAAGACAAACACACGGAAAAAACAGACAATGGGGAAAGAAAACACTTATCTTGCAGCAGAGCACAGCAACCTCCACAACCTCTGCTTCTGCTGGAGCAAGGATAATGAGTGCACAAGGAAATATCACCTGCACCGAGGGAGGGCAATGAAACTCCTTATAAAGGTGGGAAGAACCTGCTGTGTCCTAGAGACCCAGAATACTGGTGTAGAAACCAGACCGAGCACAAGACCTTCCCAGCCGTCTCCCCATGATAGGGAGATCTTATCATACCTTCTCTTTATCTACACAGAAGGTAAATGCCCCTGAAAGACGGACCGTCCTCAAACCTTATGGCTGATTGGCCAAACGCTGGGACCGTCTGCGCGTGGCCTCTACCCTGTCATCCGTGCCACCCGTGACAGTACCCCCCCGTCCACGAGTGGCCCCCGGACACTCAGGACCAGGCTTATCCGGATGGGAACGGTGAAAAGCGCGGACCAGCCTAGCGGCGGAGACTTCCGACGCCGGTACCCACATCCGCTCCTCAGGACCGTATCCCCTCCAGTGCACCAAATACTGAAGAGAACGGCGCAACCTGCGAGAATCAACCACCTTTGAGATCTCAAATTCCAAATTCCCCGCCACGCAGATGGGCTCCGGGGGCAAAGGAGACGGGTTAGACGACGGCACATACGGTTTGAGGAGCGACCTATGAAATACATTGTGGATTTTAAGAGCGGGAGGTAACGCAAGACGAAACGCCACGGGATTGATAACGGCGGTTATCTGATAAGGGCCAATAAACCTGGGCCCCAACTTCCAAGAGGGCACCTTCAACCTCACATTCTTGGTAGACAACCACACGTAGTCATTCACACACAGGTCCGGACCTGGCGCACGCTTCTTGTCAGCCATACGTTTGTACCTGTCGCCTAAGAGCTTCAAGCTACTCTGTACCCCCCGCCAAACCGAGGAGAGGGATGAGGTAAATCGGTCCTCCTCAGGAACTCCGGAAGGACTAGTACCACTAAAAGTACCAAACTGAGGATGAAACCCATATGCACCGAAGAACGGTGACTTGCCAGTGGACTCCTGAAGACGATTATTAAGGGCAAATTCGGCCAAGGGCAGATAACTCGCCCAAGTTTCCTGATTGTCAGAGACAAAACACCTCAGATAAGTCTCCAAATTCTGATTCATACGTTCGGTCTGCCCATTAGACTGAGGATGAAAAGCAGAAGAGAAGGACAAAGCAATTCCTAAACGTGCACAAAAAGCCTTCCAGAACTTGGAGACAAATTGAGTACCACGATCAGAAACCACCTCGGAGGGAACTCCATGAAGCTTCACAATCTCACTTACAAACACCTGTGCCAGTGTCCGAGCATTAGGAAGTGCGGGCAGTGCCACAAAGCGAACCATCTTACTGAATCTATCAACCACTACCAGCACTACCGTCTTGCCAGCCGACGCCGGGAGATCGGTGATAAAATCCATTGACACATGCGTCCATGGCCTCTCAGGAATAGACAATGGCAAGAGAGAACCAGCCGGACGGGTATGCGGAACCTTAGCCCGTGCACACACACTACAGGCAGATACGAATTCCGCTACGTCCTTCCTCAACCCCGGCCACCAAAAGCGGCGAGATAAAAGATCGAAGGTGGCCCTACTGCCGGGATGCCCTGCCAATACGGAGTCGTGATGCTCTGACAGCACCCTGAGACGCAAAGATGATGGCACAAAAAGTCTCCCAGAAGGACAGGAGGCAGGGGCGCCCCCCTGGACCTTCAACACCTCCCCCTCCAGATCAGGGCAAAGAGCAGAAACAACCACCCCCTCCTGTAAGATGGGAACGGGACTTTCATGAGCACTACCACCCGGGAAACTACGCGACAACGCATCAGCCTTCACGTTCTCAACCCCCGGACGGTAAGTGACGGTAAAATTAAATCTCGTGAAAAACAAGGACCACCGAGCCTGCCGGGGATTGAGACGCTTGGCGGACTCAAGGTAAGACAGGTTCTTGTGGTCGGTAATAACCGTGATGGGATGGACAGCCCCCTCCAGCCAGTGACGCCATTCCTCAAAAGCCAATTTAATAGCCAACAGCTCCCTATTACCAACATCATAATTCCTCTCGGCCGACGACAACTTCTTGGAGAAGAACGCGCAGGGCACCCATCTCCCAGGCGAAGGGCCTTGCGACAATACAGCCCCCACCTCAGACGCATCCACCTCCACCACGAAGGGCTGAGAAAGATCGGGCTGACGGAGAATAGGCGCGGAAACAAAACAACGCTTTAGGGAGGAGAAAGCCCGGCGAGCAGACTCCGACCACTCGGAAAAATCCGTCCCCTTCCTAGTCATGTCCGTAAGAGGCGTCACCAGCACCGAATAGTTCCTAATAAATTTACGGTAAAAGTTGGTAAACCCCAAAAAACGTTGCAATGCCCGTAGATTGTCCGGTTGTTCCCAGTCCAGCACCGCCCGGACTTTTTCCGGATCCATCCGAAAACCCAACGGCGACAGGAGGTACCCCAAAAACCGTACCTCCTGAACGGCGAAGACACATTTCTCGAGTTTAGCATACAGCTTATTGTCCCGTAAGACCTGTAACACCTGCTTGACATGGGACTGATGCGTCTCCAAATCGGGGGAATAGATCAAGATATCATCTAAGTAAACAACCACAAATCTACCCACCAAATGATGGAATATGTCATTGACAAAGTGTTGGAAAACCGCTGGGGCATTAGTGAGCCCGAACGGCATTACGAGACTTTCAAAATGGCCGTCCGGGGTATTAAATGCCGTCTTCCATTCATCCCCCTCTCTGACCCTAATCAGGTTGTAGGCCCCCCTCAAATCCAACTTGGAGAACCATTTAGCACCCACTACCTGACTGAATAAATCAGGAATCAGAGGGAGGGGGTACGGATCACGGACAGTAATCCGATTCAACTCCCGGAAATCCAAGCAAGGACGGAGGCCCCCATCTTTTTTCTTAACAAAAAAGAAACCGGCCGCAACCGGCGAGGTTGAGGGCCTGATGTGACCCGTCTGCAGACTCTCGGAAATGAAATCCTTCATCGCCTGTCTTTCCGGACCCGATATAGTAAACATCCTAGCTTTGGGCAGTTTAACTCCGGGAACGAGGTTGATTGGGCAATCATATGCCCGATGGGGGGGCAGGTCTTGGCACCCCTTCTCTGAGAACACATCCTCATACTCCGATAGGAACGGGGGCAGAGATACAGCAGACACCACCGAAAACGAGGTAACCAAACAATTCTCAGAACAAAAATCACTCCATTCCACAATGTCCCGGGACTGCCAATCCACTACGGGATTATGTTTAATCAACCATGGCAAGCCCAGGACAATGGGAGCGGGGAGACCGTCTAGAACATAGCAAGATATCGTCTCTTGATGGTGGGATCCAACCGTCAACTTAATGTCATGTACGATATGTGTGAGACTACCTTGAGCAAGAGGTGCTGAGTCGATGGCATAGATACGGATGGGGCGAGACAATAAACAGCAGTTAGGCCCATGAGCGTCTACAAAATGAGCATCCACCATGCTGACCCCCGCACCACTATCCACAAACACAGAAATACCCTCCGTTGTGCCCTCCAGCGCCACCTCCGCACTTAGGAGGAAACGGGAAGTACAAATGGAGGATACACACACCTCCCGCTCGACCACCTCCACACCCCCCATAGTCACAGAAGGTCCAGGCCCCCCAGTCCGTTTAGGGGTGTAGGGACAGGCCCCAATAAAATGGTCCCCTTTCCCACAGAAAAAACAGACCCCCTTCCCCTTGCCCCGGGAGGTACCGGAGGAGAACCTCGAGGCCGCCGCTCCTCCTAGCTGCATAGGTTCCTCCGCACTCGGGAGGAACGACTCACCCTCCGCGTGACCTCCCGGTAACCAGGAATCACCACGAGAATGGCTCCCAGTAACAGGAGGTCTACCCCTCCGCTCCTGGAGGCGTCTATCCATACGAATAGCCAACGACATAGCCGCCTCCAGGGACGGAGGGGTCTCATAAACCGCCAGAGCATCCTTCAGCCTCTCCGAAAGACCCTGACAAAAGTGACTCCGGAGCGCCGGATCGTTCCACTTCGTGTCCGTAGCCCACCTGCGGAACTCAGAACAATATGATTCCGCCGACCGAGTCCCCTGGCGGAGATGGCGCAACCTGGATTCAGCCAAAGAGACACGGTCAGGGTCATCATATATGAGGCCCAGGGCGTCAAAAAATTCATCCACAGAGCGGAGACAAGTAGAGTCCTGTGGCAGAGAGAAAGCCCAGGACTGGGGATCTCCCTGCAGTAGCGACATAATAATTCCTACACGCTGCTGCTCATCACCAGTGGAATAAGGCCTAAGCCTAAAATATAATTTACAGGCCTCTTTGAACACAGTAAACTTATCTCTACCTCCTGAAAACCTGTCAGGGAGGGCAACCTTAGGTTCAGGTCTGGCCTGACCCAATGCTTGATTCCCCAAGACACCATTTTGCGGTTGCGGGCCCTGTAAAGCCGACCGAAGGTCCGCAACCTCCAAAGACAGGGACTGCAGCTGCTGGGCCAAAGCAGACACAGGATCCATAAGGAAAGGAAGAAAAATCGGTTCCTCCCCTGTCCTTCAGTTACAGTATTGGCAGGTGATAATGTCACGCTGGGAGCGGGAGAGGCACTCAGCGTAGGACCACGACGGGGGGGGGGGGATAAGGAGTCCCTAAAGCTATGGGCACAAGAGGGAGAGGGTGACCCCTAGTCTTACTGGGGCTGACCCTGTCTGCCCTAACGTCCCTATACAGTTTCCTCAACTGTCGCCGACCACGAACCTCGTCCCTCTCTGATCCTAGCACTACCTTATCTAAGGATCAGATGGAGAGGTTCACTAGACCCCTCCACTAACAACTAAAGACAAACACACGGAAAAAACAGACAATGGGGAAAGAAAACACTTATCTTGCAGCAGAGCACAGCAACCTCCACAACCTCTGCTTCTGCTGGAGCAAGGATAATGAGTGCACAAGGAAATATCACCTGCACCGAGGGAGGGCAATGAAACTCCTTATAAAGGTGGGAAGAACCTGCTGGGTCCTAGAGACCCAGAATACTGGTGTAGAAACCAGACCGAGCACAAGACCTTCCCAGCCGTCTCCCCATGATAGGGAGATCTTATCATACCTTCTCTTTATCTACACAGAAGGTAAATGCCCCTGAAAGACGGACCGTCCTCAAACCTTATGGCTGATTGGCCAAACGCTGGGACCGTCTGCGCGTGGCCTCTACCCTGTCATCCGTGCCACCCGTGACAATGGAAGGCCATGTGGGGCCCATTATACTGTATGGAAGGTGATGTGGAGTCCATTATACTGCATGGAAGGCCATGTGGGGCCCATTATACTGCATGGAAGGCAGTGTGGGGCCCATTATGCTGTATGGAAGGCCTTGTGGGGCCCATTATACTGTATGGAAGGCCATGTGGGGCCCATTATACTGTATGGAAGGCAATGTGGGGCCCATTATACTGTATGGAAGGCCATGTGGGGCCCATTATACTGTATGGAAGGCCATGTGGGGCCCATTATACTGTATGGAAGGCCATGCGGGGCCCATTATACTGTATGGAAGGCCATGTGGGGCCCATTATACTGTATGGAAGGCCATATGGGGCCCATTATACTGTATGGAAGGCCATGTGGGGCCCATTATACTGCATGGAAGGCCATGTGGGGCCCATTATGCTGTATGGAAGGCCATGTGGGGCCCATTATGCTGTATGGAAGGCCATGTGGGGCCCATTATGCTGTATGGAAGGCCATGTGGGGCTTATTATACTGTATGGAAGGCCATGTGGGGCCCATTATACTGTATGGAAGGTCATGTGGGGCCTATTATACTGTATGGAAGGCCATGTGGAGTCCATTATACTGTATGGAAGGCAATGCGGGGCCCATTATACTGTATGGAAGGTCATGTGGGGCCCATTATACTGTATGGAAGGCCATGTGGGGCTTATTATACTGTATGGAAGGCCATGTGGGGCCCATTATACTGTATGGAAGGCCATGTGGGGCTTATTATACTGTATGGAAGGCCATGTGGGGCCCATTATACTGTATGGAAGGCCATGTGGGGCCCATTATACTGTATGGAAGGCCATGTGGGGCTTATTATACTGTATGGAAGGCCATGTGGGACCCATTATACTGTATGGAAGGCCATGTGGGGCCCATTATACTGTCAGGAAGGCCATGTAGGGCCCATTATACTGTATGGAAGGCCATGTGGGGCCCATTATACTGTATAGAAGGCCATGTGGGGCCCATTATACTGTAGGAAGGCCATGTGGGGCCCATTATACTGTATGGATGGCCATGTGGGGCCCATTATACTGTATGGAAGGCCATGTGGGGACCATTATACTGTATGGAAGGCCATGTGGGGCCCATTATACTGTATGGAAGGCCATGCGGGGCCCATTATACTGTATGGAAGGCCATGCGGGGCCCATTATACTGTAAGGAAGGCCATGCGGGGCCCATTATACGGTATGGAAGGCCATGCGGGGCCCATTATACTGTATGGAAGGCCATGCGGGGCCCATTATACTGTATGGAAGGCCATGCGGGGCCCATTATACTGTATGGAAGGCCATGCGGGGCCCATTATACTGTATGGAAGGCCATGTGGGACCCATTATACTGTATGGAAGGCCATGTGGGGCCCATTACACTGTATGGAAGGTCATGTGGGGCCCATTACACTGTATGGAAGGCCATGTGGGGCCCATTACACTGTATGGAAGGTCATGTGGGGCCCATTATACTGTATGGAAGGCCATGTGGGGCCCATTATACTGTATGGAAGGCAATGTGTGGCCCATTATACTGTATGGAAGGCAATGTGTGGCTCATACTATATTGAAGGTAATGTGGGGTTCATTATACTATATGAAAAACAGTCTCTGTTGCCCATTGCAACCATTTGAGAATTTTCTTTTATGAATTTTTTCACAATTTCACTTTATACTTTTCTAAACACATTTTTTCGCAAAACTACAAATATTTAAAAACAAAAAATTGTGACAAATTCCTTTAAAAAATAAAATTCACAGTTACAGAATGGTCCGCGGGTAAATTGTGGAGGGAACAGATCTGTGGGATGGAAAACTGAACATTGGGTTAAGATCTGAACCTATTTGTTTCTATAGGAAACAACAGCAAAGTCATTAATTACTACAGGGACAAACCATCCGCCATTATAATAATAAAGAGGGACTCACCGGCAGCCTTTGGTAACTTATGGTGAAGAACAGGGAACAGCACAGAAACAAGGTGAAAATCTTCATTGTCTCTAGGGAGAGTACTCAGCACCAAGATACTGCTAATGTGATACAAGCTCCTAGTGAGCGGAACTAGTAGGGTATGAATCACAATGCCTTTAGAGACATCATAACCCACAACATTCCATGACATGACATCTCCAGCAACAACAGTCTGTTGCCCATAGCAACCATTCAAGTATATGGAAGGCAATGTGGAGTCCATTATACTGCATGGAAGGCATAGGGGCCCATTAGCTTATGGAGGCATGTGGGGCCATTATACTGTATGGAAGCAATGGGGCCCATTTACTGTATGGAAGGCTTGTGGGCCATTCATACATACTGTATGGAAGGCAATGTGGGGCCCATTATACTGTATGGAAGGCATGTGGGGCCCATTATACTGTATGGAAGGCCATGTGGGGCCCATTATACTGTATGGAAGGCATGTGGGGCCCATTATACTGTATGGAAGGCCATGTGGGGCCCATTATACTGTATGGAAGGCATGTGGGGCCCATTATACTGTATGAGCCAGTGGCTTAATTTGGAAACCATGGGTTTGGGGCCACCATTTTTACTGTATGGAAGGCCATTGTGGGGCCCATTATACTGTATGGAAGGCCATGTGGGGCCCATTATACTGTATGGAAGCCATGGGGCCCATTAACTGTATGGAAGGCCATGGGGGCCCATTATACTGTATGGAAGGCCATGTGGGGGCCCATTATACTGTATGGAAGGCCATGGGGGCCCATTATACTGTATGGAAGGCCATGTGGGGCCCATTATACTGTATGGAAGGCCATGTGGGCCCATTTACTGTATGGAAGGCCATGTGGGCCCATTATACTGTATGGAAGGCCATGTGGGGCCCATTTATACTGTATGGAAGGCATGCGGGGCCCATTATACTGTATGGAAGGCCATGTGGGGCCCATTATACTGTATGGAAGGCCATTGGGCCCATTATACTGTATGGAAGGCCATGCGGGGCCCATTATACTGTATGGAAGGCCATGTGGGGCCCATTATACTGTAGGGAAGGCCATGTGGGGCCCATTATACTGTATGGAAGGCCATGTGGGGCCCATTATACTGTATGGAAGGCCATGTGGGGCCCTTTTATACTGTATGGAAGGCCATGTGGGGGCCCATTATACTGTATGGAAGGCCATGGGGGCCCATTATACTGTATGGAAGGCCATGTGGGGGCCATTATACTGTATGGAAGGCCATGGGGCCCATTAACTGTAGGAAGCATTGGGGCCCATTATTACTGTATGAAGGCCATGCGGGGCCCATTATACTGTATGGAAGGCCATGGGGGCCTTTATACTGTATGGAAGCCATTGGGGCCCATTATACTGTATGGACATGGATCATTACCATGAAGCAGATGGGCCCATTATGCTGTTATGGAAGGCATGTGGGGCCATTATACTGTATGGAAGGCAATGGGGGCCCATTATACTGTATGGAAGGCATGTGGGGCCCATTATACTGTATGGAAGGCAATGTGGGGCCCATTATACTGTATGGAAGGCCATGTGGGGCCCATTATACTGTATGGAAGGCCATGTGGGGCCCATTATAACTGTATGGAAGGCAATGTGGGGCCCATTATACTGTATGGAAGGCCATGTGGGGCCCATTATACTGTATGGAAGGCCATGTGGGGCCCATTATACTGTATGGAAGGCCATGTGGGGCCCATTATACTGTATGGAAGGCCATGTGGGGCCCATTATACTGTATGGAAGGCCATTGTGGGGCCCATTATATACTGTATGGAAGGCCATGTGGGGCCCATTATACTGTATGGAAGGCCATGTGGGGCCCATTATACTGTATGGAAGGCCATGGGGGCCATTATACTGTATGGAAGGCATGTGGGGCCCATTATACTGTATGGAAGGCATGTGGGGCCCAATTATACTGTATGGAAGGCCATGTGGGGCCCATTATACTGTATGGAAGGCCATGTGGGGCCCATTATACTGTATGGAAGGCCATGTGGGGCCCATTATACTGTATGGAAGGCCATGTGGGCCCATTATACTGTATGGAAGGCCATGTGGGGCCCATTATACTGTATGGAAGGCCATGTGGGGCCCATTATACTGTATGGAAGGCCATGTGGGGCCCATTATACTGTATGGAAGGCCATGTGGGGCCCATTATACTGTATGAAGGCATGTGGGCCATTTTGTATGGAAGGCCATGGGGGCCATTATACTGTAGGAAGGCATGTGGGGCATATACTGTATGGAAGGCCATGTGGGGCCCATTATACTGTATGGAAGGCCATGTGGGGCCCATTATACTGTATGGAAGGCCATGTGGGCCCCATTAAAACTTAGGAAGGGGCCAGGGGGGTGGGGCCCTTTTTTTTTAAATATGTAAAAGGGGATTTCCTTTTTGGGGAAAAGGGAAATTTTAAAAAAGGGGCCCTTAGGGAAATTTTTTTAACCCCATTTTTCCAAATAATTTAAAAAAAAATTCCAAACCCAAAAAATCTTTGGGCCCAAGGGGGGGCCCAAAAATAAGTAATTTTTAAAAGGCCCAAAAAAAAAAAAAGGAAAAAATCCCCATTTTTTAAAAACTTTTTTTTTTTGGGGAAAAAGGGCATTTTGGAATTTCCCAAAAACTGAGGGAAGGCCCGGGGGTTTGGGGGGCCCCCTTAAAAAACTTTTTGGGAAAAAAAGTCCCCATCCCCCTGAAAAATTTGGGGGTTTTTTGGGGGGGCCCCAAAAAATAAAAGGGAAAAGGGGAAGGGGGGGGGCCCTTTAAGGGGTTTTTGAAAAGGTTTGGGGGCCCCAAACGGAGGGAAGGCCAGGGGGTTAAAAGGGGATTAAAGCCGGGGGTTGGGGCCCTTTTTTTTGGGGTTTTTGGGGCTTAAAAGGGTTTTTTTGGAAAACCCCATTTGGGGGAATTTAAAAAAATTTTAATTTTTTGGGGCCTTTGTCCCTTTATACTGTTAAGGTTTGGGGGCCCCCATTTAAACTTTTTTTGGGGGGGGTTTTGGGAAACCCCAGGGGGGCCCCTTTTATTTTGGGGCCCCTTTTTTTGGGGGCCCCCCCAAAATTAAAAAACCCTGATGTTTAATTTTTTTTTTCCCCCTTTATTATTTAAAACTTTGAATGGGGAAGGGCCCCCCAAAAATTTGACCCAAAAAATTTATTACTTTTTTTGGAAGAGGGGGCCCTTAAAAACTGTTTTTAAAAGGCCATGAAGGGCCCCCAAAACGAGGGAGGGGCCCCCTTTGGGGGGCCCTAAACGTATGGAAGGGATGGGGGCCCCCATTAACGTTGGGGGAGGGGCCTTTTTATGTAGGGGGCCCTGTTTTTTTGGGGGGGCCCCAAATAAAACTTTTAAATTTAAAACCCAAATGGGGTTTTTTTTTCCCTTTATATTTTTAAAGGCCATGTTAATTTTTTTTACTGTATTTGGAAAGGGGGCAGGGGTTTGGGGGGCCCCCCCCATTATACGAGAACCCATTGGGGGGCCCTTATAGGGGGTTTTAAAAGTGGGGGGGCCCCAAATTTTATGTGGGGCCCTTTTTGGGGGGGGCCCCCTTTACGGGGAGGGGGAAAAATTCCCCCCCAATTTTTCCCCCCCTTTTTAATATTTTGTTTTGGGGAAAAAGGCCATGGGGGGCCCAAAATATATGGAAAACCCATGGGGCCCATATACTGTATTGAAGGCCATGCGGGGTTTTTTGGAAGGCCATGTGGGGCCTTTAAACTAAAAGGGAAAGGGCCCAAATGTGGGGGCCATTAACTGTATGGGGCCTTTGGGGGGGCCCATTTACTGTAGGGAAGGCCATTGGCCCTTAACTGAAATGGAAAAGGCCTTTTTGGGGGCCCATTAACTGTATGAAGTCCAAAATGGGGGGCCCATTATACGTAGGAAAAGGCCAGGGGGGCCCCTTTTTATACTGTATGGAAGGCCATGGGGGCCCTTAAAACAGGAAGGAGGGGAAATACAATGGGGGGGGGCTCATTATACTGATAAGGGGCAATGGGGGGGCTCATACTATATTAAGTTAATGTGGTTCAAAAAACAATTAGAAAAACATCTCTGTTGCCCATTGCAACCATTCGAAAATTTTTTTCTTTATTAATTTTTTCACATTTCTTTTTATACTTTTTCTAAACAAATTTTTTAGCAAAACACAAATACTTAAAACACAAAAAATTGTCACAAATTCCCTTTAACAAAATAAAATTCACAGTTACAGAATGGTCCGCGGGTAAATTGTGGAGGGAACAGATCTGTGGGATGGAAAACTGAACATTGGGTTAAGATCTGAACCTATTTGTTTCTATAGGAAACAACAGCAAAGTCATTAATTACTACAGGGACAAACCATCCCCATTATAATAATAAGAGGGACTCACCGGCAGCCTTTGGTAACTTATGGTGAAGAACAGGAACAGCACAGAAACAAGTGAAAATCTTCATTGTCTCTAGGGAGAGTCTCAGCACCAAGATACTGCTAATGTATACAAGCTCCTAGTGAGCGGAACCTAGTAGGGATGATGACATCACAATGCCTTCAGAGACATCATAACCCACAACATTCCTCACATGAATCTCCAGCAACAACAGTCTGTTGCCCATTAGCAACCATTCAAGTATATGGAAGGCATGTGGGGCCCATTATACTGTATGGAAGCTGTGGGGCCCATTATGCTGTATGGAAGGCATTGTGGGGCCCATTTATACTGTATGGAAGGCCATGTGGGGCCCATTATACTGTATGGAAGGCCATGTGGGGCCCATTATACTGTATGGAAGGCCATGTGGGGCCCATTATACTGTATGGAAGGCCATGCGGGGCCCATTATACTGTATGGAAGGCCATGCGGGCCCATTATACTGTATGGAAGGCCATGTGGGGCCCGTTATACTGTATGGAAGGCCATGTGGGGCCCATTATTACTGCATGGAAGGCCATGTGGGGCCCATTATGCTGTATGGAAGGCCATGTGGGGCCCATTATACTGTATGGAAGGCCATGTGGGGCCATTATGCTGTATGGAAGGCCATGTGGGGCCTATTATACTGTATGGAAGGCCATGTGGGGCCCATTATACTGTATGGAAGGTCATGTGGGGCCTATTATACTGTATGGAAGGCCATGTGGGGCCCATTATACTGTATGGAAGGCCATGTGGGGCCCATTATACTGTATACAAGCTCCTAGTGAGTGGAACCTAGTAGGAATGATGACATCACAATGCCTTCAGAGACATCATAACCCACAACATTCCATGACATGACATCTCCCAGCAACAACAGTCTGTTGCCCATAGCAACCATTCAAGTATATGGAAGGCAATGTGGAGTCCATTATACTGTATGGAAGGCAGTGTGGAGCCCATTATGCTGTATGGAAGGCCATGTGGGGCCCATTATACTGTATGGAAGGCATTGTGGGCCCCATTATGCTGTATGGAAGGCATTGTGGGGCCCCTTATACTGTATGGAAGGCCATGTGGGGCCCATTATACTGTATAGAATGCCATGTGGGGCCCATTATACTGTATAGAAGGCAATGTGGGGCCCATTATACTGTATAGAAGGCCATGTGGGGCCCATTATACTGTATGGAAGGCCATGTGGGGCCCATTATACTGTATGGAAGGCCATGTGGGGCCCATTATACTGTATGGAAGGCCATGTGGGGCCTTTTATACTGTATGGAAGGCCATGTGGGGCCCATTATACTGTATGAAAGCCATGTGGGGCCCATTATACTGTATGGAAGGCCATGTGGGGCCCATTATACTGTATGGAAGGCCATGTGGGGCTTATTATACTGTATGGAAGGCCATGTGGGACCCATTATACTGTATGGAAGGCCATGTGGGGCCCATTATATGTATGGAAGGCCATGTAGGGCCCATTATACTGTATGGAAGGCCATGTGGGTCCCATTATACTGTATGGAAGGCCATGTGGGGCCCATTATACTGTATGGAAGGCCATGTGGGGCCCATTTTACTGTATGGAAGGCCATGTGGGGCCCATTATACTGTATGGATGGCCATGTGGGGCCCATTATACTGTATGGAAGGCCATGTGGGTACCATTATACTGTATGGAAGGCCATGTGGGGCCCATTATACTGTATGGAAGGCCATGCGGGGCCCATTATACTGATGGAAGGCCATGCGGGGCCCATTATACTGTAAGGAAGGCCATGCGGGCCCATTATACTGTATGGAAGGCCATGCGGGGCCCATTATACTGTATGGAAGGCCATGTGGGGCCCATTAACTGTATGGAAGGCCATGTGGGGCTCATTATACTGTATGGAAGGCCATGTGGGGCTCATTATACTGTATGGAAGGCCATGTGGGGCCCATTATACTGTATGGAAGGCCATGTGGGGCCCATTATACTGTATGGAAGGCCATGTGGGGCCCATTATACTGTATGGAAGGCCATGTGGGGCCCATTATACTGTATACAAGCTCCTAGTGAGCGGAACCTAGTAGGAATGATGACATCACAATGCCTTCAGAGACATCATAACCCACAAACATTCCATGACATGACATCTCCCAGCAACAACATCTGTTGCCCATAGCAACCATTCAAGTATATGGAAGGCAATGTGGAGTCCATTATACTGTATGGAAGGCAGTGTGGAGCCCATTATGCTGTATGGAAGGCATTGTGGGGCCCATTATACTGTATGGAAGGCATTGTGGGGCCCATTATACTGTATGGAAGGCCATGTGGGGCCCATTATACTGTATGGAAGGCCATGTGGGGCCCATTATACTGTATGGAAGGCCATGTGGGGCCCATTATACTGTATGGAAGGCCATGGGGGGCCCATTATACTGTATGGAAGGCCAGTGGGGGCCCATTATACTGTATGGAAGGCCATGTGGGGCTCATTATACTGTATGGAAGGCCATGTGGGGCTCATTATACTGTATGGAAGGCCATGTGGGGCCCATTATACTGTATGGAAGGCCATGTGGGGCCCATTATACTGTATGGAAGGCCATGTGGGGCCCATTATACTGTAGGGAAGGCCATGTGGGGCCCATTATACTGTATACAACTCCTAGTGAGCGGAACCTAGTAGGAATGATGACATCACAATGCCTTCAGAGACATCATAACCCACAACATTCCATGACATGACATCTCCCAGCAACAACAGTCTGTTGCCCATAGCAACCATTCAAGTATATGGAAGGCAATGTGGAGTCCATTATACTGTATGGAAGGCAGTGTGGAGCCCATTATGCTGTATGGAAGGCATTGTGGGGCCCATTATACTGTATGGAAGGCATTGTGGGGCCCATTATACTGTATGGAATGCCATGTGGGGCCCATTATACTGTATGGAAGGCCATGTGGGGCCCATTATACTGTATGGAAGGCCATGTGGGGCCCATTATACTGTATGGAAGGCAATGTGTGCCAATTATACTGTATGGAAGGCAATGTGTGGCTCATACTATATTGAAGGTCATGTGGGGCCCATTATACTGTATGGAAGGCCATGCGGGCTCATTATACTGTATAGAAGGCCATGCGGGGCCCATTATACTGTATGGAAGGCCATGCGGGGCCCATTATACGGTATGGAAGGCCATGCGGGGCCCATTATTCTGTATGGAAGGCCATGCGGGGCCCATTATACTGTATGGAAGGCTATGTGGGGCCCATTATACTGTATGGAAGGCCATGTGGGGCCCATTATACTGTATGGAAGGCCATGTGGGGCCCATTATACTGTATGGAAGGCCATGTGGGGCCCATTATACTGTATGGAAGGCCATGTGGAGCCCATTATACTGTATGGAAGGCCATGTGGGGCCCCATTATACTGTATGGAAGGCCATGTGGGGCCCATTATACTGTATGGAAGGCCATGGGGGGCCCATTATACTGTATGGAAGGCCATGTGGGGCCCATTATACTGTATGGAAGGCCATGTGGGGCCCATTATACTGTATGGAAGGCCATGTGGGGCCCATTATACTGTATGGAAGGCCATGTGGGGCCCATTATACTGTATGGAAGGCCATGTGGGGCCCATTATACTGTATGGAAGGCCATGTGGGGCCCATTATACTGTATGGAAGGCCATGTGGGGCCCATTATACTGTATGGAAGGCCATGTGGGGCCCATTATACTGTATGGAAGGCCATGTGGGGCCCATTATACTGTATGGAAGGCCATGTGGGGCCCATTATACTGTATGGAAGGCCATGTGGGGCCCATTATACTGTATGGAAGGCCATGTGGGGCCCATTATACTGTATGGAAGGCCATGTGGGGCCCATTATACTGTATGGAAGGCCATGTGGGGCCCATTATACTGTATGGAAGGCCATGTGGGGCCCTTTATACTGTATGGAAGGCCATGTGGGGCCCATATACTGTATGGAAGGCCATGTGGGGCCATTATACTGTATGGAAGGCCATGTGGGGCCCATTATACTGTATGGAAGGCCATGTGGGGCCCATTATACTGTATGGAAGGCCATGTGGGGCCCATTATACTGTATGGAAGGCCATGTGGGGCCCATTATACTGTATGGAAGGCCATGTGGGGCCCATTATACTGTATGGAAGGCCATGTGGGGGCCCATTATACTGTATGGAAGGCCATGTGGGGCCCATTATACTGTATAGAAGGCCATGTGGGGCCCATTATACTGTATGGAAGGCCATGTGGGGCCCATTATACTGTATGGAAGGCCATGTGGGGCCCATTATACTGTATGGAAGGGCCCATGTGGGGCCCATTATACTGTATGGAAGGCCATGTGGGGCCCATTATACTGTATGGAAGGCCATGTGGGGCCCATTATACTGTATGGAAGGCCATGTGGGGCCCATTATACTGTTTTGGAAGGCCATGTGTGGCCCATTATACTGTATAGAAGGCCATGTGTGGCCCATTATACTGTATGGAAGGCCATGTGTGGCCCATTATACTGTATGGAAGGCCATGTGTGGCCCATTATACTGTATGGAAGGCCATGTGTGGCCCATTATACTGTATGGAAGGCCATGTGTGGCCCATTTAACTGTATGGAAGGCAATGTGTGGCCCATTATACTGTATGGAAGGCAATGTGTGGCTCATAATACTGTATGGAAGTCAATGTGTGGCTCATACTATATTGAAGGTAATGTGTGGCTCATACTATATGAAGGTAATGTGAGGTTCATTATACTATATGAAAAACAGTCTCTGTTGCCCATTGCAACCATTTGAGAATTTTCTTTTATGAATTTTTTCACAATTTCACTTTATACTTTTCTAAACACATTTTTTCGCAAAACTACAAATTTTAAAAACAAAAAATTGTGACAAATTCCCTTTAACAAAATAAAATTCACAGTTACAGAATGGTCCGCGGGTAAATTGTGGAGGGAACAGATCTGTAGGATGGAAAACTGAACATTGGGTTAAGATCTGAACCTATTTGTTTCTATAGGAAACAACAGCAAAGTCATTAATTACTACAGGGACAAACCATCCGCCATTATAATAATAAAGAGGGACTCACCGGCAGCTTTTGGTAACTTATGGTGAAGAACAGGGAACAGCACAGAAACAAGGTGAAAATCTTCATTGTCTCTAGGGAGAGTCTCAGCACCAAGATACTGCTAATGTGATACAAGCTCCTAGTGAGCGGAACCTAGTAGGAATGATGACATCACAATGCCTTCAGAGACATCATAACCCACAACATTCCATGACATGACATCTCCCAGCAACAACAGTCTGTTGCCCATAGCAACCATTCAAGTATATGAAAGGCAATGTGGAGTCCATTATACTGCATGGAAGGCAGTATGGGGCCCATTATGCTGTATGGAAGGCATTGTGGGGCCCATTATACTGTATGGAAGGCAATGCGGGGCCCATTATACTGTATGGAAGGTCATGTGGGGCCATTATACTGTATGGAAGGCCATGTGGGGCCCATTATACTGTATGGAAGGCCATGTGGGGCCCATTATACTGTATGGAAGGCCATGTGGGGCCCATTATACTGTATGGAAGGCAATGCGGGGCCCATTATACTGTATGGAAGGTCATGTGGGGCCCATTATACTGTATGGAAGGCCATGTGGGGCCCATTATACTGTATGGAAGGCAATGTGGGGCCCATTATACTGTATGGAAGGCCATGCGGGGCCCATTATACCGTATGGAAGGCCATGTGGGGCCCATTATACTGTATGGAAGGCCATGTGGGGCCCATTATACTGTATGGAAGGCCATGTGGGGCCCATTATACTGCATGGAAGGCCATGTGGGGCCCATTATACTGCATGGAAGGCCATGTGGGGCCCATTACGCTGTATGGAAGGCCATGTGGGGCCCATTACACTGTATGGAAGGCCATGTGGGGCCCATTATACTGTATGGAAGGCCATGTGGGGCCCATTATACTGTATGGAAGGCCATGTGGGGCCCATTATACTGTATGGAAGGCCATGTGGGGCCCATTATACTGCATGGAAGGCCATGTGGGGCCCATTATGCTGTATGGAAGGCCATGTGGGGCCCATTATACTGTATGGAAGGCCATGTGGGGCCCATTATACTGTATGGAAGGCCATGTGGAGTCCATTATACTGTATGGAAGGTCATGTGGGGCCCATTATACTGTAGGGAAGGCCATGTGGGGCCCATTATACTGTATGGAAGGCCATGTGGGGCCCATTATACTGTATGGAAGGCCATGTGGGGCCCATTATACTGTATGGAAGGCCATGTGGGGCCCATTATGCTGTGTGGAAGGCCATGTGGGGCCCATTATACTGTATGGAAGGTCATGTGGGGCCTATTATACTGTATGGAAGGCCATGTGGGGCCCATTATACTGTATGGAAGGCCATGTGGGGCCCATTATACTGTATACAAGCTCCTAGTGAGCGGAACCTAGTAGGAATGATGACATCACAATGCCTTCAGAGACATCATAACCCACAACATTCCATGACATGACATCTCCCAGCAACAACAGTCTGTTGCCCATAGCAACCATTCAAGTATATGGAAGGCAATGTGGAGTCCATTATACTGCATGGAAGGCAGTATGGGGCCCATTATACTGTATGGAAGGTCATGTGGGCCCATTATACTGTATGGAAGGCCATGTGGGGCCCATTTACTGTATGGAAGGCCATGTGGGGCCCATTATACTGTATACAAGCTCCTAGTGAGCGGAACCTAGTAGGAATGATGACATCACAATGCCTTCAGAGACATCATAACCCACAACATTCCATGACATGACATCTCCCAGCAACAACAGTCTGTTGCCCATAGCAACCATTCAAGTATATGGAAGGCAATGTGGAGTCCATTATACTGTATGGAAGGCAGTGTGGAGCCCATTATGCTGTATGGAAGGCCATGTGGGGCCCATTATACTGTATGGAAGGCATTGTGGGGCCCATTATACTGTATGGAAGGCATTGTGGGGCCCATTATACTGTATGGAAGGCCATGTGGGGCCCATTATACTGTATGGAAGGCCATGTGGGGCCCATTATACTGTATGGAAGGCAATGTGTGGCCAATTATACTGTATGGAAGGCAATGTGTGGCTCATACTATATTGAAGGTCATGTGGGGCCCATTATACTGTATGGAAGGCCATGCGGGGCTCATTATACTGTATAGAAGGCCATGCGGGGCCCATTATACTGTATGGAAGGCCATGCGGGGCCCATTATAGGGTATGGAAGGCCATGCGGGGCCCATTATTCTGTATGGAAGGCCATGCGGGGCCCATTATACTGTATGGAAGGCTATGTGGGGCCCATTATACTGTATGGAAGGCCATGTGGGGCCCATTATACTGTATGGAAGGCCATGTGGGGCCCATTATACTGTATGGAAGGCCATGTGGGGCCCATTATACTGTATGGAAGGCCATGTGGGGCCCATTATACTGTATGGAAGGCCATGTGGAGCCCATTATACTGTATGGAAGGCCATGTGGGGCCCATTATAACTGTATGGAAGGCCATGTGGGGCCCATTATACTGTATGGAAGGCCATGTGGGGCCCATTATACTGTATGGAAGGCCATGTGGGGCCCATTATACTGTATGAAAGGCCATGTGGGGCCCATTATACTGTATGGAAGGCCATGTGGGGCCCATTATACTGTATGGAAGGCCATGTGGGGCCCATTATACTGTATGGAAGGCCATGTGGGGCCCATTATACTGTATGGAAGGCCATGTGGGGCCCATTATACTGTATGGAAGGCCATGTGGGGCCCATTATACTGTATGGAAGGCCATGTGGGGCCCATTATACTGTATGGAAGGCCATGTGGGGCCCATTATACTGTATGGAAGGCCATGTGGGGCCCATTATACTGTATGGAAGGCCATGTGGGGCCCATTATACTGTATGGAAGGCCATGTGGGGCCCATTATACTGTATGGAAGGCCATGTGGGGCCCATTATACTGTATGGAAGGCCATGTGGGGCCCATTATACTGTATGGAAGGCCATGTGGGGCCCATTATACTGTATGGAAGGCCATGTGGGGCCCATTATACTGTATGGAAGGCCATGTGGGGCCCATTATACTGTATGGAAGGCCATGTGGGGCCCATTATACTGTATGGAAGGCCATGTGGGGCCCATTATACTGTATGGAAGGCCATGTGGGGCCCATTATACTGTATGGAAGGCCATGTGGGGCCCATTATACTGTATGGAAGGCCATGTGGGGCCCATTATACTGTATGGAAGGCCATGTGTGGCCCATTATACTGTATGGAAGGCAATGTGTGGCCCATTATACTGTATGGAAGGCAATGTGTGGCCCATTATACTGTATGGAAGGCAATGTGTGGCTCATAATACTGTATGGAAGTCAATGTGTGGCTCATACTATATTGAAGGTAATGTGTGGCTCATACTATATTGAAGGTAATGTGAGGTTCATTATACTATATGAAAAACAGTCTCTGTTGCCCATTGCAACCATTTGAGAATTTTCTTTTATGAATTTTTTCACAATTTCACTTTATACTTTTCTAAACACATTTTTTTCGCAAAACTACAAATATTTAAAAACAAAAAATTGTGACAAATTCCCTTTAACAAAATAAAATTCACAGTTACAGAATGGTCCGCGGGTAAATTGTGGAGGGAACAGATCTGTAGGATGGAAAACTGAACATTGGGTTAAGATCTGAACCTATTTGTTTCTATAGGAAACAACAGCAAAGTCATTAATTACTACAGGGACAAACCATCCGCCATTATAATAATAAAGAGGGACTCACCGGCAGCCTTTGGTAACTTATGGTGAAGAACAGGAACAGCACAGAAACAAGGTGAAAATCTTCATTGTCTCTAGGGAGAGTCTCAGCACCAAGATACTGCTAATGTGATACAAGCTCCTAGTGAGCGGAACCTAGTAGGAATGATGACATCACAATGCCTTCAGAGACATCATAACCCACAACATTCCATGACATGACATCTCCCAGCAACAACAGTCTGTTGCCCATAGCAACCATTCAAGTATATGGAAGGCAATGTGGAGTCCATTATACTGCATGGAAGGCAGTATGGGGCCCATTATACTGTATGGAAGGTCAGGTGGGGCCCATTATACTGTATGGAAGGCCATGTGGGGCCCATTATACTGTATGGAAGGCCATGTGGGGCCCATTATACTGTATGGAAGGCCATGTTGGGCCCATTATACTGTATGGAAGGCCATGTTGGGCCCATTATACTGTATGGAAGGCCATGCGGGGCCCATTATACTGTATGGAAGGCCATGCGGGGCCCATTATACTGTATGGAAGGCCATGCGGGGCCCATTATACGGTATGGAAGGCCATGTGGGGCCCATTATACTGTATGGAAGGCCATGTGGGGCCCATTATACTGTATGGAAGGCCATGTGGGGCCCATTATACTGTATGGAAGGCCATGTGGGGCCCATTATACTGTATGGAAGGCCATGCGGGGCCCATTATACTGTATGGAAGGCCATGTGGGGCTCAATATACTGTATGGAAGGCCATGCGGGGCCCATTATACGGTATGGAAGGCCATGCGGGGCCCATTATACTGTATGGAAGGCCATGCGGGGCCCATTATACTGTATGGAAGGCCATGTGGGGCCCATTATACTGTATGGAAGGCCATGTGGGGCCCATTATACTGTATGGAAGGCCATGTGGGGCCCATTATACTGTATGGAAGGCCATGTGGGGCCCATTATACTGTATGGAAGGCCATGTGGGGCCCATTATACTGTATGGAAGGTCATGTGGGGCCCATTAACTGTATGGAAGGCCATGTGGGGCCCATTATACTGTATGGAAGGCCATGTGGGGCCCATTATACTGTATGGAAGGCATGTGGGGCTCATACTATATTGAAGGTAATTGGGTTCATTATACTATATGAAAAACAGTCTCTGTTGCACATTGCAACCATTTGAGAATTTTCTTTTATGAATTTTTTCACAATTTCACTTTATACTTTTCTAAACACATTTTTCGCAAAACTGCAAATATTAAAACAAAAATTGTGACAATTCCCTTTAACAAAATAAAATTCCCAGTTATACAGAATGGTCCTCGGGTAATTGTGGAGGGAACAGAGATCTGTAGGTGGAAAACTGAACATTGGGTTAATCTGAAGCCTATTTGTTTCTATAGGAAACAACAGCAAAGTCATTAATTATACAGGACAAACCATCCGCCATTATAATAATAAGATGGGACTCACGGCAGCCTTTGGTAACTTATGGTGAAGAACAGGTGATACAGCAGAAGCAAGGTGAACATTCTTCATTGGGGCCATTAGGAAGTCGCACCAAGATACTGCTAATGTGATACAAGGCTCCTAGTGAGCGGAACCTAGTAGGATGATGACATCACAATGCTTCAGAGACATCATAACCCAACATTCCATGTCATGAAGCATTCCGCAAAACAGTCTGTTGCCCATTGCACCATTCAATAGTATGGAAGGCAATGTGGAGTCCATTATACTGCATGGAAGGCAGTATGGGGCCCATTATACTGTATGGAAGGCATGTGGGGCCCATTATACTGTATGGAAGGCCATGTGGGGCCCATTATACTGTATGGAAGGCCATGTGGGGCCCATTATACTGTATGGAAGGCCATGTGGGGCCCATTATACTGTATGGAAGGCCATGTGGGGCCCATTATACTGTATGGAAGGCCATGTGGGGCCCATTATACGTGTATGGAAGGCCATGTGGGGCCCATTATACTGTATGGAAGGCCATGCGGGGCCCATTATACTGTAAGGAAGGCCATGCGGGGCCCATTATACTGTATGGAAGGCCATGTGGGGCCCATTATACTGTATGGAAGGCCATGTGGGGCCCATTATACTGTATGGAAGGCCATGTGGGGCCCATTATACTGTATGGAAGGCCATGTGGGGCCATTAACTGTATGGAAGGCCATGTGGGGCCCATTATACTGTATGGAAGGCCATGTGGGGCCCATTACACTGTATGGAAGGCCATGTGGGGCCCATTATACTGTATGGAAGGCCATGTGGGGCCCATTATACTGTATGGAAGGCAATGTGTGGCTCATACTATATTGAAGGTAATGTGGGGTTCATTATACTATATGAAAAACAGTCTCTGTTGCCCATTGCAACCATTTGAGAATTTTCTTTTATGAATTTTTTTCACAATTTCACTTTATACTTTTCTAAACACATTTTTTCGCAAAACTACAAATATTTAAAAACAAAAAATTGTGACAAATTCCCTTTAACAAAATAAAATTCACAGTTACAGAATGGTCCGCGGGTAAATTGTGGAGGGAACAGATCTGTAGGATGGAAAACTGAACATTGGGTTAAGATCTGAACCTATTTGTTTCTATAGGAAACAACAGCAAAGTCATTAATTACTACAAGGACAAACCATCCGCCATTATAATAATAAAGAGGGACTCACCGCAGCCTTTGGTAACTTATGGTGAAGAACAGGGAACAGCACAGAAACAAGGTGAAAATCTTCATTGTCTCTAGGGAGAGTCTCAGCACCAAGATACTGCTAATGTGATACAAGCTCCTAGTGAGCGGAACCTAGTAGGAATGATGACATCACAATGCCTTCAGAGACATCATAACCCACAACATTCCATGACATGACATCTCCCAGCAACAACAGTCTGTTGCCCATAGCAACCATTCAAGTATATGGAAGGCAATGTGGAGTCCATTATACTGCATGGAAGGCAGTATGGGGCCCATTATACTGTATGGAAGGTCATGTGGGGCCCATTATACTGTATGGAAGGCCATGTGGGGCCCATTATACTGTATGGAAGGCCATGTGGGGCCCATTATACTGTATGGAAGGCCATGTGGGGCCCATTATACTGTATGAAAGGCCATGTGGGGCCCATTATACTGTATGAAAGGCCATGTGGGGCCCATTATACTGTATGGAAGGCCATGTGGGGCCCATTATACTGTATGGAAGGCCATGTGGGGCCCATTATACTGTATGGAAGGCCATGTGGGGCCCATTATACTGTATGGAAGGCCATGTGGGGCCCATTATACTGTATGGAAGGCCATGTGGGGCCCATTATACTGTATGGAAGGCCATGTGGGGCCCATTATACTGTATGGAAGGCCATGTGGGGCCCATTATACTGTATGGAAGGCCATGTGGGGCCCATTATACTGTATGGAAGGCCATGTGGGGCCCATTATACTGTATGGAAGGCCATGTGGGGCCCATTATACTGTATGGAAGGCCATGTGGGGCCCATTATACTGTATGGAAGGCCATGTGGGGCCCATTATACTGTATGGAAGGCCATGTGGGGCCCATTATACTGTATGGAAGGCCATGTGGGGCCCATTATACTGTATGGAAGGCCATGTGGGGCCCATTATACTGTATGGAAGGCCATGTGGGGCCCATTATACTGTATGGAAGGCCATGTGTGGCTCATACTATATTGAAGGTAATGTGGAGTTCATTATACTATATGAAAAACAGTCTCTGTTGCCCATTGCAACCATTTGAGAATTTTCTTTTATGAATTTTTTCACAATTTCACTTTATACTTTTCTAATCACATTTTTTCGCAAAACTACAAATATTTAAAAACAAAAAATTGTGACAAATTCCCTTTAACAAAATAAAATTCACAGTTACAGAATGGTCCGCGGGTAAATTGTGGAGGGAACAGATCTGTTGGATGGAAAACTGAACATTGGGTTAAGATCTGAACCTATTTGTTTCTATAGGAAACAACAGCAAAGTCATTAATTACTACAGGGAGAAACCATCCGCCATTATAATAATAGAGAGGGACTCACCGGCAGCCTTTGGTAACTTATGGTGAAGAACAGGGAACAGCACAGAAACAAGGTGAAAATCTTCATTGTCTCTAGGGAGAGTCTCAGCACCAAGATACTGCTAATGTGATACAAGCTCCTAGTGAGCGGAACCTAGTAGGGATGATGACATCACAATGCCTTCAGAGACATCATAACCCACAACATTCCATCACATGACATCTCCCAGCAACAACAGTCTGTTGCCCATAGCAACCATTCAAGTGTGGCACCCCATGGGTTAATGTGCCACAATAACATCACATGGGTTCTCTCCCCACTACACACTGACAAACACTACCACCTCTGGGCCAAGAGGGGGAGCACAACCTGCTTCCTTATATACTCTTGCCCATGAGGGAGAGCTCAGACCGTGCAGCAAGGTGTATTGCTGTGAAGAGCACACAGAGAGCAGAGTTAGCTCAGTGCAGACCTAGTGAGGGTCAGAGGAACAGGAGAACCACAGACAGAGAAACACGTCTGGGAGCTGGAGTGATACCTTCACTTGTCCCAGAAGAACACACAGGACGGACACCGGACCGGTACTGTGTCTGGCACCCACAGCACAGTGAATCCAGGAACAGTGGGATCTCTAGATGCCCTTAGTACCAGAGCAAAGCAACACGGAGGGGTCAGCACAGCACCGAGGACTCAAGTTGCCTAGCCAAGTGGTACCAGCAGAATACAGAGAGAGAGACATGAGGAGTCCCAGCAGCTCAGCTAATAGCAGCAGCCATGACACACACACAGTGCTGCACAAGGACGCTGACGACCCCGGACAGGGTGGGAAGAGAGCTCAGCCCCCATTACAGACTCCGTGGACTATAATCTGCAATAACATCAGCAGTAAAGCTTTGGAAAACAGCAACACTGTGAGTCTGTGTATTGATTGCGACCTTTGCTCCAGATTCAGCACAGAGAGCTCCCCCCTGCTACAAGCCTGTCAGCTCTGCAGCCTCAGGAGTGAAGGAAGTTAGTAGGCCACAGTAGGCTGAGAAGCAAAGACCAAGAGAAGGCCGATGTGAGCTGAGCTGTTAAGACTGAAGGAGAATCACACTGCTGTGAGTGCAAGGCTTGGAGCGCAGAATCCGTACTGAGCCAGTGTGAGCCAGAGGGGAGGGAAAGCCCGTCCGATGCTGATGCGACCAGGAGTGTGACAGGACAGAGAGGGACGGTGTAACCCGTGCCCTAGACAGCAGCTGAAGCCACTGACTGCAGGCAGAGAAGTCCGTCCTATGATACTGGGAAGGAACAGAGAGAAGGAGCCTGGTAGAGCCTCGTGCGAGGACTGCTGGAGGCTGGGCTGAGTAGAGTGTCGGCTCTAAAGGGGACCGTAGTTCACCCGGCATCCCCAGACACCAACGGGGGATCACAGCTTCATGTTAGGATCCCTACCCTAAAGGACAGGCAGCTAAGTGACGCACTAGGACTCACAGAAGCCCGAGTCACCGCCATACTGTCCGGCGTATCACACACCACCCGTACAGACGGAGACCGTAAACAGCCCTGAAAGGATACCAACACACTGTGTGAGGGGTCACAGGGAGAGAGAGGCCTGGCTGCAGAAGAGAAGGGAACCCGGAAAGGGAGAATGCGCCCTTGTGTTGAGAACTGTGCTTAAGCTTGTAAAGAACTGCAAATGACTTGTAAACTGCTTGGAAAGAACTCAGAGTAAAGCTTTGGAAAACCCTGAATTGCCTCTCTTGTCTGCCTCTATCTGCACATCATTCTCCCTCATACAGATCCAGCCTGTCAGCACCAGCCAGGAGGAGAGATCTCTGCAGTGCCTGCAAGTAAGTGTGTTACACCTGCACCAGAGACTTAACCCTTACTGCCCCGGGGGATACAGTTCTTCCCACTGGAACTAAACCATCTCCGCTGCCACTCCATCACCCCCGGAGGTTCTGCAGCAGCGGCGGCCCCATCACTGGCCGCACCAAGTGGGTGGCGTCACCCTTGACAAATCCCCTTGTAAATATTCCCCATCTTATTGTGCGGGCCCAGGGACACGGTCCGGACCAAGCCACCTGTGACTTCCCCAGTACCGTCCGGTCCGGTACCGAGTACCCCCGTCCCGTGGGGGCTCCACACAAGTATATTTAAGGCAATGTGGAGTCCATTATACTGTATGGAAGGCAGTTTGGGGCCCATCATGCTGTATGGAAGGCCATGTGGGGCCCATTATACTGTATGGAAGGCCATGTGTGGCCCATTATACTGTATGGAAGGCCATGTGGGGCCCATTATACTGTATGGAAGGCCATGTGGGGCCCATTATACTGTATGGAAGGCCATGCGGGGCCCATTATACTGTATGGAAGGCCATGTGGGGCCCATTATACTGTATGGAAGGCCATGTGGGGCCCATTATACTGTATGGAAGGCCATGTGGGGCCCATTATACTGTATGGAAGGTCATGTGGGGCCCATTATACTGTATGGAAGGCCATGCGGGGCTCATTATACTGTATAGAAGGCCATGCGGGGCCCATTATACTGTATAGAAGGCCATGCGGGGCCCATTATACGGTATGGAAGGCCATGCGGGGCCCATTATTCCGTATGGAAGGCCATGCGGGGCCCATTATACTGTATGGAAAGCCATGCGGGGCCCATTATACTGTATGTAAGGCCATGTGGGGCTCATTATACTGTATGGAAGGCCATGTGGGGCCCATTATACTGTATGGAAGGCCATGTGGGGCCCATTGTACTGTATGGAAGGCCATGTGGGGCCCATTATACTGTATGGAAGGCCATGTGGGGCCCATTATACTGTATGGAAGGCCATGTGGGGCCCATTATACTGTATGGAAGGCCATGTGGGGCCCATTATACTGTATGGAAGGCCATGTGGGGCCCATTATACTGTATGGAAGGCAATGTGTGGCTCATACTATATTGAAGGTAATGTGGGGCCTATTATACTGTATGGAAGGCCATGTGGGGCCCATTATACTGTATGGAAGGCCATGTGGGGCCCATTGTACTGTATGGAAGGCCATGTGGGGCCCATTATACTGTATGGAAGGCCATGTGGGGCCCATTATACTGTATGGATGGCCATGTGGGGCCCATTATACTGTATGGAAGGCCATGTGGGGCCCATTATACTGTATGGAAGGCCATGTGGGGCCCATTATACTGTATGGAAGGCCATGTGGGGCCCATTATACTGTATGGAAGGTCATGTGGGGCCTATTATACTGTATGGAAGGCCATGTGGGGCCCATTATACTGTATGGAAGGCCATGTGGGGCCCATTATACTGTATACAAGCTCCTAGTGAGCGGAACCTAGTAGGAATGATGACATCACAATGCCTTCAGAGACATCATAACCCACAACATTCCATGACATGACATCTCCCAGCAACAACAGTCTGTTGCCCATAGCAACCATTCAAGTATATGGAAGGCAATGTGGAGTCCATTATACTGTATGGAAGGCAGTGTGGAGCCCATTATGCTGTATGGAAGGCCATGTGGGGCCCATTATACTGTATGGAAGGCATTGTGGGGCCCATTATGCTGTATGGAAGGCATTGTGGGGCCCCTTATACTGTATGGAAGGCCATGTGGGCCCATTATACTGTATTGAAGGCCATGTGGGGCCCATTATACTGTATAGAAGGCCATGTGGGGCCCATTATACTGTATAGAAGGCCATGTGGGGCCCATTATACTGTATGGAAGGCCATGTGGGGCCCATTATACTGTATGGAAGGCCATGTGGGGCCCATTATACTGTATGGAAGGCCATGTGGGCCCATTATACTGTATGGAAGGCCATGCGGGGCCCATTATACTGTATGGAAGGCCATGTGGGGCCCATTATACTGTATGGAAGGCCATGTGGGGCCCATTATACTGTATGGAAGGCCATGCGGGGCCCATTATACTGTATGGAAGGCCATGTGGGGCCCATTATACTGTATGGAAGGCCATGTGGGGCCCATTATACTGTATGGAAGGCCATGTGGGGCCCATTATACTGTATGGAAGGCCATGTGGGGCCCATTATACTGTATGGAAGGCCATGTGGGGCCCATTATACTGTATGGAAGGCCATGTGGGACCCATTATGCTGTATGGAAGGCCATGTGGGGCCCATTATACTGTATGGAAGGCCATGTGGGGCCCATTATGCTGTATGGAAGGCCATGTGGGGCCTATTATACTGTATGGAAGGCCATGTGGGGCCCATTATACTGTATGGAAGGTCATGTGGGGCCTATTATACTGTATGAAAGGCCATGTGGGGCCCATTATACTGTATGGAAGGCCATGTGGGGCCCATTATACTGTATGGAAGGCCATGTGGGGCCCATTATACTGTATGGAAGGCCATGTGGGGCCCATTATACTGTATGAAAGGACATGTGGGGCCCATTATACTGTATGGAAGGCCATGTGGGGCCCATTATACTGTATGGAAGGCCATGTGGGACCCATTATACTGTATGGAAGGCCATGTGGGGCCCATTATACGGTATGGAAGGCCATGTGGGGCCCATTATACTGTATGGAAGGCCATGTGGGGCCTATTATACTGTATGGAAGGCCATGTGGGGCCCATTATACTGTATGGAAGGCCATGTGGGGCCCATTATACTGTATGGAAGGCCATGTGGGGCCCATTATACTGCATGGAAGGCCATGTGGGGCCCATTATACTGTATGGAAGGTCATGTGGGGCCCATTATACTGTATGGAAGGCCATGTGGGGCTCATTATACTGTATAGAAGGCCATGCGGGGCCCATTATACTGTATGGAAGGCCATGCGGGGCCCATTATTCTGTATGGAAGGCCATGCGGGGCCCATTATACTGTATGGAAAGCCATGCGGGGCCCATTATACTGTATGGAAAGCCATGCGGGGCCCATTATACTGTATGGAAGGCCATGTGGGGCCCATTATACTGTATGGAAGGCCGTTTGGGGCCCATTATACTGTATGGAAGGCCATGTGGGGCCCATTATACTGTATGGAAGGCCATGTGGGGCCCATTATACTGTATGGAAGGCCATTTGGGGCCCATTATACTGTATGGAAGGCCATGTGGGGCCCATTATACTGTATGGAAGGCCATGTGGGGCCCATTACACTGTATGGAAGGCCATGTGGGGCCCATTATACTGTATGGAAGGCCATGTGGGGCCCATTATACTGTATGGAAGGCAAGGTGTGGCCCATTATACTGTATGGAAGGCAATGTGTGGCTCATACTATATTGAAGGTAATGTGGGGTTCATTATACTATATGAAAAACAGTCTCTGTTGCCCATTGCAACCATTTGAGAATTTTCTTTTATGAATTTTTTCACAATTTCACTTTATACTTTTCTAAACACATTTTTTCCGCAAAACTACAAATATTTAAAAACAAAAAATTGTGACAAATTCCCTTTAACAAAATAAAATTCACAGTTACAGAATGGTCCGCGGGTAAATTGTGGAGGGAACAGATCTGTAGGATGGAAAACTGAACATTGGGTTAAGATCTGAACCTATTTGTTTCTATAGGAAACAACAGCAAAGTCATTAATTACTACAGGGACAAACCATCCGCCATTATAATAATAGAGAGGGACTCACCAGCAGCCTTTGGTAACTTATGGTGAAGAACAGGGAACAGCACAGAAACAAGGTGAAAATCTTCATTGTCTCTAGGGAGAGTCTCAGCACCAAGATACTGCTAATGTGATACAAGCTCCTAGTGAGCGGAACCTAGTAGGAATGATGACATCACAATGCCTTCAGAGACATCATAACCCACAACATTCCATGACATGACATCTCCCAGCAACAACAGTCTGTTGCCCATAGCAACCATTCAAGTATATGGAAGGCAATGTGGAGTCCATTATACTGCATGGAAGGCAGTATGGGGCCCATTATACTGTATGGAAGGTCATGTGGGGCCCATTATACTGTATGGAAGGCCATGTGGGGCCCATTATACTGTATGGAAGGCCATGTGGGGCCCATTATACTGTATGGAAGGCCATGTGGGGCCCATTATACTGTATGAAAGGCCATGTGGGGCCCATTATACTGTATGAAAGGCCATGTGGGGCCCATTATACTGTATGGAAGGCCATGTGGGGCCCATTATACTGTATGGAAGGCCATGTGGGGCCCATTATACTGTATGGAAGGCCATGTGGGGCCCATTATACTGTATGGAAGGCCATGTGGGGCCCATTATACTGTATGGAAGGCCATGTGGGGCCCATTATACTGTATGGAAGGCCATGTGGGGCCCATTATACTGTATGGAAGGCCATGTGGGGCCCATTATACTGTATGGAAGGCCATGTGGGGCCCATTATACTGTATGGAAGGCCATGTGGGGCCCATTATACTGTATGGAAGGCCATGTGGGGCCCATTATACTGTATGGAAGGCCATGTGGGGCCCATTATACTGTATGGAAGGCCATGTGGGGCCCATTATACTGTATGGAAGGCCATGTGGGGCCCATTATACTGTATGGAAGGCCATGTGGGGCCCATTATACTGTATGGAAGGCCATGTGGGGCCCATTATACTGTATGGAAGGCCATGTGGGGCCCATTATACTGTATGGAAGGCCATGTGTGGCTCATACTATATTGAAGGTAATGTGGAGTTCATTATACTATATGAAAAACAGTCTCTGTTGCCCATTGCAACCATTTGAGAATTTTCTTTTATGAATTTTTTCACAATTTCACTTTATACTTTTCTAATCACATTTTTTCGCAAAACTACAAATATTTAAAAACAAAAAATTGTGACAAATTCCCTTTAACAAAATAAAATTCACAGTTACAGAATGGTCCGCGGGTAAATTGTGGAGGGAACAGATCTGTTGGATGGAAAACTGAACATTGGGTTAAGATCTGAACCTATTTGTTTCTATAGGAAACAACAGCAAAGTCATTAATTACTACAGGGAGAAACCATCCGCCATTATAATAATAGAGAGGGACTCACCGGCAGCCTTTGGTAACTTATGGTGAAGAACAGGGAACAGCACAGAAACAAGGTGAAAATCTTCATTGTCTCTAGGGAGAGTCTCAGCACCAAGATACTGCTAATGTGATACAAGCTCCTAGTGAGCGGAACCTAGTAGGGATGATGACATCACAATGCCTTCAGAGACATCATAACCCACAACATTCCATCACATGACATCTCCCAGCAACAACAGTCTGTTGCCCATAGCAACCATTCAAGTGTGGCACCCCATGGGTTAATGTGCCACAATAACATCACATGGGTTCTCTCCCCCACTACACACTGACAAACACTACCACCTCTGGGCCAAGAGGGGGAGCACAACCTGCTTCCTTATATACTCTTGCCCATGAGGGAGAGCTCAGACCGTGCAGCAAGGTGTATTGCTGTGAAGAGCACACAGAGAGCAGAGTTAGCTCAGTGCAGACCTAGTGAGGGTCAGAGGAACAGGAGAACCACAGACAGAGAAACACGTCTGGGAGCTGGAGTGATACCTTCACTTGTCCCAGAAGAACACACAGGACGGACACCGGATCCGGTACTGTGTCTGGCACCCACAGCACAGTGAATCCAGGAACAGTGGGATCTCTAGATGCCCTTAGTACCAGAGCAAAGCAACACGGAGGGGTCAGCACAGCACCGAGGACTCAAGTTGCCTAGCCAAGTGGTACCAGCAGAATACAGAGAGAGAGACATGAGGAGTCCCAGCAGCTCAGCTAATAGCAGCAGCCATGACACACACACAGTGCTGCACAAGGACGCTGACGACCCCGGACAGGGTGGGAAGAGAGCTCAGCCCCATTACAGACTCCGTGGACTATAATCTGCAATAACATCAGCAGTAAAGCTTTGGAAAACAGCAACACTGTGAGTCTGTGTATTGATTGCGACCTTTGCTCCAGATTCAGCACAGAGAGCTCCCCCCCTGCTACAAGCCTGTCAGCTCTGCAGCCTCAGGAGTGAAGGAAGTTAGTAGGCCACAGTAGGCTGAGAAGCAAAGACCAAGAGAAGGCCGATGTGAGCTGAGCTGTTAAGACTGAAGGAGAATCACACTGCTGTGAGTGCAAGGCTTGGAGCGCAGAATCCGTACTGAGCCAGTGTGAGCCAGAGGGGAGGGAAAGCCCGTCCGATGCTGATGCGACCAGGAGTGTGACAGGACAGAGAGGGACGGTGTAACCCGTGCCCTAGACAGCAGCTGAAGCCACTGACTGCAGGCAGAGAAGTCCGTCCTATGATACTGGGAAGGAACAGAGAGAAGGAGCCTGGTAGAGCCTCGTGCCGAGGACTGCTGGAGGCTGGGCTGAGTAGAGTGTCGGCTCTAAAGGGGACCGTAGTTCACCCGGCATCCCCAGACACCAACGGGGGATCACAGCTTCATGTTAGGATCCCTACCCTAAAGGACAGGCAGCTAAGTGACGCACTAGGACTCACAGAAGCCCGAGTCACCGCCATACTGTCCGGCGTATCACACACCACCCGTACAGACGGAGACCGTAAACAGCCCTGAAAGGATACCAACAGACTGTGTGAGGGGTCACAGGGAGAGAGAGGCCTGGCTGCAGAAGAGAAGGGAACCCGGAAAGGGAGAATGCGCCCTTGTGTTGAGAACTGTGCTTAAGCTTGTAAAGAACTGCAAATGACTTGTAAACTGCTTGGAAAGAACTCAGAGTAAAGCTTTGGAAAACCCTGAATTGCCTCTCTTGTCTGCCTCTATCTGCACATCATTCTCCCTCATACAGATCCAGCCTGTCAGCACCAGCCAGGAGGAGAGATCTCTGCAGTGCCTGCAAGTAAGTGTGTTACACCTGCACCAGAGACTTAACCCTTACTGCCCCGGGGGATACAGTTCTTCCCACTGGAACTAAACCATCTCCGCTGCCACTCCATCACCCCCGGAGGTTCTGCAGCAGCGGCGGCCCCATCACTGGCCGCACCAAGTGGGTGGCGTCACCCTTGACAAATCCCCTTGTAAATATTCCCCATCTTATTGTGCGGGCCCAGGGACACGGTCCGGACCAAGCCACCTGTGACTTCCCCAGTACCGTCCGGTCCGGTACCGAGTACCCCCGTCCCGTGGGGGCTCCACACAAGTATATTTAAGGCAATGTGGAGTCCATTATACTGTATGGAAGGCCATGTGGGGCCTATCATGCTGTATGGAAGGCCATGTGGGGCCCATTATACTGTATGGAAGGCCATGTGTGGCCCATTATACTGTATGGAAGGCCATGTGGGGCCCATTATACTGTATGGAAGGCCATGTGTGGCCCATTATACTGTATGGAAGGCATTGTGTGGCTCATACTATATTGAAGGTAATGTGGGGTTCATTATACTATATGAAAAACAGTCTCTGTTGCCCATTGCAACCATTCGAGAATTTTCTTTTATGAATTTTTTCACAATTTCACTTTATACTTTTCTAAACACATTTTTTAGCAAAACTACAAATACTTAAAAACAAAAAATTGTGACAAATTCCCTTTAACAAAATAAAATTCACAGTTACAGAATGGTCCGCGGGTAAATTGTGGAGGGAACAGATCTGTGGGATGGAAAACTGAAGATTGGGTTAAGATCTGAACCTATTTGTTTCTATAGGAAACAACAGCAAAGTCATTAAATACTACAGGGACAAACCATCCGCCATTATTATAATAGAGAGGGACTCACCGGCAGCCTTTCGTAACTTATGGTGAAGAACAGGGAACAGCACAGAAACAAGGTGAAAATCTTCATTGTCTCTAGGGAGAGTCTCAGCACCAAGATACTGCTAATGTGATACAAGCTCCTAGTGAGCGGAACCTAGTAGGAATGATGACATCACAATGCCTTCAGAGACATCATAACCCACAACATTCCATCACATGACATCTCCCAGCAACAACAGTCTGTTGCCCATAGCAACCATTCAAGTATATGGAAGGCAGTGTGGGGCCCATTATACTGTATGGAAGGCAGTGTGGGGCCCATTATGCTGTATGGAAGGCCATGTGGGGCCCATTATACTGTATGGAAGGCCATGTGGGGCCCATTATACTGTATAGAAGGCCATGTGGGGCCCATTATACTGTATGGAAAGCCATGTGGGGCCCATTATACTGTATAGAAGGCCATGTGGGGCCCATTATACTGTATGGAAGGCCATGTGGGGCCCATTATACTGTATGGAAGGCCATGTGGGGCCCATTATACTGTATGGAAGGCCATGTGGGCCCATTATACTGTATGGAAGGCCATGTGGGGCCCATTATACTGTATGGAAGGCCATGTGGAGTCCATTATACTGTATGGAAGGCCATGTGGGGCCTATTATACTGTATGGAAGGCCATGTGGGGCCTATTATACTGTATGGAAGGCCATGTGGGGCCCATTACACTGTATGGAAGGTCATGTGGGGCCCATTATACTGTATGGAAGGCCATGTGGGGCCCATTATACTGTATGGAAGGCCATGTGGGGCCCATTATACTGTATGGAAGGCAATGTGTGGCTCATACTATATTGAAGGTAATGTGGGGTTCATTATACCATATGAAAAACAGTCTCTGTTGCCCATTGCAACCATTCGAGAATTTTCTTTTATGAATTTTTTCACAATTTCACTTTATACTTTTCTAAACACATTTTTTAGCAAAACTACAAATACTTAAAAACAAAAAATTGTCACAAATTCCCTTTAACAAAATAAAATTCACAGTTACAGAATGGTCCGCGGGTAAATTGTGGAGGGAACAGATCTGTGGGATGGAAAACTGAACATTGGGTTAAGATCTGAACCTATTTGTTTCTATAGGAAACAACAGCAAAGTCATTAATTACTACAGGGAGAAACCATCCGCCATTATAATAATAGAGAGGGACTCACCGGCAGCCTTTGGTAACTTATGGTGAAGAACAGGGAACAGCACAGAAACAAGGTGAAAATCTTCATTGTCTCTAGGGAGAGTCTCAGCACCAAGATACTGCTAATGTGATACAAGCTCCTAGTGAGCAGAACCTAGTAGGGATGATGACATCACAATGCCTTCAGAGACATCATAACCCACAACATTCCATCACATGACATCTCCCAGCAACAACAGTCTGTTGCCCATAGCAACCATTCAAGTGTGGCACCCCATGGGTTAATGTGCCACAATAACATCACATGGGTTCTCTCCCCCACTACACACTGACAAACACTACCACCTCTGGGCCAAGAGGGGGAGCACAACCTGCTTCCTTATATACTCTTGCCCATGAGGGAGAGCTCAGACCGTGCAGCACGGTGTATTGCTGTGAAGAGCACACAGAGAGCACAGTTAGCTCAGTGCAGACCTAGTGAGGGTCAGAGGAACAGGAGAACCACAGACAGAGAAACACGTCTGGGAGCTGGAGTGATACCTTCACTTGTCCCAGAAGAACGCACAGGACGGACACCGGATCCGGTACTGTGTCTGGCACCCACAGCACAGTGAATCCAGGAACAGTGGGATCTCTAGATGCCCTTAGTACCAGAGCAAAGCAACACGGAGGGGTCAGCACAGCACCGAGGACTCAAGTTGCCTAGCCAAGTGGTACCAGCAGAATACAGAGAGAGAGACGTGAGGAGTCCCAGCAGCTCAGCTAATTGCAGCAGCCAGGACACACACACAGTGCTGCACAAGGACGCTGACGACCCCGGACAGGGTGGGAAGAGAGCTCAGCCCCATTACAGACTCCGTGGACTATAATCTGCAATAACATCAGCAGTAAAGCTTTGGAAAACAGCAACACTGTGAGTCTGTGTATTGATTGCGACCTTTGCTCCAGATTCAGCACAGAGAGCTCCCCCCCTGCTACAAGCCTGTCAGCTCTGCAGCCTCAGGAGTGAAGGAAGTTAGTAGGCCACAGTAGGCTGAGAAGCAAAGACCAAGAGAAGGCCGATGTGTGCTGAGCTGTTAAGACTGAAGGAGAATCACACTGCTGTGAGTGCAAGGCTTGGAGCGCAGAATCCGTACTGAGCCAGTGTGAGCCAGAGGGGAGGGAAAGCCCGTCCGATGCTGATGCCACCAGGAGTGTGACAGGGCAGAGAGGGACGGTGTAACCCGTGCCCTAGACAGCAGCTGAAGCCACTGACTGCAGGCAGAGAAGTCCGTCCTATGATACTGGGAAGGAACAGAGAGAAGGAGCCTGGTAGAGCCTCGTGCCGAGGACTGCTGGAGGCTGGGCTGAGTAGAGTGTCGGCTCTAAAGGGGACCGTAGTTCACCCGGCATCCCCAGACACCAACGGGGGATCACAGCTTCATGTTAGGATCCCTACCCTAAAGGACAGGCAGCTAAGTGACGCACTAGGACTCACAGAAGCCCGAGTCACCGCCATACTGTCCGGCGTATCACACACCACCCGTACAGACGGAGACCGTAAACAGCCCTGAAAGGATACCAACAGACTGTGTGAGGGGTCACAGGGAGAGAGAGGCCTGGCTGCAGAAGAGAAGGGAACCCGGAAAGGGAGAATGCGCCCGTGTGTTGAGAACTGTGCTTAAGCTTGTAAAGAACTGCAAATGACTTGTAAACTGCTTGGAAAGAACTCAGAGTAAAGCTTTGGAAAACCCTGAATTGCCTCTCTTGTCTGCCTCTATCTGCACATCATTCTCCCTCATACAGATGCAGCCTGTCAGCACCAGCCAGGAGGAGAGATCTCTGCAGTGCCTGCAAGTAAGTGTGTTACACCTGCACCAGAGACTTAACCCTTACTGCCCTGGGGGATACAGTTCTTCCCACTGGAACTAAACCATCTCCGCTGCCACTCCATCACCCCCGGAGGTTCTGCAGCAGCGGCGGCCCCATCACTGGCCGCACCAAGTGGGTGGCGTCACCCTTGACAAATCCCCTTGTAAATATTCCCCATCTTATTGTGCGGGCCCAGGGACACGGTCCGGACCAAGCCACCTGTGACTTCCCCAGTACCGTCCGGTCCGGTACCGAGTACCCCCGTCCCGTGGGGGCTCCACACAAGTATATTTAAGGCAATGTGGAGTCCATTATACTGTATGGAAGGCAGTTTGGGGCCCATCATGCTGTATGGAAGGCCATGTGGGGCCCATTATACTGTATGGAAGGCCATGTGTGGCCCATTATACTGTATGGAAGGCCATGTGGGGCCCATTATACTGTATGGAAGGCCATGTGTGGCCCATTATACTGTATGGAAGGCATTGTGTGGCTCATACTATATTGAAGGTAATGTGGGGTTCATTATACTATATGAAAAACAGTCTCTGTTGCCCATTGCAACCATTCGAGAATTTTCTTTTATGAATTTTTTCACAATTTCACTTTATACTTTTCTAAACACATTTTTTCGCAAAACTACAAATATTTAAAAACAAAAAATTGTGACAAATTCCCTTTAACAAAATAAAATTCACAGTTACAGAATGGTCCGCGGGTAAATTGTGGAGGGAACAGATCTGTGGGATGGAAAACTGAAGATTGGGTTAAGATCTGAACCTATTTGTTTCTATAGGAAACAACAGCAAAGTCATTAAATACTACAGGGACAAACCATCCGCCATTATAATAATAGAGAGGGACTCACCGGCAGCCTTTCGTAACTTATGGTGAAGAACAGGGAACAGCACAGAAACAAGGTGAAAATCTTCATTGTCTCTAGGGAGAGTCTCAGCACCAAGATACTGCTAATGTGATACAAGCTCCTAGTGAGCGGAACCTAGTAGGAATGATGACATCACAATGCCTTCAGAGACATCATAACCCACAACATTCCATCACATGACATCTCCCAGCAACAACAGTCTGTTGCCCATAGCAACCATTCAAGTATATGGAAGGCAGTGTGGGGCCCATTATACTGTATGGAAGGCAGTGTGGGGCCCATTATGCTGTATGGAAGGCCATGTGGGGCCCATTATACTGTATGGAAGGCCATGTGGGGCCCATTATACTGTATAGAAGGCCATGTGGGGCCCATTATACTGTATGGAAAGCCATGTGGGGCCTATTATACTGTATAGAAGGCCATGTGGGGCCCATTATACTGTATGGAAGGCCATGTGGGGCCCATTATACTGTATGGAAGGCCATGTGGAGTCCATTATACTGTATGGAAGGCCATGTGGGGCCCATTATACTGTATGGAAGGCCATGTGGGGCCCATTATACTGTATGGAAGGCAATGTGTGGCTCATACTATATTGAAGGTAATGTGGGGTTCATTATACTATATGAAAAACAGTCTCTGTTGCCCATTGCAACCATTCGAGAATTTTCTTTTATGAATTTTTTCACAATTTCACTTTATACTTTTCTAAACACATTTTTTAGCAAAACTACAAATACTTAAAAACAAAAAATTGTCACAAATTCCCTTTAACAAAATAAAATTCACAGTTACAGAATGGTCCGCGGGTAAATTGTGGAGGGAACAGATCTGTGGGATGGAAAACTGAACATTGGGTTAAGATCTGAACCTATTTGTTTCTATAGGAAACAACAGCAAAGTCATTAAATACTACAGGGACAAACCATCCGCCATTATAATAATAGAGAGGGACTCACCGGCAGCCTTTCGTAACTTATGGTGAAGAACAGGGAACAGCACAGAAACAAGGTGAAAATCTTCATTGTCTCTAGGGAGAGTCTCAGCACCAAGATACTGCTAATGTGATACAAGCTCCTAGTGAGCGGAACCTAGTAGGATGATGACATCACAATGCCTTCAGAGACATCATAACCCACAACATTCCATCACATGACATCTCCCAGCAACAACAGTCTGTTGCCCATAGCAAACCATTCAAGTATATGGAAGGCAGTGTGGGGCCCATTATACTGTATGGAAGGCAGTGTGGGGCCCATTATGCTGTATGGAAGGCCATGTGGGGCCCATTATACTGTATGGAAGGGCATGTGGGGCATTTACTGTTAAAGGCCATGTGGGGCCCATTATACTGTATGGAAAGCCATGTGGGGCCCATTATACTGTATAGAAGGCCATGTGGGGCCCATTATACTGTATGGAAGGCCATGTGGGGCCCATTATACTGTATGGAAGGCATTGGGCCCATTATACTGTATGGAAGGCCATGTGGGCCATTATACTGTATGGAAGGCAGTGGGGCCCATATATGTAGAGGCATGTGGGGCCATTATACTGTATGGAAGGCCATGTGTGGCCATAACGTATAGGCCATTGAGTCATATACTGTATGGAAGGCCATGTGGGGCCCATTATACTGTATGGAAGGGCCCTGTGGGCCCATTATACTAGAAGGCAATGTGTGGCTCATACTATATTGAAGGTAATGTGGGGTTCATTATACCATATGAAAAACAGTCTCTGTTGCCCATTGCAACCATTCGAGAATTTTCTTTTATGAATTTTTTCACAATTTCACTTTATACTTTTCTAAACACATTTTTTAGCAAAACTACAAATACTTAAAAACAAAAAATTGTCACAAATTCCCTTTAACAAAATAAAATTCACAGTTACAGAATGGTCCGCGGGTAAATTGTGGAGGGAACAGATCTGTGGGATGGAAAACTGAACATTGGGTTAAGATCTGAACCTATTTGTTTCTATAGGAAACAACAGCAAAGTCATTAATTACTACAGGGAGAAACCATCCGACATTATAATAATAGAGAGGGACTCACCGGCAGCCTTTCGTAACTTATGGTGAAGAACAGGGAACAGCACAGAAACAAGGTGAAAATCTTCATTGTCTCTAGGGAGAGTCTCAGCACCAAGATACTGCTAATGTGATACAAGCTCCTAGTGAGCGGAACCTAGTAGGATGATGACATCACAATGCCTTCAGAGACATCATAACCCACAACATTCCATCACATGACATCTCCCAGCAACAACAGTCTGTTGCCCATAGCAACCATTCAAGTATATGGAGATGGGGAAAAAGTGTGGGGCCCATTATGCTGTATGGAAGGCCATGTGGGGCCCATTATACTGTATGGAAGGCCATGGGCCACGATGAGTGGGGCCCATTATACCTTTGTATAGAAGGCCATGGTTGTGGGCCCATTATTATACTGTTGGATATAGCAGGATGTGGGCCCATTATACTGTATGAAGGCCATGTGGGGCCCATTATACTGTATGGAAGGCCATGTGGGGCCCATTATACTGTATGGAAGGCCATGTGTGGCCCATTATACTGTATGGAAGGCAATGTGTGGCCATTATACTGTATGGAAGGCCATGTGGGGCCCATTATACTGTATGGAAGGCCATGTGGGGCCCATTATACTGTATGGAAGGCAATGTGTGGCTCATACTATATTGAAGGTAATGTGGGGTTCATTATACCATATGAAAAACAGTCTCTGTTGCCCATTGCAACCATTCGAGAATTTTCTTTTATGAATTTTTTCACAATTTCACTTTATACTTTTCTAAACACATTTTTTAGCAAAACTACAAATACTTAAAAACAAAAAATTGTCACAAATTCCCTTTAACAAAATAAAATTCACAGTTACAGAAATGGTCCGCGGGTAAATTGTGGAGGGAAACAGATCTGTGGATGGAAAACTGAACATTGGGTTAAGATCTGAACCTATTTGTTTCTATAGGAAACAACAGCAAAGTCATTAATTACTACAGGGAGAAACCATCCGCATTATAATAATAGAGAGGGACTCACCGGCAGCCTTTGGTAACTTATGGTGAAGAACAGGAACAGCACAGAAACAAGGTGAAAATCTTCATTGTCTCTAGGGAGAGTCTCAGCACCAAGATACTGCTAATGTGATACAAGCTCCTAGTGAGCGGAACCTAGTAGGGATGATGACATCACAATGCCTTCAGAGACATCATAACCCACAACATTCCATCACATGACATCTCCCAGCAACAACAGTCTGTTGCCCATAGCAACCATTCAAGTATATGGAAGGCATGTGGGGCCCATTATCTGTATGGAAGGCAATGTGGGGCCCATTATACTGTATGGAAGGCCATGTGGGGCCCATTATACTGTATGAAGGCCATGTGGGGCCCATTATACTGTATGGAAAGCCATTGGGGCCCATTATACTGTATGGAAGGCCATGTGGGGCCCATTATACTGTATGGAAGGCCATGTGGGGCCCATTATACTGTATGGAAGGCCATGTGGGGCCCATTATACTGTATGGAAGGCAATGTGTGGCCCATTATACTGTATGGAAGGCCATGTGGGGCCCATTATACTGTATGGAAGGCCATGTGGGGCCCATTATACTGTATAGAAGGCAATGTGTGGCCATCATACTGTATGGAAAGGTCATGTGGGGTCCATTATACATTAAAAAAGTCCATGTTGATTGCACCATTAATTACTGTATGAATTGCCATGTTGCCATTTATACTTTTCTAAGACTATTGTTAGCCCATTAAACAAATTGAACAATTGCCCATTAACAAATAAAATGTATGTTACAGATGGTCCTGGGGGTCAAATTGTAAACAGTCTGTGGAATGGCCATTGGTTGACTGACCCATTTTTTCTATAGGAACAAAGCCCAAGTCCATTAATACTGTATGGAAGGCCAGTCCGCCATTATAATTTTTTGGGAACTTATGGTGAAGAACAGGGAACAGCACAGAAACAAGGTGAAAATCTTCATTGTCTCTAGGGAGAGTCTCAGCACCAAGATACTGCTAATGTGATACAAGCTCCTAGTGAGCGGAACCTAGTAGGATGATGACATCACAATGCCTTCAGAGACATCATAACCCACAACATTCCATCACATGACATCTCCCAGCAACAACAGTCTGTTGCCCATAGCAACCATTCAAGTATATGGAAGGCAGTGTGGGGCCCATTATACTGTATGGAAGGCAATGTGGGGCCCATTATGCTGTATGGAAGGCCATGTGGGGCCCATTATACTGTATGGAAGGCCATGTGGGGCCCATTATACTGTATAGAAGGCCATATGGGGCCCATTATACTGTATGGAAAGCCATGTGGGGCCCATTATACTGTATAGAAGGCCATGTGGGGCCCATTATACTGTATGGAAGGCCATGTGGGGCCCATTATACTGTATGGAAGGCAATGTGGGGCCCATTATACTGTATGGAAGGCAATGCGGGGCCCATTATACTGTATGGAAGGCCATGTGGGGCCCATTATACTGTATAGAAGGCCATGTGGGGCCCATTATACTGTATGGAAAGCCATGTGGGGCCCATTATACTGTATAGAAGGCCATGTGGGGCCCATTATACTGTATGGAAGGCCATGTGGGGCCCATTATACTGTATGGAAGGCTATGTTGGGCCCATTATACTGTATGGAAGGCCATGTGGGCCCATTATACTGTATGTAAGGCCATGTGGGGCCCATTATACTGTATGGAAGGCCATGTGGGGCCCATTATACTGTATGGAAGGCCATGTGTGGCCCATTATACTGTATGGAAGGCCATGTGTGGCCCATTATACTGTATGGAAGGCCATGTGGGGCCCATTATACTGTATGGAAGGCCATGTGTGGCCCATTACACTGTATGGAAGGCAATGTGTGGCTCATACTATATTGAAGGTAATGTGGGGCCTATTATAGTATATGAAAAACAGTCTCTGTTGCCTATTGCAACCATTTGAGAATTTTCTTTTATGAATTATTTCACAATTTCACTTTATACTTTTCTAAACACATTTTTTAGCAAAACTACAAATACTTAAAAACAAAAAATTGTGACAAATTCCCTTTAACAAAATAAAATTCACAGTTACAGAATGGTCCGCGGGTAAATTGTGGAGGGAACAGATCTGTGGGATGGAAAACTGAAGATTGGGTTAAGATCTGAACCTATTTGTTTCTATAGGAAACAACAGCAAAGTCATTAAATACTACAGGGACAAACCATCCGCCATTATTATAATAGAGAGGGACTCACCGGCAGCCTTTCGTAACTTATGGTGAAGAACAGGGAACAGCACAGAAACAAGGTGAAAATCTTCATTGTCTCTAGGGAGAGTCTCAGCACCAAGATACTGCTAATGTGATACAAGCTCCTAGTGAGCGGAACCTAGTAGGGATGATGACATCACAATGCCTTCAGAGACATCATAACCCACAACATTCCATCACATGACATCTCCCAGCAACAACAGTCTGTTGCTCATAGCAACCATTCAAGTATATGGAAGGCAGTGTGGGGCCCATTATACTGTATGGAAGGCCATGTGGGGCCCATTATACTGTATGGAAGGCCATGTGTGGCCCATTATACTGTATGGAAGGCCATGTGGGGCCCATTATAACGTATGGAAGGCCATGTGGAGTCCATTATACTGTATGGAAGGCCATGTGGGGCCCATTATACTGTATGGAAGGCCATGTGGGGCCCATTATACTGTATGGAAGGCCATGTGGGGTCCATTATACTGTATGGAAGGCCATGTGGGGCCCATTATACTGTATGGAAGGCCATGTGGGGCCCATCATACTGTATGGAAGGCCATGTGGGGCCCATTATACTGTATGGAAGGCCATGTGGAGTCCATTATACTGTATGGAAGGCCATGTGGGGCCCATTATACTGTATGGAAGGCCATGTGGGGCCCATTATACTGTATGGAAGGTCATGTGGGGCCCATTATACTGTATGGAAGGCCATGTGGGGCCCATTATACTGCATGGAAGGCCATGTGGGGCCCATTATACTGTATGGAAGGTCATGTGGGGCCCATTATACTGTATGGAAGGCCATGTGGGGCCCATTATACTGTATGGAAGGCCATGTGGGGCCTATTATACTGTATGGAAGGCCATGTGGGGCCCATTATACTGTATGGAAGGCCATGTGGAGTCCATTATACTGTATGGAAGGCCATGTGGGGCCCATTATACTGTATGGAAGGCCATGTGGGGCCCATTATACTGTATGGAAGGCCATGTGGAGTCCATTATACTGTATGGAAGGCAATGTGTGGCCCATTATACTGTATGGAAGGCAATGTGTGGCCCATTATACTGTATGGAAGGCCATGTGTGGCTCATACTATATTGAAGGTAAGGTGGGGTTCATCTACTTATATAATCGGGAGTTGGGATTTCGGGCACTGTAGCCCAATCCCAGACTCCTTAGCGGCACTGCGAGTGATGACGCGCAGCGTCATCACCAGCCGCAGTCGCTCTACAGTTAAAAAAAAAAAAAAAAAATCCTCACCTCTCCCCGAGCCCCCGGAGTCTCCCGCCGTCTTCCGCCGTGTTCCGCTAGGCTCCCGGTGGCTCTGCAGGCTCCCGGTGCCTGCAGTGGTCTTCTATCTACTGCAGTCAAGGACCTGTGGTGATGTCAGAGTCACGTGACACCGCTTACTCCAGGCAAATCGCGGGTCACGTGACTCTGACATCACCACAGGTCCTTGACTGCAGTAGATAGAAGACCACTGCAGGCACCGGGAGCCTGCAGAGCCACCGGGAGCAGCCGCACCTCTCCTCACCCCTCCTCCATCCGCACCTCACCTCACCCCTCCTCCAGCCTGACCTCTCCTCACCCCTCCATCCAGCCTGACCTCTCCTCACCCCTCTTCCAGCCTGACCTCTCCTCACCCCTCCATCCAGCCTGACCTCTCCTCACACCTCCATCCAGCCTGACCTCTCCTCACACCTCCATCCAGCCTGACCTCTCCTCACACCTCCATCCAGCCTGACTTCTCCTCACACCTCCTCCAGCCTGACCTCTCCTCACCCCTCCTCCAGCCTGACCTCTCCTCACCCCTCCATCCAGCCTGACCTCTCCTCACCCCTCCATCCAGCCTGACCTCTCCTCACCCCTCCATCCAGCCTGACCTCTCCTCACCCCTCCATCCAGCCTGACCTCTCCTCACCCCTCCATCCAGCCTGACCTCACCCCTCCATCCAGCCTGACCTCTCCTCAACCCTCCATCCAGCCTGACCTCTCCTCACCCCTCCATCCAGACTGACCTTTCCTCACTCATCCTTTAGCCTGATCTCTCCTCACCCCTCCTCCAGCCTGACCTCTCCTCACCCCTCCATCCAGCCTGACCTCTCCTCACCCCTCCATCCAGCCTGACCTCTCCTCACCCCTCCATCCAGCCTGACCTCTCCTCACCCCTCCATCCAGCCTGACCTCTCCTCACCCCTCCATCCAGCCTGACCTCTCCTCACCCTCCATCCAGCCTGACCTCTCCTCACCCCTCCATCCAGCCTGACCTCTCCTCACCCCTCCATCCAGCCTGACCTCACCCCTCCATCCAGCCTGACCTCTCCTCACCCCTCCATCCAGCCTGACCTCTCCTCACCCCTCCATCCAGCCTGACCTTTCCTCACTCCTCCTTTAGCCTGATCTCTCCTCACCCCTCCTCCAGCCTGACCTCTCCTCACCCCTCCTCCAGCCGCACCTCTCCTCACCCCTCCTCCATCCGCACCTCTCCTCACCCCTCCTCCAGCCGCACCTCACCCCTCCTCCAGCCTGACCTCTCCTCACCCCTCCTCCAGCCGCACCTCTCCTCACCCCTCCTCCAGCCGCACCTCTCCTCACCCCTCCTCCAGCCAGCCTGACCTCACCCCTCCTCCAGCCTGACCTCTCCTCACCCCTCCACCAGCCTGAACTCTCCTCACCCCTCTTCCAGCCTGACCTCTCCTCACCCCTCCATCCAGCCTGACCTCTCCTCACACCTCCATCCAGCCTGACCTCTCCTCACACCTCCATCCAGCCTGACCTCTCCTCACACCTCCTCCAGCATGACCTCTCCTCACCCCTCCTCCAGCCTGACCTCTCCTCACCCCTCCTCCAGCCTGACCTCTCCTCACCCCTCCATCCAGCCTGACCTCTCCTCACCCCTCTTCCAGCCTGACCTCTCCTCACCCCTCCATCCAGCCTGACCTCTCTTCACACCTCCATCCAGCCTGACCTCTCCTCACACCTCCATCCAGCCTGACCTCTCCTCACACCTCCTCAAGCCTGACCTCTCCTCACCCCTCCTCCAGCCTGACCTCTCCTCACCCCTCCATCCAGCCTGACCTCTCCTCACCCCTCCATCCAGCCTGACCTCTCCTCACCCCTCCATCCAGCCTGACCTCTCCTCACCCCTCCATCCAGCCTGACCTCTCCTCACCCCTCCATCCAGCCTGACCTCTCCTCACCCCTCCATCCAGCCTGACCTCTCCTCACCCCTCCATCCAGACTGACCTTTCCTCACTCCTCCTTTAGCCTGATCTCTCCTCACCCCTCCTCCAGCCTGACCTCTCCTCACCCCTCCTCCAGCCGCACCTCTCCTCACCCCTCCTCCATCCGCACCTGTCCTCACCCCTCCTCCAGCTGCACCTCACCCCTCCTCCAGCCTGACCTCTCCTCACCCCTCCTCCAGCCGCACCTCTCCTCACCCCTCCTCCAGCCTGACCTCACCCCTCCTCCAGCCTGACCTCTCCTCACCCCTCCTCCAGCCTGACCTCTCCTCATCCCTCCTCCAGCCTGACCTCTCCTCACCCCTCCTCCAGCCGCACCTCTCCTCACCCCTCCTCCAGCCGCACCTCTCCTCACCCCTCCTCCAGCCACACCTCTCCTCACCCCTCCTCCAGCCTGACCTCTCCTCACCCCTCCTCCAGCCTGACCTCTCCTCACCCCTCCTCCAGCCTGACCTCTCCTCGCCCCTCCTCCAGCCTGACCTCTCCTCGCCCCTCCTCCAGCCTGACCTCACCCCTCCTCCAGCCTGACCTCACCCCTCCTCCAGCCTGACCTCACCCCTCCTCCAGCCTGACCTCTCCTCACCCCTCCTCCAGCCTGACCTCTCCTCACCCTCCTCCAGCCTGAACTCTCCTCACCCCTCCTCCAGCCGCACCTCCTCACCCCTCCTCCATCCGCACCTCTCCTCACCCCTCCTCCAGCCGCACCTCTCCTCACCCCTCCTCCAGCCGCACCTCTCCTCACCCCTCCTCCAGCCGCACCTCTCTTCACCCCTCCTCCAGCCTCACCTCTCTTCACCCCTCCTCCAGCCTCACCTCTCCTCACCCCTCCTCCAGCCTCACCTCTCCTCACCCCTCCTCCAGCCTGACCTCTCCTCACCCCTCCTCCAGCCTGACCTCTCCTCACCCCTCCTCCAGAATCACCTCTCCTCATCCCTCCTCCAGCCTGATCTCTCCTCACCCCTCCTCCAGCCGCACCTCTCCTCACCCCTCCTCCAGCTGCACCTCTCCTCACCCCTCCTCCATCTGCACCTCTCCTCACCCCTCCTCCAGCCGCACCTCTCCTCACCCCTCCTCCAGCCTCTGCTCTCCTCACCCCTCCAGCCTCTGCTCTCCTCACCCCTCCAGCCTCTGCTCTCCTCACCCCTCCAGCCTCCCGCCACATCATACTCTGCTATCCACAGAGCCACCTGTATACTCTGCTACCCACACAGCTGCCTGTATACTCGCCTCTATGCTCTGCCACCCACACAGCCGCCTCTATGCTCTGCCACCCACACAGCCGCCTCTATGCTCTGCCACCCACACAGCCGCCTCTATGCTCTGCCACCCACACAGCCGCCTCTATGCTCTGCCACCCACACAGCCGCCTCTATGCTCTGCCACCCACACAGCCGCCTCTATGCTCTGCCACCCACACAGCCGCCTCTATGCTCTGCCACCCACACAGCCGCCTCTATGTTCTGCCACCCACACAGCCGCCTCTATGCTCTGCGACCCACACAGCCGCCTCTATGCTCTGCCACCCACACAGCCGCCTCTATGTTCTGCCACCCACACAGCCGCCTCTATGCTCTGCGACCCACACAGCCGCCTCTATGCTCTGCCACCCACACAGCCGCCTCTATGTTCTGCCACCCACACAGCCGCCTCTATGCTCTGCCACCCACACAGCCGCCTCTATGCTCTGCGACCCACACAGCCGCCTCTATACACACAATTCATTTCACCGCGCTCCCGATGCAATTGCATCGGGCCTTTTTACTAGTTATACTATATGAAAAACAGTCTCTATTGCCCATTGCAACCATTCGAGAATTTTCTTTTATGAATTTTTTCACAATTTCACTTTATACTTTTCTAAACACATTTTTTAGCAAAACTACAAATACTTAAAAACCAAAAATTGTGACAAATTCCCTTTAACAAAATAAAATTCACAGTTACAGAATGGTCCGCGGGAGTCCATTATACTGTATGGAAGCCATGTGGGCCCATTATACTGTATGAAGCCATGTGGGCCCATATATGACTGTCCATTACGTATGAGGCCATGTGGGGCCCATTATACTGTATGGAAGGCCATGTGGGCCCATTATACTGTATGGAAGCCATGTGGGGCCCATTATACTGTATAGAAGCAATGTGTGCCCATATACTGTATGGAAGGCATTTCGCCCATTAACTGAAATGAAAGGCCATGTGGGGCCATAACTGTATGGAAGCCATGGGCCCATTATACTGTATGGAAGGCCATGTGGGGCCCATAACTGATGAAGCATGTGGCCCATTAAGTATGGAAGGCCATGTGGGGCCCATTATACTGTATGGAAGGCCATGTGGGCCCATTATACTGTATGGAAGGCCATGGGGGCCCATTATACTGTATGGAAGGCCATGTGGGGCCCATTATACTGTATGGAAGGCCATGTGGGGCCCATTATACTGTATGGAAGGCCATGTGGGGCCCATTATACTGTATGGAAGGCCATGTGGGGCCCATTATACTGTATGGAAGGCCATGTGGGGCCCATTATACTGTATGGAAATGGGCCATTCTGATGAGGAGGGCCCATTATACTGTATGGAAGGCCATGTGGGGCCCATTATACTGTATGGAAGGCCATGTGGGGCCCATTATACTGTATGGAAGGCCATGTGGGGCCCATTATACTGTATGGAAGGCCATGTGGGGCCCATTATACTGTATGGAAGGCCATGTGGGCCCATTATACTGTATGGAAGGCCATGTGGGGCCCATTATACTGTATGGAAGGCCATGTGGGGCCCATTATACTGTATGGAAGGCCATGTGGGGCCCATTATACTGTATGGAAGGCCATGTGGGGCCCATTATACTGTATGGAAGGCCATGTGGGGCCCATTATACTGTATGGAAGGCCATGTGGGGCCCATTATACTGTATGGAAGGCCATGTGGGGCCCATTATACTGTATGGAAGGCCATGTGGGGCCCATTATACTGTATGGAAGGCCATGTGGGGCCCATTATACTGTATGGAAGGCATGTGGGCCCATTATACTGTATGAAGGCATGTGGGGCCCATTATACTGTATGGAAGGCCATGTGGGGCCATTATACGTATGGAGGCCATTGGGGCCATATATGTATGGAAGGCCAGTGGGGCCATTATACTGTATGAAGCCATGGGGCCCATTATACTGTATGGAGGCCATGTGGGCCCATTATACTGTATGGAGAATTTCCTTTATGAATTAAGGCAATGTGGCCATTATACTGTATGGAAGGCCATGTGGGGCCATATCGTATGGAAGGCCATGTGGCCATTAACTGTATGGAAGGCCATGTGGGCCCATTATACTGTATGAGGCCATGTGGGGCCCATTATGCTGTATGGAAGGCCATGTGGCCATTATACTGTATGAAAGGCCATGTGGGGCCATTATACTGTATGGAAGGCCCTGTGGCCATTATATATAGGAAGGCCCGTGGGGCCCATTATACTGTTGGAAGGCATGTGGGGCCCATTATACGTATGGAGGCCATGTGGGGCCATTATGCTGTATGGAAGGCCATGTGGGGCCCTTATACTGTATGGAAGGCCATGTGGGGCCCATTATACTGTATGGAAGGCCATGTGGGCCCATTATACTGTATGGAAGCCATTGGGCCCATTATACGTATGGAAGGCCATTGGGCCTTATACTGTATGGAAGGCCATGTGGGGCCATATACTGTATGAAGGCATGTGGGGCCATTATACTGTATGGAAGGCAGTGGCCTTATACTGTAGGAGGCCAGGTGGGGCCCATTATACTGTATGGAAGGCCATGTGGGCCCATTTACTGTATGGAAGCAATGTGTGGCCATATACTGTATTGAAGGCAATGTGGCCCATTATACTGTATGGAAGGCAATGTGTGGCTCATACTATATTGAAGGTAAGGTGGGGTTCATTATACTATATGAAAAACAGTCTCTGTTGCCCATTGCAACCATTTGAGAATTTTCTTTTATGAATTTTTTCACAATTTCACTTTATATTTTTCTAAAACATTTTTTAGCAAAACTACAAATACTTAAAAACCAAAAATTGTGACAAATTCCCTTTAACAAAATAAAATTCACAGTTACAGAATGGTCCGCGGGTAAATTGTGGAGGGAACAGATCTGTGGGATGGAAAACTGAACATTGGGTTAAGATCTGAACCTATTTGTTTCTATGGGAAACAACAGCAAAGTCATTAATTACTACAGGGACAAACCATCCGCCATTATAATAATAGAGAGGGACTCACCGGCAGCCTTTGGTAACTTATGGTGAAGAACAGGGAACAGCACAGAAACAAGGTGAAAATCTTCATTGTCTCTAGGGAGAGTTTCAGCACCAAGATACGGCTAATGTGATACAAGCTCCTAGTGAGCGGAACCTAGTAGGGATGATGACATCACAATGCCTTCAGAGACATCATAACTCACAACATTCAATCACATGACATCTCCAAGCAACAACAGTCTGTTGCCCATAGCAACCATTCAAGTATATGGAAGGCCATGTGGGGCCCATTATACTGTATGGAAGGCAATGTGTGGCCCATTATATACAGTATGGAAGGCCATGTTGGGCCCATTATACTGTATAGAAGGCCATGTGGGGCCCAATATACTGTATGGAAGGCCATGTGGGGCCCATTATACTGTATGGAAGACCATGTGGGGCCCATTATACTGCATGGAAGGCCATGTGGGGCCCATTATACTGTATGGAAGGCCATGTGGGGCCCATTATACTGTATGGAAGGCCATGTGGGGCCCATTATACTGTATGGAAGGTCATGTGGGGCCCATTATACTGTATGGAAGGCCATGTGGGGCCCATTATACTGTATGGAAGGCAATGCGGGCCCATTATACTGTATGGAAGGTCATGTGGGGCCCATTATACTGTATGGAAGGCCATGTGGGGCCCATTATATTGTATGGAAGGCCATGTGGGGCCCATTATACTGTATGGAAGGCCATGTGGAGTCCATTATACTGTATGGAAGGCCATGTGGGGCCCATTATACTTTATGGAAGGCCATGTGGGGCCCATTATACTGTATTGGAAGGCAATGTGTGGCCCATTATACTGTATGGAAGGCAATGTGTGGCCCATTATACTGTATGGAAGGCAATGTGTGGCTCATACTATATTGAAGGTAATGTGGGGTTCATTATACTATATGAAAAACAGTCTCTGTTGCCCATTGCAACCATTCGAGAATTTTCTTTTATGAATTTTTTCACAATTTCACTTTATACTTTTCTAAACACATTTTTTAGCAAAACTACAAATACTTAAAAACCAAAAATGGTGACAAATTCCCTTTAACAAAATAAAATTCACAGTTACAGAATGGTCCGCGGGTAAATTGTGGAGGGAACAGATCTGTGGGATGGAAAACTGAACATTGGGTTAAGATCTGAACCTATTTGTTTCTATGGGAAACAACAGCAAAGTCATTAATTACTACAGGGACAAACCATCCGCCATTATAATAATAGAGAGGGACTCACCGGCAGCCTTTGGTAACTTATGGTGAAGAACAGGGAACAGCACAGAAACAAGGTGAAAATCTTCATTGTCTCTAGGGAGAGTCTCAGCACCAAGATACTGCTAATGTGATACAAAATGGAGCAATGTGTCCATGATTTCACTGCAACCAGCAAGTTGGTCAGAAGTTGGACAGATAAGTTTGTGTGTGTAAAGTGACCCTTATGGTACCTTTACACGCAGCTACAGGTAACAGGTTTTCCATAGGTAACTTACTGGTTGCAGTGAAATCATGGAGACATAGTTCCATTTGTACACAGCAACAAGATAGAACCATGTCTCCATGATTTCACTGCAGCCAGTAAGTTACCTGTGGAAAACCTGTTACCTGTAGCTGCGTGTAAAGGTACCATTAGGCTTGCTTCACACTGCAGTTTTTCACTGATCAGTGTCCATCAGTGTTTGGGTGCCAAAACCAGGAGAGTGATGGTGGGTTTACATGTTTCAATATCGTTGCGATATCGCAATGCAATGGCGCGGGAGCGCGCATTTAGTGCTCGTTTCTCCCGCATCGCATCGGAGGTTTACACGTTGCGATTTATGAATCCAACGTCCGTGCGATGTCTACGCCCCCCAACCCAGGAACGATCATTTAACATGGGAGTGAATGGGTGACGTAGAACTTCACATCGGAATTGGGCTGTCACACAGCACGATCCGGCTCCAATCTCCATTCAATATCGGACCATTGAATAGCACGCTCATTCAATCCCCGATATCGCATTGACATCGTTCCTGCATTGTATTGGACGTTCACACCATACAACGCAGGAACGATATCGGGTCCAACTATCGAACCACATGACTTTTCATTGAAATTGGACGCCGATATCGCAACGTGTAAACCCGCCATGACTTGCAGAGAAAAACTATAATTGAAAGATTGACACCTGTTCTGAGTTTTGGAGACACTCCTGGTTTTGGCACCCAAACACTGAAGGCCACTTCACACACACAGATATCTGAGTCCAATATCTGAACCAATCTCTGGTTGCAGTGAAATCATGGATATATTGCTCCATTTTGTGGCTGTGTACAACATGGAGCAATGTGTCCATGATTTTACTGCAACCAGTAAGTTGGTCAGAAGTTGGACAGATAGGTTGGTGTGTGTAAAGTGGCCATTAGTTGCAGCCATTACTGAAATGTGACGTGATGTTAGTATGAAACAAAAATATGTTTATTCAGGTCTCTATTCACCACCATTTCATCTGGAATGCTGAATAATAGGCTAGTGGGCACTGCACGAATGCCAGGGCAACTGTAATATACATTATACATGGAATATGAACCCCAATGGGGACTGTGTTGCAAATGTATGTAAAGCGTCAAGGAATTAATAGCACTATATAAATAAATACATATTTGTATTATTATATAACATGTGCTGGCTTCTTCCTTAAATAAGGGCCACCTGATTTACACCTGTTTTTTTTACAGAATGATTGATCTCACTAATTGAACTCCACACTGCTATTATTTTGAACACAACCCCTTTTAATTACTCAAATACACAGACTCAAAAACATACAAATCATGAATGCCAAGGGCCGCTTCACACTGCGGCATGATCCGGTCCGGTTCTGTCCGGGAGGACCTAGACAGCTGCGGACCGGATCAGCACACAGGACTGGGGGGCTATTATGCCCTTCGGTCCTGTGTGCAGCGCACTCAGTTCCCGCTGCTGATAGGTGAGGACCGCAGGAGCCGCGGTCCTGACCTGTCAGCGACTGCAGCTGCGTGCGCTGCACACAGGACCGAAGGGCATAATAGCCCCCAAGTCCTGTGTGCTGATCCGGTCCGCAGCTGTCTGGGTCCTCCCGGACAGAACCGGACTAGATCATGCCGCAGTGTGAAGCGGCCCTAAGTCTGTTGGATTTCTAATAATCTTAGGGTACCTTTACACGTCGCAACATTGCAATTTCACTTGCAACTTACTGGTTGCAGTGAAATCATGGACACATTGTTCTATTTTGTTGCTGTGTTCAAATGGAACAATGTGTCCATGATTTCACTGCAACCAGTAAGTTGCAAGTCAAATTGCAAGCAATGTTTCGACGTGTAGAGGTACCCTTACTGCACCAACTGGTAAATTGTTTGACGTGGTAATAAAATGAATACCATAAACAGTGAATAATCTGGTCAGTCAATTTGGACTGCTATTATTTATTATTCTAAAATATTCTCATTGTATTTCTTGACTATCACAAGTAAAATCTGTTGACAAAGTATCACTTGTTATAGGAAGTGGAAACCTAGGTAAAGGCCGCTTTACACGTCGTAATATCGTTCCCATATTGCATACAATTTCACAGGAGAGCGCACATTTTTGGCACTTGTCCAAGATCGCATAGATGTCACACAGGGAGATATCAGCAGGCAATGCAACTACGATGTCTACGCCCCCTCCTTCGCGCTGTGTACGAGCGACCCAGGGAACGACCATTTAACATTGTAGTGAATAGGGGAGGTTGCATCCCACATCGTAGTTGCCCTGTCACACAGCACGATCCTGCCACATCGCCTAGCCAATATTGCACGGTTGAAGAGCATGCACAATTCAAAAACGATATCGTAGTTACATCATTTTTGAGTTGCGTTGCCCTTTTACACGACACAACGCACGAACGATATCAACTGCAACGCCCGTACCACGTGACTTTTTATCGTAGTTGGGTTACGATATCGTGCTGCGTAAAGCGGCCTTAAGGTATTGGTTCAATTAGAGGGCAAATGGATCTGTATTTTAAGGATCTGAAAGAGAACCTGACTGCTGATACATGCTGCACGATCATGTGCATTTAGTATCAGACTGTGGGTGTTTGATTTCAGCCAGAAATGATTATGTCCTAAATACTGCTGTTTTATCCAGACTTTTATTTTACTTTTACTATGATCTCAGACAACCATTAAACAGATAATCCAGGAATATTTTAATTTTTTTTAATGCCGCCAAGAACAGGCAGGTAGTTCCTAACTACCTGCCTGGTCTGCCAAGCACCGATCCCTTCCGGCACACACCACTCTTGCTGGCGATTCTGCGTCTTCTGTTGACACCATAGCTGTTTCTCTTCAGCTCTGTGGATGTGGTGTGACTCTAGTGACATGCAGCAGCAGAATAGCCAACAGGAGCGGTATGTGACAATTCTGAGCTGGCGCCAGGTAGAGCAGGCAGTTAGTTAGCAACTACCTGCCTGTTAGTTTTTCTTTTCAAAAATCTTTATTAACTTCATACACAGAAAATCAGCATGTCTCCATAGTAGTATCCATTACTACGTAATGATAAGAATGAGTTTATATAACATATAGTAACAATCTCCAAGTTTTCGAATGATAAGAAATATAGAAGAGTGCTCTCATTTAAGAGATATGTCAAAAATAAAGCCCGCCTCCTATACAACTTGGCAAAGCGGTAAGTATTAAAACAAGCAAAGCAATTATATGAGTAATGTAGCCATATAAGATTAAGGATAACGCAATTACAGAATCCAAATTTTTTTTTTTAGGTATAGTGAAAGCGGGGTAAGATAAAGACAGGGTAGAAAAAGGTGTAAGGAGGAAGGGGAAAACAGCAGGGTAGGTGTTGAGAAAAAGCTCCTGGGTCCCATCTACTCCGGGATCTCCACAAACCCAGGGGACTCTCGGAATAACAGCCAGACCTGCCATGTCTGGAAATATTTGTCGGTCTGGGGATAAGAGTGGGCAGACAGTTTCTCCATTCTGCATATGTAGTCCATCTCTTCAACCCAATTCAAGATGGAGGGGCAGAGAGGTGTTCACCACTTCCTTGGTATGATAGATCTAGTGGCCGTGAGACAATGCCGCAGTAGGCCTGATTTGAGTTTTTTGAAAGAGCCCGGGATCATTGACAGTAACCCTATCTGTGGGAGGCAAGGCACGTCTTCTCCCGTGATGAGGTTATATAGATCGAAAACCTTTTGCCACAGAGCCAGAATAGATGGGCAGTACCACCAAATGTGAAGAATCGATCCCACCTCTACCCCACATCTCCAGCATAGGTCAGACCTGTCAGGAAACACTTTCTTAATCTCCCGGGGGCACCTGTACCATCTAGTTAACAGTTTAAAGTTCGTTTCCTGGGCTTTGCAAGCCATGGAAAGTTTATGCGTACAGAAGAAGGACTTAATCCAGTCCAGGTCCTCCGCCTCACCCCCCTAGCTCTCGCTCCCATTCCAAAATGTACCACATTGATCTCTTTGTCTCAGCGGTTGTAAGACATGCATAAACCTTGGAGATCATATGAGGGGGAGCAGAGTCTGACAAAAGCAAAGATTCGTAGGGGGAACAAGTATCTACAAGAGCGGATGGACCCCCGAGGGCAGAGACAAAGGACCTGACCTGAAAGTACTCGAACCAACGCACAGGTCTGTTGGAGTCTGGTGAGACAAAGGAAGTTAGAGGGGGCATAGCTCCAGTACCCAATAAGGTCTGAGAAAGGCGAGGTCTGTCTGATGCACTCCAGACAAAAAAATGGGCCACATGAACCCCTGGTGGAAAGTCTGGGTTGTCAAATATTGGCGTCATGGATCCCCATAGGGGCGAAATAAAGAACTGACGGTTAAGCGTGTCCCAGGTTCCCAGCAAATCCCAGGTCACACGGAAGAGTGAAAGGGACTGGGGGCGGGCAGAATGTTTTATCCATAGCAATGAAGTAAGGGACCACTCCACTATGTCACCCTCCAATCGAACCCACTGCTTAGTCTCTTGCCCGTGAAACCAATCCGACAATCTCGTGAGGAGAGCCGCAGCGTGGTAGAGGCGGAAATCGGGGAGTCCCGCACCTCCCTCCCTCTTAGGTCTGGTCAGGATTCTGTACGATAGTCTTGGTTTAAAACGTTTCCATATGAATTTTGTGCATGTCCGTCGTAGCTGCAGAAAAAAGGATTGGGGAAGAGCTATTGGTATAGCCTGAAATAGGTATAGGAGTTTGGGAGAACGTCCATTTTCAGGACGTTAATACGCCCGAACCACGATAGAGAGCGACAGTCGAAGGAGTCCAGATCGAAAATGACCTTGAGCAGTAAAGGTCGATAATTCAAATCAAACAAGAGGGAAGTATCTCCCGTGAGATGTATACCCAAGTATGACAGAGAGGGGGCGCACCATCTGAAAGGAAAATTATCCCTTAAACGTTGAACTTTGGTCTGCGACAAGTTGACATTCAGAAGCTCAGATTTTGAAAGATTGACTCGGAAATTGCTAAGCCTGCCGTACACCTCAAACTCTCTAAGTACATTAGGAATCGATATCTTAGGATCCGTAACGTACAACAAGAGGTCATCCGCGTACAAAGCAAGCTTATATGTGCAACCTCGTACCTCTATTCCATGTATATTCGGATTGCGGCGCAATGCGTTTGCGAGGTGCTCCATTACCAAGGCATACAGGAGGGGAGAGAGAGGACAACCTTGTCTTGTACCGTTCCGAATACGGAAGGGTTCCGACAATACCCCATTGCATCTAACTTTAGCAGTAGGATCTGAATACAATGAAAAAAAGGGGGGGCAGGGCTGCAGCTGTCTGGCTAGATATATGATGGGTGAATCCGCACGGGGGTAAGATACAAGGATAGGAAGCAAAGGAAAGGTACCCCTGTATAGCGAAGCACAACCAGAAACAATTTTTGATGCAAGTGAAATTTATTAAATTATAATGTGTAACGGCACAAAAGAGCCAGAAAAATGTTAAAAACAATTAAAACACTACTGGTCCGGACCAGCCCTCCCTCTGCATAGGCACACGATATACAGATTACAGACAATTGGCAAAGGGTGACAAGAATTATAGCAACCCAAAACCAGTGCTTTCACATGTATTACAATAGTAAAACCTAGTTCAACACAACATTATAGTATTTACAATAGAAACAAGGATTTACATGGATCCAATTAATCTGTAATCAGCAGGATGTCAATATCAATAGGGGGATATAATTGATATCACAAGTAACACAGTATAATTTATTTATACATTATATGCAATCCTAAGCTAGATATCTAGCTTAGGATTGCATATAATGTATAAATAAATTATACTGTGTTACTTGTGATATCAATTATATCCCCCTATTGATATTGACATCCTGCTGATTACAGATTAATTGGATCCATGTAAATCCTTGTTTCTATTGTAAATACTATAATGTTGTGTTGAACTATGTTTTACTATTGTAATACATGTGAAAGCACTGGTTTTGGGTTGCTATAATTCTTGTCACCCTTTGCCAATTGTCTGTAATCTGTATATCGTGTGCCTATGCAGAGGGAGGGCTGGTCCGGACCAGTAGTGTTTTAATTGTTTTTAACATTTTTCTGGCTCTTTTGTGCCGTTACACATTATAATTTAATAAATTTCACTTGCATCAAAAATTGTTTCTGGTTGTGCTTCGCTATACAGGGGTACCTTTCCTTTGCTTCCGGATCTGAATACAATGACATTACTTTGCTCCGGAATGTAGGTCCCAATCCAACACCCTCTAGAGTCCTCTCAAGAAACTTCCAATCCACTCTATCGAAAGCTTTTTCCGCGTCGACTGATAGAATACATGAAGGTTGCTTAGAGTTCTTGACATGGGAGATCAAAAGCAAGGACTTGATGGTGTTGTCTCTAGCTTCTCTACCTGGAACAAAACCTACCTGATCGTCATCTATCAGTCGAGGCAGAAATGGGCCGATTCTATTAGCTAACGCCTTGGCAAAAAATTTCACATCTACGTTGATAAGTGAAATAGGTCGATAGCTAGCACATGCCTCCGGATTCTTGCCAGGTTTCGGAATAACAGTGATTGTGGCCTCCAAAGCTTGTCTAGGGAACGGATTGGTGAGTGAGATTGCATTAAAAACCTTGGTCAAGAAGGGTATCAGAGGAGCCATGAATTTTCGGTAGAATTTGACCGTAAATCCATCCGGGCCTGGGCTGCGGTTTGACGGGGTAGATTCGATTATGGGGGAAATCTCTGTTTCCGTGAAAGGTGCATCTAGTTCCCCAGCTATCTCCCCCTGCAGCCTCGGCAGGGCACTGTCAGCTACGTAGTCTTCCAGCGAAACGCCTGGATCTTCCTCAGAAGTAGGTGTTTGCGTATCACGGATATTGTAGAGGTCGTGGTAATACTGACGAAATGTGTCAGCAATCTTGTTGGGATGACATACTTTTTTATTTTGAGATCGTATTAATGGGATGAAAGAGCTTGTCGTTTTGGGTCTTAAGTATCTGGCCAATGAACCGCCACACTTGTCCGCAAACTCATAAAAATAATGGTGCACCCGCTCCCTGTACCTCAGGTAAGCTCGATCTAAGCAACTCCGAAGGTCCCCACTGATTTTGTTTAATTGGAGAAGTGTGTCTTGTGTAGGGGAGGCTTTATGGGTCTGTTCCAAATGGTGAATTTGAGAGATTAAATTTTCGATATTGCTTGTTTTGAGCTTTTTCAGTCTAGAACCTTCCTGAATCAGGACCCCTCTTAATACACATTTAAGTGCTTCCCATTGCAAAGGGAGAGGCGTAGATTCACCTACATGATTGTTTAGAAACTCAGAGATTGTGGAAGTGATTGATTTGGAGGTCTCTTCATCCTTCATCCGTGAGGAGGTCAGGGTTCAAAGTCCACTGCCATGGGCGAGAAGGAAAGTCAGGTAGATTGAGCGTTAAGAAAATTGGAGCGTGGTCAGACCACACCATCGGTCCAATTGAAGCAGATGGATCAAAAGACAATAGTCTGTGGCTCACAAGCAGGTAGTCTATCCGACTGTATGTCGAGTGGATGGAAGAGTAATATGTGTAGTCTTTTTCACCTGGGTGTAGTAATCGCCAACAGTCGACCAGTCTAAGGCCGTGCATAACACCCTGAATTGCACGAATTTGTGCGGTAGAGATTACAGATTTGCCAGAAGAGGAGTCTAGATTTTTATCCATAGTTAAATTAAAGTCTCCGCCGGCAATTATGGAGCCCTGGGCAATTTTCTCTACCTTCTTCAGGTATTCTGCACAAGTCTCGGCCTGTCTTCTGTTGGGTAAGTACAAGTTTGCAATGGTATAAATGTGTTCAAAAATCTTAAGAGTCAGCGTCTGGAATCTACCCTTGGTGTCCATCTCCTCACCTAGGACCGTATGTACTAGGGATTTGTGGATGGCTATACTTACACCCTTTGAGCGTGCTTCAGGGTTTGGGGAGTGGTACCATGAGGTATAGTATCGATTCCTCACATCCGGGAAGTTCCCAGTTTTAAAGTGGGTCTCTTGTAGTAACAGGAGGTGTACCCCCATCTTATGGAATCTGTGGAGGAGCTGCGTCCTCTTTAGTGGGACATTAAATCCCCTAACGTTTAGCGAAGCTATTTTAAAGGGCGGCATGTCTCTCAGTCACAGAGAGAGCGTGGAGGCCCCCGAGGGGTTCGCAGGTCACGCCGGAGAGAAAGGGACCACAGGTGGTTGTTGATGGGGAAACGGGAAAGCGGGGGATGTTAGAGAAGGTCAGGGATGGAAGAGTAAATGAGTAGGTAGAAGTAAAGAGAAGAAAAGGAAAAAGAAAAAGAGAGAGAGAGTAAAATAAAAAAAAATAAAAAAAATAAAAAAAAGCCCTCTAGGAGGGCTAGGTCCTCGATCCTAGGTCGAGGACAAATAAGACTCTGACAGTCCGTTAATAAGGGCTATCAAGTCGACCTGCGATGCAGGTGTCCTAATGGGAGAGTTGACCGAACGATCACGGGATAACCGGTATCCCGGGGTCAACCCGATCCCGACACATTATAATATTATAAACATGAAAAACAACATTTAACAGAGCAAACAACCTCAAATCAATGGTATTGGAGAGGGTGCAACAAGGTAGAGCAAACTGAATAATAAGCAAATCCTTGCATATGTAGTACTAGAAGTATATACTTGTTGTCAGGGAGTAATGCGAGGAGTGGTAGCATATAAACATTAAAGTACAGTTCTCATACAACCCACTGTATGTCACAGAATTAGATATAACAACAGGTACTCATATCGAATCAGTCAGTACAGGTAACTGATTTAAGCTAGAGCACATATTCCAGGGTATGCCCGTCACCTGGAGATAGGATATCTCAGGAGGTTAGGAGAGGTAAAGGGGGGGAGGGCTGGGGGGGGGGGGGGTGGGAGGGGGGAAAGGGAAGAGCAATTAGGGAAAGGGAAGAAGGGTTGTCCAGCAGTAGGACTGTGAGAAAATGAAAACAAAGTGAGACATCATACAAACATATATCTCCATATCTGAATATAAGGGTCCTTCCAGGTCTGTTGGCAAAAAATAGACAGTGAGGGGTAGGTAAGAAGGGGTGGGGGAAAAAAGGAGAATGGGGGGGGGGGGGGAATAAAGAAGATGGGGGAAGAGGGAAGGGACGGGAGGCATTTGGTAGCAAAACCTCAAGGCACTGTTCAAGACTCAGCTGGATAAGGACGGAGGGAATCTCGACGGCTAGGTCTTCGAGGTAATGGTCGCCGTCCTCTCTCATCTCCACCTCGGGAATTCACCAGCGGGTTAGATGGCCAGTCTAGGATAACGGTTTCCGGTAGATCCAGGGTCTCCGTAAATGATGGTAGATCTCGGGGCTCTCTGAGGACCACCATTCCGCCCTGTTGCTTGACTTGAAGCTGGAAGGGGTATCCCCATGAGTATGTTAGACCTTTATCACGGAGGGCATCAAGGACCGGTCTCAGGGCTCTTCGTTTTGCCAAGGTGACTCTAGATAAATCTGCCAGTAGATGGATTTCTGCTCCGTCAAAGTCTATGGAACCTTTGGTCCTTGAACATCTCATTATTTCGTCTTTGAGGCTATACAAGTGGAGACGGCAGATGACATCCCTTGGATTATTGGGGTCAGCCGATCGTGGGCGCAGGGCCCTATGAACCCTGTCGAAGGCGATGGTAGAGTCTGCAGGTCTTTCAAGAATGGTATTGAAAATGCCCTGTAGAGTGGGGCTGAGTTCAAGCGGACCCGTGGCCTCAGGGAGACCCCGCACCCGAATATTGTTGCTCCGGTCTCGGTTCTCGGAATCCTCTAGGTGGTTAAAAATGAATGCGATTTGATCGGCATGTAGATCCAATAATCTCTGCTGGTCTGAAAGGCGGCTAGATTGTGAGGATACAGAAGCCTCCACGTTATCCACCCTTTCTGCTATCTGAGACACTGAAGTCTGGAGACCCTGGATTTCAGCTCTACACAGGGATTCCAAACGGGAGATTAGCCCTCCATATCTTCTTTGGTGGGAATTGCTGCCATTCTGTTTTGCAAATCCCTCAGTTCACACAGCATTGTGTCTAATTGTGTAGGACAGGGTGGTGAGCCTGAGTATTGAGGGGTTGAGAGTGCCTGTGCTCCGTCTCCCGCTGCTACATCCAGCATCCCTGAGTTAGGGTCTCCTTGGAAATGGGCTGGGGGGTGGTGAGAAGATGGTAAAGTCGCCGGAGTCCCCGTGTTTTCATTAAAAAATCTTTGGATGCCTCTATCCCCCTGTGTGGCTGGCGGGCCAGGTGGAGCTGGGGATGTCCTCCTACTTCTGGACCTCATGTTTACAGCAAGGAAGGGGTGTTAATACAGAGGGTTAAGTCCTTGGATAATGAGCGGGGAGCAATAACACGTGCTCAAAAATGCTGTGGACTGAGGGGAGTAGCAGTTGCTATAATTGTGCAGTAAAACTGCAAAGGGTTCTGGTGATAGTCTTTGAGGCTGAGTGTGTATTTCCCCTAGTATGAGTCAGACAGCGTGGAGGCAGAGGGAATGTAGTTCAGAAAAGTGCTAGGTACTTAGCTGTGAGAGTTCCGAGTGTCCCGCTCCTCCTCAATGTGATCTCTCCAGGGATCTCCCTGTGTCAGTGTGCCCCAACGATTGTGAGCTAAAACAGATCTCCGGAGGCTTCCTTCGAGGGTCCGCTCATCGATCGTCTGTCTCCGTCAGGCAAAGGGAGGGCAGGATCACCACTTTCCCGCCGTCTTCTTCACAGAGCCGCGGCCATCTTGGGGAGTACGAGGCTTCTAGGAAGGCGCGGGCTCCGGTCCCAGGAGCTAGATTCACGGCCAGGAGAGACAGTCAGATGGTGTCAGGGAAAGTGGGTAGATGCAGGGTCAGAGGAGGTTGCCGCTCTGGTGCTATTGTGCCAGAAATCAGGCGGAAAGCCCCGGGAACCGACGGAGCACTCAGCAGATGCGACCGTCCAGCTCCATCGTTAGGCCACGCCCCTGCCTGTTAGTTTTTAAGCTTATAGTAAAAAGAGAAATTACCGTATGTACTCGTGTATAAGCCGACCCGTGTATAAGCCGACCCCCCTACTTTTGCCCCCAAAAACTGGGAAAACTTATTGACTCGCGTATAAGCCGAGGGTGGACCCCAGCACAGGTATACAGCCTGCAGCAGTGTGGTATACAGGCCCTCCCAGAGGTATATACAGCAGGCCCCCAGAGGTATATACAGCAGGCCCCCAGAGGTATATACAGCAGGCCCCCAGAGGTATATAAAGCAGGCCCCCAGAGGTATATAAAGCAGGCCCCCAGAGGTGTATACAGCAGGCCCCCAGAGGTATATACAGCAGGCCCCCAGAGGTATATACAGCAGGCCCCCAGAGGTATATACAGCAGGCCCCCAGAGGTATATACAGCAGGCCCCCAGAGGTATATAAAGCAGGCCCCCAGAGGTATATAAAGCAGGCCCCCAGAGGTGTATACAGCAGGCCCCCAGAGGTGTATACAGCAGGCCCCCAGAGGTGTATACAGCAGGCCCCCAGAGGTGTATAAAGCAGGCCCCCCAGAGTTATATAAATCAGGCCCCCAGAGGTGTATACAGCAGGCCCCCAGAGGGGTATACAGCAAGCCCCCATAGGTATACAGCAAGCCCCCATAGGTATACAGCAGGCCCCCAGGACAGGTATACAGCAGGCCCCCAGTGGCACTCGTTCCCCACACTGTGCAGAGCCCCCCGCTGAATTATCTTACCATCCAGCGTCTTCATCACCGGAGGTCCTGCAGTCCGTCCTCGCGCGCTGCGTTCCCGGTCTCATGTGACCCAGCGCTCGCAGTGGGATGACGTCATCGCGCCGGGTCACGTGAGACCTGAATGCGCGATGATGACTGCAGGACCGGCGGTGATGAAGACGCTGGATGGTAAGATAATTCAGCGGGGGGGCTCTGCACAGTGTGGGGAACGCGTGCCACTGGGGGCCTGCTGTATACCTATGGGGGCTTGCTGTATACCTATGGGGGCTGTATGCACGGCTCCCCCTGCCGCTGTGATGGGCGGGGGGAGCCGTGCATATCCAATGAGCGGCCCCACGTGACGGGCCGCTCAGTCACCAGTCTCCCCCCGCCTCGTCCAGCCTCCCCAGCACCCGGACACAGCCCCCACCAAAGTGAAACACATATATTACCGTATTGACCCGTGTATAAGCCGAGGGGGGGACTTTTCAGCCCAATTTTTGGGCTGAAAAACTCGGCTTATACACGAGTATATACGGTACCCAGTTTAATACCCTCATTAATAGCACGGCAAAAAGTGTAATTGTGTGTATTCTGCAGGTGGAGCTCAAACTCATTGCTTAATAAAGATACTTTGGAAATTCAGTTTCTATTTCTTTCATCATTTGCTTATCAGTAGCATGTTCATCCATCCTGTGATTTCAGCAATTCCACAACTTTTCTTTCTTGACGTTGCAATTTCATTGTTGAGGAGCATACCATTACACTAAATAGGATTGTCATCTGTATATCTCTATATAATAAAGGTTTGCTTAATAGTCTTTACAATTCAGTGCATGAAACAGAAAGCAGCTCCTACAGCCACCCACTAGCCAGATGGACACACGAAGCTGAACACGCAATCACTTCCAACGTACCCCTCCACGTTCAGTCCGAGACCCGAAAATGACAGAGTTTCGGCTTCCGCTAAGTGAGTGGTGACATCATGGTCTGGATCACCTGAGTTCATCTTGAGCGACGTGGCTCTCTGACCTGAGGTGCACTTTTCCTTGTCATGCCTCTGACAGCGGAACCTGAAACTCACTAGTTTCAGGTTCCTGCTATGACACGGGAATGTTCACATCAGGTCAGAGAGCTGAGTCGCTCGAGATGGACTCAGGGGACACAGACCGTGATGTCAACCCGCTCACAGCAATAGTTGAAACTCAGTCATTTTCGGGTCTTGCCATGAACGGTCGTTGCAAAGGATCGTGGAGGGTTTGCCTGGAATAAACATGGAAATGAGTTATGAATTTGTATTTTTAGTTCAAATAAAATGTATTTTTCTCTGTGTTGTGTATTATTTACTAGAGATTTATAGTAGCTGAGTCTAACACTGGTCCAACATTATGAATCTCGGGTTTAGTGCCAGCTGGTAATATTCAGCTGACATTAACCTCTTTATTACCCAGTTTGCCACCGCCACAGGGCAGCTTGAAGAGCTGGGTACAACTCCAGAAAATAGCGCTACGATGAATGAGCCATTTTCTGGGGCAGCTGAGGGCTACAATTTGCAGCAGAGGTGGGCCAAACTGCTTAGGCCTCCCCATTCTAAGGATTTGAGCCCCCAGCTGCCTAATTGTACCTGGCTGGAAACCAAAAATACAGTGAAGCTCCACGTCATTCTTTTTTTATTTCAAGAAATAATAATAAACAAAAAGGGTTCCCCTGTATTTTGATTACTAGCCAGGTACAATTAGGCAGCTAGGGGTGGGTGGCAGCCTGTATCTGCCTGCTGTACTGGTAACCAAAAATACAGCGGAGCCCTGCCCCCACTAGGACATAATAATAATAATATTTTATTCATTTATATAGCACTATTAATTTCATAGCACTTTACATACATTTCCAACACTGTCCCCACTGGAGCTCACAATCTAAATATCCTATCAGTATGTCTTTGAAATCTTGAAACCCTTTTTTTTCCAACCTAACCTAGCTTTATTCACAATCACAACAGTGAACAATGGCTAAAAAAAAACTGCAGCAAAATCCACATGAAAAAACGCGGCAAAAACGCACCATTGGCACAAGGATGTTTTGGGCTGTGTATTTCTGACAGTGGGTGCAGATTTTTGATGTTCAAAATGTGCAGTACAAACTCAGCGTTAGCACATAGGCTTGATGGCTAACTCAAAAGATGGTAATAAATTGCACGCTTTTGAGACTACTCACTACATCAGTCTCATAATAAGACAAAATCTGAATTCACATTTATACACAAAAGGAGGACTGGTAACTGCAGCACATAAGACAGGTGATGTGAAGCAAAACACAGAATGATCAGTATGGGGAGGGGGAAAGCAGATGAGGCAATAAATATTGGAGCAGTTCATATATTAGAAGTGTGGTAGTTTTATTGGCCTTTGTTGGTCTGGTCCTGGATTTGCAGATTCTTTAATTGATGTAAAAAGACATAAATCCACGTGACACATGCATTCCTGGTCTGAATGTGTCAAAGGTCATCATTAATTTGTATTCCCACACTCTTCTGTCTCCTTGGAATTTGAAATGACCTTCCAATATTAGAATGGTCCACAACAGCCGTCATTTGAATGAGCCCCACCCAGGCCATGACCCCCACCAACACCCTGATCATGGCCCTCACCCGGATCACAGCCCCCACCTGGGCCCCCACCCGATCCCCAGACCACGATCCCTTCCACGCCCCCTCCTGGGCCCCATACCCCCCCCCCCTGTATCCCAGACCACGTCACCGACCCATGCCCCCCACCCGGACCCCAGACTATGTCCCTGACCCAAGCCCCCCACCACAGCTCCTCGACCACAGTACCACCCACGCCCCCCACTCAGACCACATCCCCGACCCAAGCCCTCCACCACGAGCCCTCATGGCCCCCAGACCATGGTTCCACCCATGCCCCCCACCCAAGACTCCCACCACGGCCCCTCATGGCCCCCAGACCACGTCCCTGACCCAAGCCCCCAACCATGGCCCCACCCACGGCCCTCACCCGGGCTCTTATGACACTTTCACTTTCTGTGAGAGCCAGGCTCCCCGTCAGTAGTGAAGTGTCGTTCATGAATGAGCCAGCACAAAGAACTGGCTCCCTGGGCTCTCCACTGTGAGTGGATTTTTTTTTTCTTTAACCCTCTGACTGCTGGTGACCAGGTACTTGGAGAGCAGAAATTGCAGTTCTAGGTGTGGAATGGTGAGAACCTGTGGATCTCTTCCCGCATGTAAGATTACACTCACAGTGATTGGCTCCTTAGTGCAGTGTTTCCCAACTCCAGTCCTCAAGGCACACCAACAGGTCATGTTTTCAGGATTTCCTTATCATTAGACAGATGATGGAATTATCCCCTGTGCAAGTGATTAAACTAACACCTGTGCAATCCTAAGGAAATCCTGAAAACATGACCTGTTGGTGTGCCTTGAGGACTGGAGTTGGGAAACACTGCCTTAGTGCATATGACCTGTGATGTCATTAAGGTCTGTAAGTTTTCTGGCACAATATATAAAGTGTAGATTCAGAGCCTTAAGGCCACTTTACAGACACCAACTTATCTGTCCAACTTCTGAACAACTTACTGGTTGCAGTGAAATCATGGACACATTGCTCCATTTTGTGGCTGTGTACAAATGGAACTATATGTCCATGATTTCACTGCAACCAGTAAGTTGTTCAGAAGTTGGACAGATAAGTTGGTGTCTGTAAAGTGGCCATAAGGCGGCCGTCACACGGTTCAATTTAATGCACGATATCGTTTAAGTGATCTGCTTTTTGATCGCTTAAGCGATATCGTTTGTGCATCGCTGCGTGCGATCAAGCGATTTTACAATGTAAAATCGCTTGATCGTGACATCGCAGATATGAGAGCCGGAGCTCATATCAAGCGATAATCACTTGATCAATCTGCAGCATCGTGGTGTGTGACACTACGATGAACGATCTCGCAGCGGCACAGCCTATGCTGGGAGATGGTAACTATGGTACACGTCGGGTTACTAAGCGCCGCGCGGCGCCTAGTAACCCGATGTGTACCATAGTTACCAGCGATCTCGCTGCTCCACATCGCTGGTGAGTCTGTCTGTGTGACAGCTCACCAACGATGTGAGTGATATTGTTAGCGATCGCGCGTGCACGTGATCGCTAACAATATCGCTCACGATATAGATACGTGTGACGGCCGCCTTAGACAGACTGCCAGTATTATTTCAGAGTCAGGCCTCTTTCACACATATGTGCCTCCGGTATGTGTGCGGTCTGTGCCAACACGTGCCGGAGGCACAGACATATTGAAGCACATCATATTCTATGGACCCTACATATGTACATCTACACGGACCATGCCTCAGTGTGGAGCAGATGCGTGTCCGTGTGCTCCACACAGAGACATGGCTGTTTTTTGCCGGCAGCACCGATTGGTTTTGGCCAAAATGTCCTGAACACAGATATCCTCCATGTGACATCAGTGTGCACGGACCAGAGCCAGGAGTTTTAAGTGTTAAAATAAAGAATTTCCTCCTCACCTCCCTCCGCTGCTGTCTGCTCCTCCCACTTCCACGACTCATTAGGCTCATCTAATATTCACTGCTCTGAGTGCAGCGCCCCGGAACAGAGGAACAGGCAGGGAGGTAACTATGCAATGACAGAAATCACCCAGATAGCACATGGACAACACACATATTACACATGAACAGTGTATGCTCCGCTCCCCTCACCTGGTCCCCATATCCGCACGCTTCCCTCCCCCGGTCCCAGTCTCTGCACTCTCTGCACAGGAAGGCAGAGAGAGCGCACAGGGGAGTAGAAAGAGAGTGCACGGGGGGCAGAGAGAGCGCACAGGGGCAGTGAGAATGCATAGGGCGGAGCAGAGAGAATGTATGGGGGGGCAGAAAGAGAGCGCACAGGGGGGGCAGATGACCCGCCCCAGGACCGTGGGGTACTCGGCTCCAGGCGTTGTTTCTCGGGGAAATGTCACTGGGGCTTGTGCCCGGTCCCATTGCCCTGGTGGTCACTGAAAGTCGGTAAAAACAATAAAAATAGTTTGTGACGCCACCTACTGTTCCGGTTTGGTTACCGAAGCTGCGGTCAGACCAACGGGGTGATGGTAGGGCAGCCAGATGGTTACGCTCCCCGTAGGTGGAGAGGGAACCCCGGGGCAGTTGTAGTTTTTACACAGGGCGGCAGCTTACCACACAGCTCAGTCACTTGTCCTTTCAACGCAGCAAATGTGCGGCCCTTCAGGTGAGGGAAATAAAGTATGTTACACAATCTTTAACTGTGAACGGGTTTACTTGCAGTACTTCAGGCAAATTAACAGATTTTATAGTCACTCGGGTCTCTCACTGGCCTTGGCAGTCACCAGGGACCGGGATGATTCACTCAGGACTCGCGGTGGTATGCCTGCCGCTCCCTTCACTGTGCTACTTTCTCCTCACTACTATACAGCGCCTCCGTGCACAAAACCTCGAGCCAGCTTCCACGGATTTTCAGTGGGGGACTCCCCTTAAGGTCCCCCTGACCCTAGTTCGGTATGCCTTTTCAAGGGATACATCGGGTCTTTGGCCGCAACTTCCTGAAGAAGCTCGGGGCCTCCGGTTTATCGACTCGGAGCTAAACCCCCACATCGTGTTCAGAGCCAGTCCTCTGCACGGGACCAGACCCCTCTGGTTGGCATGACCCAGGTCCAGATTCGGGCGCACCGCAACTCCTGGTGCCCCTAGGGTCTCCCTTCTCTCACGACAACCTTCTTACGTCGTCCTCACTCCCACTCTCTCACTGACTAACCGTGCTCCCACCCGTACACTTTTTCTACCCCCCTAACTCCTCCCACGGGACTGGGTCTTACCTTCAGCAGGTTCACCCACGGTCCTCTACACTAGGGTGTGTATGAATGGGTGTTGTGAGGGTCCTTTATTCACCATCCCAGTTCTCTTGGTCACAGGAATACTACACACTCTTGTTTGGGTGCAGTACCCGACCATGGTGTCCCGACAAGTGGAGCGCCACACAGAAAGCGTGCACGGGGGGGCAGAAAGAGAGCACGGGGGGGACGGATGGGGAGAGGGGGGGGGACGGATGGGGAGAAGCAGAGAGAGCGTACAGGGCGGGACAGAGAACGCGCACAGTGGGGGCAGCGAGAGATCGAACAAGCAAAGGATAGAGCACATAATAGGAGAAGACAGGCCACGGAGAAGATAGGTCAAAGGAGAGAACACAGGGGGAAGAGAAGCAGCACACAAGGGGGGGTGGAGCGGACAGGGGGGGAGACAGCCACCATCCCCAGTGCCACAGAGTCGCCCCATTGTGATGTCGTCTGCATGAAAATCTTTACAGGACGATAAGAATACAGAGTCCAAAAAATGGATCCTTCGCTGCACGTATCAGTGTACTCAGCATCACAGTGACAATATGGCCATGGCTGTACTGTATAGGAATAATTCTGCTGACAGGATCCTTTAAGAATTATATTCCTATACAGAGCAGAAGATAACACAACACTTACTAAGAAGGGACCAAACTATGACAGATAGAAAGTAACAAGGGAGGAGGAGAGTCCTGATCACAAGAGCTGACAATCTGAGGACACAGGAATGAAAAAGAGCCTCTATCTGATCAAAAAAAAAAAAAAAATATATATATATATATATATATATATATATATATATATATATATATATATAAACTGTACAGGTGTACGAGGAGGAGGAGAGCCCTGATCACAAGAGCTGACAATCTGAGGACACAGGAATGAAAAAGAGCCTCTATCTGATCACTACATACTATATATATGTATATTCACACATATATATATATATATATATATATACTGTGCAGGTGTACGAGGAGGAGGAGGAGAGTCCTGATCACAGGAGCTGACAATCTGAGGTCACAGGAATGATAAACAACCTCTAAACCTCTATACTGATCACTATATGCTATATATCTATATATATACACACTGTACAGGTGTGTGAGGAGGAGAGCCATGATCACAGGAGCTGACAATCACTGTACAGGTGTATAATGAGAAGAGCCCTGATCACAGGAGCTGACAATCTGAGGACACAGGAATGAAAAAGAGCCTCTATCTGATCACTACATACTATATATATATATATATATATATATACACACATATATATATATATACTGTGCAGGTGTATGAGGAGGAGGAGAGTCCTGATCACAGGAGCTGACAATCTGAGGACACAGGAATGATAAAGAGCATGTATACTTATCACTATATACAATATATATACACTGTACAGGTGTATGAGGTGGAGGAGAGTCCTGATCACAGGAGCTGACAATCTGAGGACACAGGAATGATAAAGAGCCTGTATACTTATCACTATATACAATATATATACACTATACAGGTGTATAATGAGGAGAGCCCTGATCACAGGAGCTGACAATCTGAGGACACAGGACTGATAAAAAAAAAACGTCTATACTGATCACTATACATATATATACACACTGTACAGGTGTATGAGGTGGAGGAGAGGCCTGATCACAGGAGCTGACAATCTGAGGACACAGGAATGATAAAGAGTCTGTATACTGATCACTATATACTATATATATACACTGTACAGGTGTATGAGGTGGAGGAGAGGCCTGATCACAGGAGCTGACAATCTGATCACACAGGAATGATAAAGAGTCTGTATACTGATCACTATATACTATATATATACACTGTACAGGTGTATGGGGTGGAGGAGAGTCCTGATCACAGGAGCTGACAATCTGAGGACACAGGAATGATAAAGAGTCTGTATACTGATCACTATATACTATATATATACACTGTACAGGTGTATGAGGTGGAGGAGAGTCCTGATCACAGGAGCTGACAATCTGAGGACACAGGAATGATAAAGAGTCTGTATACTGATCACTATATACTATATATATACACTGTACAGGTGTATGAGGTGGAGGAGAGTCCTGATCACAGGAGCTGACAATCTGAGGACACAGGAATGATAAAGAGTCTGTATACTGATCACTATATACTATATATATACACTGTACAGGTGTATGAAATGGAGGAGAGGCCTGATCACAGGAGCTGACAATCTGATCACACAGGAATGATAAAGAGTCTGTATACTGATCACTATATACTATATATATACACTGTACAGGTGTATGGGGTGGAGGAGAGTCCTGATCACAGGAGCTGACAATCTGAGGACACAGGAATGATAAAGAGTCTGTATACTGATCACTATATACTATATATATACACTGTACAGGTGTATGAGGTGGAGGAGAGTCCTGATCACAGGAGCTGACAATCTGAGGACACAGGAATGATAAAGAGTCTGTATACTGATCACTATATACTATATATATACACTGTACAGGTGTATGAGGTGGAGGAGAGGCCTGATCACAGGAGCTGACAATCTGAGGACACAGGAATGATAAAGAGCCTGTATACTGATCACTACATACTATATATATAAACTGTACAGGTGTATGAGGAGGAGGAGAGCCCTGATCACAGGAGCTGACAATCTGAGGACACAGGAATGATAAAGAGCCTCTATACTGATCACTATATACTATTTATATATACACTGTACAGGTGTATGAGGAGGAGAGGCCTGATCACAGGAGCTGACAATCTGAGGACACAGGAATGATAAAAAAAAACCCGTCTATAGGGTCATTCCATGTCAAGTGATCCAAAAATGAATATTTTTTTTCCCTGACGTCCTCAGATTTTTTAAATTTTTTTTCTATATGAAGAACAACTTTATCTAATTACAAAAAAAAAGTTTTGAATTTTTTTCTTTATCAGTTAATTTTTTACAGATTTTTAAAGTTTTAAAAAAGTGCGAATTTTGGCCTGGTATGGCTTTACATTTTCTATCATATCTCGGGTTAGAAATAAGATAGAGAAACAAAATAAACACCAATCTACTCAGAACTGTCCAGGCTTTCACCAGATATGTCACAAAAGGATCTTTGTTAATATTTTACCCATGTGATCGCAAGCGCAAAACTTTAAAACGCATTTCCGAAAAATTGGCGCGCTTTAAATATTTGAAAAACTGCCCATGTGTCTGCTTTGCTCTTAGACACATCTGTACCAAATTTCAAGTTGGGATCGCAATGGGATCATATTTTAACATATTTTACTAGTAATAGCGTCAATGGGTCTTTCCATATCAAGTGATCTAAATATGAATATTTTTTTTTACCTGACGTCTTTAGATTTTTTTTTTTTTTTCCTTTATGAAGTACTACTTTAGTTAATTACAAATTAAAAGTTTAGAATTTTTTTCTTCATCAGTTAATTTTTTACAGATTTTTAAAGTTTAAAAAAAGGGTGAATTTTGGCCTGGTATGACTTTACATTTTTTTATCTCAGGCTAGAAATAAGATAATGAAGTGGGAGAGGCATCATTTTACTCAGAACGGTAACAGCTTTCATTTGAGATGTTACAAGACTATGTTTCTTTATATCAAATTCAAACTATTGACGGGCAATTGTGAAAAAATGACTGATTGTGTTCTTGGTGATTTTTGAATTGACACTATAATAGTTAAATATTTTGCACTTAGGTCCAATGAATGCGTCCATGGGGTCAAGCTGGGACAGAGTCATCACAAATTAGCCTTATTTGCAGATGACCTGCTACTTTACATCTCCCAGCACCTGGTCTCCATCCCTTCGGTCTTAATGGAGTTTGAACGGTTCGGACAATTGAGCAACTTTAAAGTGAATTGCTCCAAAACCGAGGCACTCAATATTTCTTTGCCTGGAGAATTGGTTTCTCATCTATCTAAACAGTTCCCATTTAAATGGAGAGTAGAAGCCATTAAGTACTTGGGAGTCCTTATACCAAAAGATCTTAAACAAATATTCAATTTAAATTATCAACCCCTTTTGACTAATGCGGAATCGGCATTTACCTCCTATAGACAATTAAAGCTATCCTGGTTCGGGAGAATAAACGTAGTCAAGATGGATGTCTTGCCCCGACTCTTATATACTTTTCAGACAGTTCCTGTTCTATTGGATAGAGGCTTCCTCTCCAAAATGCAATCTATGATCCTTAGATTTGTCTGGGGGGGCAAGAGGTCCAGATTGCGAATGAATATCCTATCCTTGCCCAAGACCAGAGGAGGGGTTGGACTACCCAACATACGAGCGTACTTTGTGGCTTCCTCTCTTGTTAGAGCTCTAGATTGGCATTATCATGCGTCCTCCAAGAAATGGGTAGAGGTGGAGCAAGAGGGTTTGGGGATTCCGGTGAAACACCTGCTTTGGATTTCCCCTAAAGACTCCACAGACCTAGTACCTTTGACAGACATGACCAGAAACACCTTGAAGGTATGGCACCTAGTGACGAAAATCCTCCGCTTAAACGACAGACTTAGCCCTTTGACTCCCCTTTTTTCCAGCCCATCTTTCCCACCCAGATTTGACAGGCAGAGATTTTTATGTTGGCGGATTGTGGATGAGTAGGACAGACTCTGTCCAGTGGTGGTTTGCCCCCGATGGCAGAGCTACAACTCAAGGAACCTACGAGACCTCTTAAGTGATTCGAATTTCTCCAATACAGAGCATACTTATATTCAGCTGACCACTCTTGCAGGGTAAGATTGACGCCCAACGTATTGGAGGGGTTATTCCAACTGGAGGCTCCACCGAGGCGCAAAATATTAGTTCTATACCAGGCCTTAGGGTCCATGAGAGAGCAGGGCACCCTTTACTTCCAACGTGATTGGGAGAGGGAATTGGGGTGTAGAATTTCAGAAGCTAATTGGCAGAAATGCTTTATATTTACTCACTCACTAGCTAGCGCTTGTTCTGCACAAGAAAAAAAGCTATAAGCTGCTCACTAGATGGTACTTGTGCCCGACGACACTCCGGAACATGTTCCCTGGAACCCCTGATACCTGCTGGCGCTGTGGGGAAGAGAAGGGTACAATGATACACATTTGGTGGAGTTGTGGGGAAATCCGGCGGTTCTGGTCTGAGGTTTTCAATGCATACGCCCGGATAACAGGTAAACAAGCCGAATGCTGCCCAGAATCGGCAATGTTATCCATTTTTCCAGGTCCTATTGGGCTACAGAAGAGGGATATTCTCCGCTTTTGCATCTCGGCTGCTCGTGCTGTGATCCCGAGGTTCTGGAAATCAAGCCGGGCTCCATCTCTACTTGATTGGTTCAAAGAATTGATGGACATATATCGAATGGAGGAGCTCGCAGCTGATGCGTCGGGATCTCGGAGCAAATTCTTAGGGATTTGGGTTGAATGGATTCTTTTTCACGACTCTGCAGAATTTAGGAGTATCTTTTCCAGCACAGATAATATGGCTCGACCTCTGGCTGATGGGGAGCCAGTGGGATGAGTACCCTTTCTCCTTCCCATACCTCACCCCCCCCCCTCCTTTTTTTCTTTTTTTCTTACGTGGCTTTTCTTTCCCAGTATAACTTTTTCTAATGGTTTTTGTTTCTCTTCTCTCTCTCTTCTTTTCTATCTCTCTTTTCTTCCCATCTGATACATTCAGTCTAGGTATTTCCTTTCTACACCTATACCTTCAGAATTCTAGTGAACATTAGACAGGTATCGGAAACTCTGAGCTGTGAGTAGATCATTAATATTTCGGCCTTCCTTTCCGGTACACCAGTCGATAGACAATTCCAACTAGGCCTCAACGGGTAATGACCCACTTACGTGGTCAACCTGTTAGAAGGGGCCAAGTGATAAAAATCATTCTGCTGGGGCTGCTTGTCCCCTTGACATCAGAACATCTCAAAACCCTGAGAAAGGTTGTATACTTGAGTGTTTGGAATTATATTTAGATTGTAGTATATATTGCACCAGAGATAAGCGCAAAAGTAAATTTGCAGCTTATCTTAAAGTTACTAATAACTTTGTGAATTCTCTTTTTGTATATTTTATATGTCTCAAGATTTTGTTAAAAGATTGAATGTATGTCTTTCATATGTTTTTTCAAAATTTAATAAAAATGAGATTAACCATAGTTAAATATTTTAAAATATGATCCCATCACGATCCCAACTTGAAATTTGGTACAGATGTGGCTAAGAGCATAAAAGACACATGGGCAGTTTTGGAAAATTTTTATTAAAACGTTTTTTCGGAAATGCGTTTCAAAATGTTGCGTTTGCATTCGCATGGGTAAAAAATTAAAATGAACAAATATACTCTTGTGACATATCTGGTAAAAGCCTGGACAGTTCTGAGTAGAATGGTGTTTATTTTGTTTCTCTATCTTATTTCTAGCCCGAGATAAAAAAATGTAAAGTCATACCAGGCCAAAATTCACCCTTTTTTTTAAACTTTAAAAATCTGTAAAAAATTAACTGATGAAGAAAAAAATTCCAAACTTTTAATTTGTAATTAACTAAAATAGTACTTTATAAAGGAAAAAAAAAAAAAAAATCTAAAGACGTCAGGTAAAAAAAAATATTCATATTTAGATCACTTGATATGGAATGACCCATTGACGCTATTACTAGTAAAATATGTTAAAATATGATCCCATTGCGATCCCAACTTGAAATTTGGTACAGATGTGGCTAAGAGCAAAGCAGACACATGGGCAGTTTTTGAAATATTTAAAGCGCGCCGATTTTTCGGAAATACGTTTCAAAGTTTTGCGCTTGCGATCACATGGGTAAAATATTAACAAAGATCCTCTTGTGACATATCTGATGAAAGTCTGTATAGTTCTGAGTACAACGGTGTTTATTTTGTCTCTCTATCTTATTCCTAGCCTGAGTTATGAGGAGAAACGTAAAGGCAGGCAACAGCGAAATTCACACTTTTTCCGAACTTTGAAAATCATTTAAAAAAAAATAAATTTTTTTAAAAAAGTTTCTCTTCACATTTTGCATTGTCTGACATGCTATTATCAAATAACAAAATCTCAAAAGAATTAAAAATATAGAGGTAATAATCACTGGTTCACTTGACATGGAATGACCCTATACTGATCACTAGCTCCCTGTACAGGTAATGTTCTGTAATCATTAGAGGGTACCGCAGTTTTACAAAAAGAGCCGGATCACTAAAAAGAGCCGGATCACTAAAAAGACATCACTCCCCACCAGCGGTCAGCACGCCGTTGCTATGCTTGTTGCGCTAGCGGTCAGCACGCCGTTGCTATGCTGGTTGCTAGGTTGCCCCACCTCCCTCTTCCCTCGGTACTTCCTGTTTACGTGTAACTGTCTTCATCTTCCCTTGTAAACAGCGAATAGGGAGCAGGTCGTTCCGGGTAAGGAAATAATTCCGGCAAGCGCAAAGAATCCTGGGACGCCATTGGCTCCAGTTCCCCGGCCAAGATGTCTGACATGGAGGATGACTTCATGTGCGATGATGAGGAGGATTATGACCTGGTAAGTTTTCAGCAGGGGGTGTGATGTGCTCGGTCAGTGCGGCCCGGATGGCGGCGGCCTCCAGTCACTGCGGGGCCTGACAGGGAACTCTGTTGGCGGGACAGTGACGGCTCCCTCCCCCCGGGCGGCTCTGCTGGTGGAGGGGGCACCGGGCGGCCCTGGCCGGAGAGACCGTCACCTGGAGGCCTATAGATGGCGGCGGGGCTGCTCCGCACTGATCTCCTCCAGCCACATAGGCCGCTGAGTGTCCTCCACCGGCCAGAGCCACAGCCCTGACATGTGTCCTATGTATATGACATGTGGCTACTGCTCTCTGTTAGCACCCATTCTAGGCTGTGTGGACGGAGAGCAATGTGCTAATATAGGAGCAGTCCTTACTCCCCAGAGCTAGCAGCTGTCATAGCCCAGGGGAATAGGAGAGGCCAGCACAGCGGGCTTAGATGAGGCCTCTACAGTCCCAGCAGACATAGGGCATTCTGCTGCAGCCCAGAGGGCATAGGGGAGGCCACCACACAACACAGCGGGCATAGGGGAGGCCACCACACAACACAGCGTGCATAGGGGAGGCCACCACACAACACAGCGGGCATAGGGGAGACCACCACACAGCAGAGCGGGCATAGGGGAGGCCACCACACAACACAGCGAGCATAGGGGAGGCCACCACACAACACAGCGTGCATAGGGAGGCCACCACACAACACAGCGGGCATAGGGGAGGCCACCACACAACACAGCGAGCATAGGGGAGGCCACCACACAACACAGCGTGCATAGGGAGGCCACCACACAACACAGCGGGCATAGGGGAGGCCACCATACAACACAGCGGGCATAGGGGAGGCCACCATACAACACAGCGGGCATAGGGGAGGCCACCATACAACACAGCGGGCATAGGGAGGCCACCACTCAACACAGCGGGCATAGGGGAGGTCACCACACAACACAGCGGGCATAGGGGAGGCCACCACAACACAGCGGGCATGGGGAGGCCACCATACAACACAGCGGGCATAGGGAGGCCACCACTCAACACAGCGGGCATAGGGAGGCCACCACTCAACACAGCGGGCATAGGGGAGGTCACCACATAACACAGCGGGCATAGGGGAGGCCACCACAACACAGTGGGCATAGGGAAGGCCACCACACAACACAGCGGGCATAGGGGAGGCCACCACACAACACAGCGTGCATAGGGAGGCCACCACACAACACAGCGTGCATAGGGAGGCCACCACACAACACAGCGGGCATAGGGGAGGCCACCACACAACACAGCGTGCATAGGGAGGCCACCACACAACACAGCGGGCATAGGGGAGGCCACCATACAACACAGCGGGCATAGGGAGGCCACCACTCAACACAGCGGGCATAGGGAGGCCACCACTCAACACAGCGGGCATAGGGGAGGCCACCACATAACACAGCGGGCATAGGGGAGGCCACCACAACACAGTGGGCATAGGGAAGGCCACCACACAACACAGCGGGCATGGGGGAGGCCACCACAACACAGCGGGCAAAAGGGAGGCTCAGGCGTCTCAACAGGCATAGGGTAAGCCAGTGGGCATGGGGTAAGTTGCCAGCAGGGCTGTGGAGTCGGTAAATCAAACCACCGGCTCCTGAATTTCCCTGGCTCCAACTCCGACTCCTTTGACTAAGACTCCTTCATTCATGGCTCTTTTTTAAGTGATAAAATTATTGTAGGTCAATGGTAACATTAGGCTTTAATCATTATAATGACATAATAATAAAGATATTTAGATAGCACATAATAATTCATAATAATAATATTCAGCACATTCTGCATTGAACTACTGGACCCAATTTATTATATATTTTAGGAGTCGGAACATTTTCTACCGACTCCAACAAAACGGGCAGCAACTCCGACTTCGACTCCGACTCCACAGCCCTGGTTGCCAGGGGCATATAAGGGGCTCGTGCAGCACAGCAGGCATACAGGAGGCTGCCGCTGTCATGCTGTTTACAGTGTATTAACGTAGCTTCTGTGTTCCCCCAGGATTTGGATAACCGACCTCTAATGGGGACATCGCTCGCGTCGAATGTCGCCAGCGATCTCATCGCTGGCGACATTGAAGGCTGATCGCTGGAGAGCTGTCACACAGGCAGACTCACCAGCGATCAGTACCAGCGAGAACGCTGGTAACCATGTAAACAAGTGGGTAACTAAGCACTTAGTTACCCGCTGTTTACCATGGATACAGGCTCCCAGCGCTTGCTGAGAGGCTGTGGGAGCTGGCTTCTTGCTCGTCTCCTAGTGTCACACGCAGTGATGCTGCGTGTCCACCAGGTGACCATCGCCAGGTTTTAGAGCAGGTTCTAAAACCTGGCGACCATCAACCAGTGATTTATCGCTGGTTGATGCGCCCTGTCACACACGTCAATATCGCTGCAACGTCATGTGCAGCAGCGATATTGCAAGCGTTACTCATATTTCATCGGTTTTGGAGAGTTTCTATACCACAAATACAATTGCACCAATAAACTGCTTTTCTTATAGATGCTTTTATTATTCTATCAAAAGTTAAAATTGCAGATATAAAGTGCTCACAGACATAATAAAAATTCTTAGATTTACATGGATCTGGATGAGAGGACATTAAGGGGTTAAAGTCCTACTCCACACACAACAGGACCAAACATGGTAGTCTTTTCAAACAAAGATTCTGTGATACAGAGACATGCATAAATTAGGTTTGAGGGCTCTGACCCAAAGTATATAGAAGTTCCAGTTTATAGTCCCTTCTCATTATACCAACAACTAAACATTTGCTATCTCAAAACCTCCATTGTCCAGATTAACATCACACATATCGGTTTGTATAGACCCGTCGGAGTGAATATGGAGTTTAATATCTAAAAAGTCCACCGATGAAGTATGATGTGTGTAGGTCAGTTTGATATTATACTCATTAGAATTCAAATTAAAGGGATCCTGTCACCCCCAAAACACTTGTAAACCTATTAAAACCTGTCCCTAGAGCATATTAACACTTTCCCTACACTATTTCTACCTCCTAAATGCAGTAAATGACATTGACTAAAAACGTTTTATAAGTACCTGATTAGTGATGATAATGAGTGACTATGCTATTCATAGTCACTCATCAAGACTGCCCCTCTGCTTCATAGCACGCCTCCATAGGCGTGATCGTCCTCCTAGATTAAAATTGCAGCCTCCCCGCTGTGCCCTGTGTCGTAGGAGGCTGCAGTGTGGCTTGTGACGCGATCCGCGTCATTCCCGGCGCCCTGTGACGTATTTACAGCGGCGCCGCGCTGTTAGCTTCAAAATGTGCACTGCGCATGCGCATTGGGCATGCGCAGTGCGCATTTTGAAGCTAACAGCGCGGCGCCGCTGTAAATACGTCACAGGGCGCCGGGAATGACGCGGATCGCGTCACAAGCCACACAGCAGCCTCCTACGACACAGGGCACAGCGGGGAGGCTGCAATTTGAATCTAGGAGGACGATCACGCCTATGGAGGCGTGCTATGAAGCAGAGGGGCAGCCTGGATGAGTGACTATGAATAGCATAGTCACTCATTATCATCACTAATCAGGTACTTATAAAACGTTTTTAGTCAATGTCACTTACTGCATTTAGGAGGTAGAAATAGTGTAGGGAAAGTGTTAATATGCTCTAGGGACAGGTTTTAATAGGTTAGCAGGTGTTTTGGGGGTGACAGGATCCCTTTAACCAAAAAGGTTTCCAATTGAGAAACTGTTCCCTTCCACAACATCAATACATCATCGATGTACCTCATCCATGACAGCACCTGGGTGGCGGCGCAGGCGGTATTGACACGTGTGACATTCCCATATAACACACATCTGATCATCAGATATATTTGTCTAGGGGCCTTACACTCCCTGACAGAAGTTATGTCGCTTATCCATGTTATGTAAATAAAAGCTTATAACCTGACGTTAAATTCATCAATTGGTTGGATAAGTTACTCTTTTGAAAGCTGAAACCCTCCCAAATGTGGTTTAGGTTAAGAAAATAAATTGGCATCAATGCTGAAATATTGATCATTTAATGAACACAGACTGGTCAGATTTTGGCAAGACAAAGTTTTGTTTTTGGTCATATAATGCACCCACTCCCTGACATTACTTCTGTCAGGGAGTGTACGCTGCAGCCGTCCCCACTTGGAGTAGCAATACAGATGGATACCGTATATACAGGAATGTAAACAGTTTTCCATATAATTTTTTTTTAGATCTGACAGTAAGTTTCTTAGACCAGTTTTCGCTCTTGTATATGTATTTGTCCATTGGGAACAATATCATGTACATCAGTGATTTTATCTGAAGGAGGAGCTGATAGCTCAGAAACACATACATTACTTCAAATATGATTCTTTTATTATTGGATTTTATTGGGAATCTCTCCTAAAAAACCCGGCAGAGTGATGTCTAAACCTCACTATCCATCTGTATTGGTAAAGCAGCCGTCACACGCTACGATATCTTGAAAGATATCGCTTGAACGCGCCAGATTAAACATCGCTTGAACGATGTCTGTGCGTGTGACGGCAAGATACGACCAACGAGAAATGTTAAAATCGCAAAATCGAGATCTGAGCTTCGGAGCTCAGATCTTGCGATGAACGATTTAACGATCTGCTTCATCGTGGTGTATGACACCACGATGAACGATCTCCCAGCAGCAGAGCCTATGCTGGGAGATGGTAACTATGGTACACGTCGGGTTACTAAGCGACGCGCGGCGCCTAGTAACCCGATGTGTACCATAGTAACCAGCGATCTCGCTGGTCCACATCGCTGGTGAGTCTGTGTGACAGCTCACCAGCGATGTGAGCGATATTGTAAGCGATTGCGCGTGCACGTGATCGCTAACAATATCGCTAGCGATATGGAAGCGTGTGACGGCCGCTTAATACAGATTGTAAGATATCTGTGAGAGATCTACATCTGAATGTACAGTAAGGCTGGTTTCACACTGCAGTTGTTTCCCTGATCATGTTTGTGTGCCAAAACCAGGAGAGGAACTTGTAGAGAAAAACTATAAGGCCAGCTTCACACCGCGGTGTGATCAGGTCTAGGGCTATCCTATGTGAATCAGACAGCCCCGGACCTGATTTTGACACAGTTTGCCCTCTGCTCCGGTGTGCAGCCGGATCGTTACAGCAGGAACTGTCCCTGCTGTGGTGATAGGGTCGCGGCTAGCAGGGAGCTGGTAGTGGTCCTGAAATCACAGCACAGGGGACAGCTCCTGGTTAGGGGGCATCGGATCCGGGACGATCCGATCCGATTCGTTCTGATTTTTCCCCCGGACACAAAAATGTTGCTTCCAACGTTTTTGTGTCCGGGAGAAAAATCCGATTTGTCCCGGATCCTCCCGGACAGATGGAAATCGGATGGCAAATAGCTGCCATCCGGCTCCATCCGCTGCGAAATCTAATGGGGCTGTCACAGATGTCACAGAAGGGAGGAGGAAGCAGGATTCTTCCTCCCCTCTGTGACATCACCTGCGCTTTCTGGTGTAAAGAAAGCGCAGTGTGTGAAAACCCTGCATATTTTGTTGCTCTTTTTTGCGTGGACGTAAATAGCGTCAAAAAGCACAACAAAATACGCATATGTGTGAAGGTAGCCTAAAAGAGTGGGGTTTATATTTAGCAAATAATCCATGATGTTTAGATATTACTGTATTATTTTATTATGTTACAGCTTAGAAGCAGGAGAGGACAGAGGAGAAAGCTTTGTTAGGGCTCAACCTGAGAATGAACAGGGGTAGACATTAAATGCAGAGCAGATGACAGGCCAGCAGCTCTGTCAATCATGTTAAGTATCTGCCTACTGCAGAGTCAGGAAGTAAGACTGAGCTTCAGAGCTTTCATGTCCTGACATACCTGGACATGTTCACTCTTGAACAAACAATAGTCTGTACAAAGGGATCTAGGGACTCTGTGTACTACAATATTGGTGAGTGCGCTTAAAGATTGAGTAAATTTATATTAATAGTTTAATGCTTTTCTTATTAAGGGCTAATAAACACACAGCGCTATTCTGAGTGATCATTGTTCAGAAAAATGCCCCCCATTGATTTCAATGGGGTTAAACAAATGCAGTGTTTTTTTAAACTCTCAATGAGTAAATCACTGCTTGCATTACTTTTTGATCGCTGCAATAAATGCTTTCACTATTTATATAAAAAAAAGCTGTATTTTTCTCACATGGCAATGGCTGCTACTTCTCAAGGAACAATATTTTATCATATATTCTGTTGCAATACTTTCGAAAAAACTGGACACACAAGAAGAAAAATACCTTAGGCGGCCGTCACACGCTACAATATCGTGAGCGATATTGTAAGCGATCACGTGCACGCGCGATCGCTAACAATATCGTTCACATCGCTGGTGAGCTGTCACACAGGCAGACTCGCCAGCGATGTGGAGCAGCGAGATCGCTGGTAACTATGGTACACATCGGGTTACTAGGCGCCGCGCGGTGCTTAGTAACCCGACGTTTACCATAGATACCATCTCCCAGCATAGGCTGTGCCGCTGGGAGATCGTTCATCGTGATGTCACACACCACGATGAGGCAGATTGAACAAGCGTTTATCGCTTGATATGAGCTCCGGCTCACAAATCTGCGATCAACACAATCAAGCGATTTTACATTGTAAAATCGCTTGATTATACGCAGCGATATCGTTAAGGAAATTGATGCGTGTGAGGGCTGCCTTAGGCCGGGACAAGATTGGATGTTTCATATAAATCCATCAATCAATGCAGGCATGAAAAATATGATAAAAAATGTAGCGCCATACCAGGCCAAAATTTACGCTTTTTTTTTTAAACTTTAAAAATCTGTAAAAAATTACCCAATGAAGAAATAAATTCAAAACTTTTAATTTGTAATTAACTAGAGTTGTACTATATATGTGTGTGTGTGTATGTATGTATGTGTGTGTGTGTGTATATATATATATATATATATATATATATATATATATATATATATATATATATATATATATATATATATATATATATACATGTGTATATATATATATGACGTCAGGTAGAAAAAAATTCATGTCACTTGATATGTAATGACCCATTGACACTATAGTAGTTAAATATTTTAAAATATGATCCCATCGCGATCCCAACTTGAATTTTAGTACAGATGTGGCTAAGAGCACAGCAGACACATGGGCATTTTTGGAAATATTTAAATTAAACCGATTTTTCGGAAATGCATTTTAAAGTTTTGCATTTGCGTTCACATGGGTAAAATATTAACAAAGATCCTCTTGTGACATATCTGGTAAACGCCTGTATAGTTCTGAGTAGAATGGTGTTTATTTTGTGTCTCTATCTTATTTCTAGCCTGAGTTATGAGGAGAAATGTAAAGGCAGGCAACACCGAAATTCGCACTTTTTCCGAACTTTGAAAATCATTTAAAAATAAAAGAACAAATTTAGAATTTTTTTTCTCTTCACATTTTGCATTGTATGACATGCTATTATCAAGTAACAAAATCTCAAAAGAATTAAAAATATAGAGGTTCACTTGACATTTAATGACCCTATATTCTAATAAAATTCTAAATTGCCCTAACACTTAAGAAGGCCTTAGTCTAATAACTTTACTCCAATGGCTATTTTCATCACAGTACCTGCCACATATCAACCCTAAAAGGGCCTGTGTCCTGCCTTATAAAAACACATTTGGGCTGGCACCGTTACTTGTACGGTGGGTTTTCATTTTGGGGTTCTGTGGTCCTCTCATTATTTGGAGGTCCCAGTGACCAATTCTTTTCTACAGGAGCCCGGGTACCTGTTTTTCTACTATGAGTTTCTGCTGTTGAGTCTTTCCTGTAAATAGTTGATGAATGTATTTGGTATGGAAACTCAAAAAGGGATTTTGTGGGCACCACGTAGATATCTGTGGTCACTCTATGCTGAATCCTCACACTGTGCCATTCTCAAAGATGAGTAAATGGTCGGCACTCAGTAATGCTCTGATGGGATGAGCACCTTGTACATAGAATAGTCAGCCATTGCACGCAGTATGTGGCTAAGGAGACAAATTGATAAGATCGGCTTTTAACATGTAAATAGGCAGAGCAGACCAACGTTGCAGTCCATTCTAGACATTGGTTGGGACCTGTGTCTCTATAGCAGAATATGTTATATGTTGTTGTTATTATTTATTTATTTATATAGCGCCATTAGGTTCCATGGCACTTTACATGAGGATAAGGGAGACAAGAACAAGTACACTAAATCTAGGCGATCGGGACGTACAGGTACAGGAGGGGCAGGGACCCTGTCCACAAGGGCTCACAGTCTACGATATGTTGTTCCCTATTGAGAGGAACATACGTTCCTATCTGCTCCGAATACACCCGTTTATAAAGGAGCCCAGGGACATCTCTTGGCTGGTAGCTATGAATGTGCCCCATCCATTTTAAGACAGGGTATCACATTAAGTTGGCATAGTAGCTCAAGTTTTTAATGCGTCATCCGTGTTCTGCAATCGTAGTTAGTTTTTAGCTATAAATAAGATGATGGAACACATCTGTTTTTAACACTCTATAGCCCAAGATCTGTGGTTATTTCATCTAGTGACTTTAGTTTTGTTCTATATTTGTGGTGCAAACACAAATTTATCTCACACTCTGCACGTGGCACAAATAGTAGTTTCTGACTGTAGTTTCTGACTGTAGTTTCTCAATAGCAATTTTTCACAAACAATATGCAGTATCTTTGTACATTGTTTGAAAAGTGTTTGTGTCATACGTAGCGTCGTGGTCGTGTTGTCGGAACGCTGTGTTGTTCGCATCCATCCTGCCTAACATCTTTCTTCTCTTCCACTGCCATTAGTTTAAACATCCTACAAAACTAGATATCCTTTAAGTGTCAACTTACACTTAGACATTTAGCATCTTTGTTCATTTAAAGTTTTTTTTAGCAAAGTTCATTTTAATGTTGATTTTAATACAATTGGATGTTTCAAAAAAGGTTCCTGTGCTGAGATACCGTAATCTTATATATGTGTCCCTGCCGTGTAATGGAGGTGTGTGACCGTACAGGGACATGGTCCGATCATACCACATCTCCTGTGCTGAGATAATCTTATATATGTGTCCCTGCTATGTATTGTGTAATGGCCATGTCTGACTGTACAGGGACATGGTCTGATCATACCACATCTCCTGTGCTGAGATAATCTTATATATGTGTCCCTGCTATGTATTGTGTAATGGAGGTGTCTGACCGTACAGGGGCATGGTCTGATCATACCACATCTCCTGTGCTGAGATAATCTTATACATGTGTCCCTGCTATGTACTGTGTAATGGCAGTGTCTGACCGTACAGGGACATAGTCTGATCATACCACATCTCCGGGGCAACGGAGGAAGCAAAAAAGTATACAGGCATTACAGCACGGGATCATAGATGATTCTTTTTGTGAAGTGATTATTTCTCTGTTTTAAAAACTGTTTTACCTCAAAGAACAAATTATTTGTGATCCCATGCTGTAATGTCTGTATACCCCATTTTTCGCTTTACGAGACACCAAATTTGGTGAAGGAAAAGAGGAAAAAAAGAATTTTTAATGTTAAGTCGGGTCCGTCTTATAATGCCAGTGTCCCTCTTACAAATCATATAGGGTATATGTCCCTCATAGCCCCCTCATCCTGCTACATGGTCCCTCATCCTGGGATATAGCTCCCCATCCTAGATATAGCCCTCATAATTTGGATATGGCCCCCTTATATTGGATATAGCCCCCTTGTGCTGGCACATGTCCCCCAGTGGTGGCACACGTCCCCCAGTGGTGGATTATGGCCCCCTGTGCTGGCGCACATTCCTCAGTTGTGGCACATGTCCCCCTGTGCTGGATAAGGTCCCCCCCCATGCTGCTGCCCATACTAAAATAAAAAACACTTTACTTACCCTCTCCAGCGCTGTCCTCCCTGTCTCCCTGCTTGCCGCTGCTCTCCACTTACTGATTCTCATGTGATCGGGCGTGCAGAGATGATGTCACTCTGCTGTGCCGATCACATGACTGGCTTCACCAAGAATCAGGAAGTGGAGCGCAGCGCAAGGAGGGAAACACGGAGGACAGCGCTGGAGAGGGTAAGTAAAGTGTTTTTTATTTTAGTATGGGCAGCAGCATGGGGACCATGTTCTATCACGAGGGGGATGCAGGCACATGTAATGTGCACCGCTCCCCCAGTTCATCACCTCAGTTTCAGCACCAAGATGATGGAGGACAGCGGTTGCAGTGCATATTATATGAGACTAATGAGCGGGAGCACATGACCTCCTGCAGTCTGCCCCAGCCCCCGGACACCATTCCAGAGATGCCCCTGCCCTCCCCTGTAGTATATAATTCTTACATTTGGATTATAAAACACCCCCCCACTTTCCCTCAAAATTTGGGGGAACAAAAGTGAGTTTTATAATCCGAAAAATACAGTACTTTTTTGCTTGCTCCCCTCCTAGGAGATGAGGTAGGATCAGGCCATGTCACTGTACGGTCAGACACAGCCATTACACAATACATAGCAGGGACACATATTGTTAGCTCAGCACAAGCATTAAACCATAAAGGTAGGCACCAGGCTATTGTGGCGCTAATCGCCTGAAAAATATTCAAATGGATACCATTCCAAAAATACTTAGAAGAAAAAAATATTTTTATTTGATGACAAAAATGTTAAAGATGCAGTACAACACATTTCGGCTGCTATTTTTACAGTGCGGTACAGTACAGCCTTCATCAGGTACATACAACAACACAAAGAAAACTAAAAGTTTTATGTACCCGATGAATGCTGCACTGTAAAAATAGTAGCCAAAACACGTTTCACTTCCTCTTTAATAACTTTTTCATTAAATAAAAAATACTTTTTTCTTCTAAGGAGAAGTGTCTTTAAAGAGACCTGTCACCCCCCTGGTGCTATGCTAACTGAATACAGCACTGAATGCAGCATGTCAGCTGCATTCAGGGAAGGGGTCCCCCATGTCTCTAGCCCCCCTGTAAGTTGTAAAAAGACTTTATAAAGTGTACAGATAAGGAGTCCGGAGGGACCTACTCAGTAATGAGTCATCGCTGTTGCTGGTGTCCTTCCTGCCTCCAGCCCTCTCTTGTTCAGCCTCCTGTATGTGTCATCGCCAAGGGCTGGAGGCGGAGAGGACACCAGCAGCAGCTATGACTCCTTACTGAGTAAGTCCCTCTGGACTCCTTATCCATAAACTTTATAAAGTCTTTTTACAACTTAAAGAGGGGTTAGAGACATGGGGACCCCTTTCCTGAATACAGCAGACACGCTGCATTCAGTACTGCATTCAGTTAGCATAGCACCAGGGTGGTGATAGGTCCTCTTTAAAGTCGACTCCTGGGAAATCTCAATGTGTATCCACATAACCTCATTATTGAATTTTTTTTATTTCTATAAAAAACACAGGAACATTTTTGTTAAACACATCCAATTGGGGAAATTATACCGTATTTTTCGCTTTATAAGACGCACCTAATTATAAGATGCACCCCCAAATTTGGTGTAGGAAAAGAGAAAATAAATAATTTTTAATGTTAAATGGGGTCCGTCTTATAATGTCAGTGTCCATCTTACAAATCAGTATATATCCCTTATCCTGGTACATAATCCCCCCCATCATGGTATCCCGGTATATATGTCCCCCCCATTCTGGTATATATATCCCTAATCCTTGCATATATGTCCCTCATCATGCCATACATGACCCCATGCTGTAAATATGGCCCCCCCCCACCCTGGCATATACATTCCCCCATCTTATATCTATATATTCCCCATCTTGTATTTATGCCCCCCATCCTGTATATATGCCCCCCCATCCTGTATATATGCCCCCCCATCCTGTATATATGCCCCCCATCCTGTATATATGCCCCCCCATCCTGTATATATGCCCCCCCATCCTGTATATATGCCCCCCCATCCTGTATATATGCCCCCCCATCCTGTATATATGCCCCCCATCCTGTATATATGCCCCCCATCCTGTATATATGCCCCCCCATCCTGTATATATGCCCCCCATCCTGTATATATGCCCCCCCATCCTGTATATATGCCCCCCCATCCTGTATATATGCCCCCCCATCCTGTATATATGCCCCCCCATCCTGTATATATGCCCCCCATCCTGTATATATGCCCCCCATCCTGTATATATGCCCCCCCATCCTGTAAATATGTCCCCCAACCAGTATATATGCCCCCATCCTGAAACTATGTACCCCCATCCTGTATATATGCCCCCCCATCCTGTATATATGCCCCCCATCCTGTATATATGCCCCCCCATCCTGTATATATGCCCCCCCATCCTGTATATATGCCCCCCCCATCCTGTAAATATGTCCCCCAACCAGTATATATGCCCCCATCCTGAAACTATGTACCCCCATCCTGTATATATGCCCCCCATCTTGTATATATGTCCCCATCCTGTGTATTGTCCTGTTTGTGTACTTTTGTGCCTCTTCCCAACCCCCCCCTCCCGGACCCCAATGGCTTACCACATTCGGCTGCTGAATGGGGTCCCGGAGGCAGGTTCAGGAGGGTGAAAGGCACAGGTGCAGGACTGATGCTGTGGGGGAACTCGGGTGCAGGAACGGAGTACCGGGGGTTGAGAGGCGGCAGCGAGCGGTGGGCGCGCCATATTCCCTCTGCCCGGCTGCATTCACTGCTGCTAACTGTGCAGCCAGTCGGGAGAGACTTCAACAAAATGGCCGCGGCCATAACGGAGACCCGCGGCCATTCTGGAGTCTCTACCTCTACCGGCCGCTGCACACTACTTAGTGAATGAAGCCAGGCAGAGAGAATATGGCGGCGCCCATGGCTCGCTACCGCCGATCATCCCCCGCAGCTCCAGTAGTGCAGCTGTGCCCCATACCCTATGGAAGCTGCCTCCGGCACCCCTACTCAGCAGCCGCCCACCCCCCCTCCTGGTAATATATATAATTTTTTTTATTACTTATTTTTGCACATTCGCTTTTTAAGACGCCCCGAGGTTGGGGGAGGCAAAAGTGCGTCTTAAAAAGCGAAAAATACGGTAATTATTCCAAGATCTATTGATTAAAATAAACTTTGTGGGAATATGTTGATTGCTCTCAGTTAGAGAAACAAGATAATAATCTTGTATGAACACGAATATGTACATGCACAACCAGAGCAGACACAAGGTATAATAAATGGACATTTAACACTAGAAGTCCCAGAGAGGGGTCATTTAATATTTCTACCTTTGGAACCCAGAGATGGGTCGAATGACCTGAAGGATTTTAGGCCACATTTACAAATGAAAGGATGCTAATTGCAGCCATCAGAGTTGTCAGTTTGGACTAAGGGTCATTTGACCCTCTTTCGGGACTTCAGGGGGGAGCTCGAAATTTCTGGGACTTCTAGTGTTAAATAAACAAATCATAGCCTGGAGTGGATCCTTAATCAGCAAGGCTTAGTGATGTCAAAGTTTTTATGACCCTAATTTATATGTAAACCTGGTGTCTTCAGTGTTTCTGAAAAACGTTCTTCAGATGTTATAATGAACCATAAATCCGTCAGGTTTAACCCTTTGGGAAAAACCCCTTTTAATGAGAACCTGTCAGCGCGATTTTGTAATGTAAGCACATGGCTGTAATATAGATTAATTTGATGCATTTGGTGAAGAGATCCGCTTTGTTTTCCTTCTTTAGTCACCATTTGATATTTTCTGCTAATTACTGTAGATTTTGGTGTACAGGTGTCTGATTCTACAGCTCCTCCGCTGCCCCTGGCCTGTGAATGTTCTGCCTTCTCTTTGTGATATTTCAGCAGTGACCTGTCATTCATAGACCAGAGGGGTCAGGGAATCAGACAGGGAGGAGTAGACCCAGTGTATAGTCCGGCCCCTATGGACTCAAATCTAATTAGCAGAAATCTACAAATGGTGATTAAAGGAGAACAGTAAAGTGGATTTCTTCACAAAAGGTGTCAATTTAACCTGTATTAGAGCCATGTCTTTACTTTAAATGACTAAGGTTTTGTTTACTTTGCACCTGTTTGCAACTGACATACTTGGATTCAATATTTAGGGGTGTCCCCATAATTCACTTGCATATCTCAAGATCTGTATGACAGACTTGAAATTAAAACAAAAAACAGAATACTCGGGGAAAGGAAATAAAATAGGGGCAAAACCTGGCCACTTCTGACCTCATAACAAATCCTCTAGGCTGCCTTCACACTTGCGTTTGTGTCTGCATGCGGAGGGCAAGCAGACGCAAACGCAGGCAAACGCAGCCCATACTAATGTGAACGCAGCGGAGAATCTCCGCATGCGTTCACATTAGTATGGTGCCCGGGCAGCCAATCAGCTGTCTCCGGGGGCGGCCGGGAGGAGGAGATCAGTCGTGGAGATCTCCTCCTCCCGGAACAGCTGATCTCCAGCCGGTGTCAGCGGGGAGATACAGTTGATCTGACAGCTGTTTAAATCTCCCGCGATGACACCGAATAGGGTGATATCAGTGCAGGAGATATGAAACAGCTGATCGCTGCTTCAAATCTCCCTCCCCGACCTCACGTTTTCGGTGTCAGCGCGGGAGATTTAAACAGCTGTCAGATCAACTGTTTCTCCCCGCTGACATCGGCGGGAGATCAGCTGTGGCTCTGCATGATCTCCCAGTGGCCGTTGGTGATCACCGGCGGCCACCGGGAGAGATTTCAATGAGATCCGCAGCGTTCTCCAGCGGTGTCATGCGGAGGACACTGCGGATCCATTGAGATCCATGCATTTTTTTTGTGCTCTTGCGTCCACACAAAAAATGCTGCATGCTGCGTTTGGAGTGCGGTCGGAGGGCGCATAAATTATGCGCATCCGTACGCAAATGCGGCCGAACGCAGCCATACACAGGCACATGCGTTCCCATGTTAAACATAAGAACGCATGTGCGCAAGCATTTGGTGCGCTGCGCTCCAGACGCAAGTGTGAAGGCAGCCTAAGTATGTAATTATCTACCACCAAGTGTATGTCAAGCCTTTTAGTCTATTACTACTAGGAAATAAACAATGACCGCATTTTTTTTCGTGGCCGCATCTGCCGCAAGTGCCGAAACTGCAACTGTACCGCACTTGCCACAAGCCCCATAGACATTGCATGGGGCTTGCCACAAGTGAACCGCAAGTGCGGCCGTTATGCGGTAATCGCAGCAGTTGTGGTTTTTCACTGCAACTGCCGCGATCAGTGATTACCGCTGATGTCGGTTTTTTTCGCGGCCGCACCTGCCACAAGTGCAAAACCGCACCTGCCGCAAGTCCGCCTATACCTTGATTGGCGTTTACCGCAACCGTGCCGCAAGTGCAGCCGGTATGCTGTAATCGCGGCAGATGCGTTTTTTTCACCGCATCTGCCGCGATTTGAAAAAAACGCTGATGTGAAAGCACCCTTAGGGCCCTTTCACATCAGCGTTTTTTTAAATTTGCGGCAGATGCGGTGAAAAAACCACATCTGCCGCGATTACCGCATACCGGCTGCACTTGCGGCGCGGTTGCGGTAAACGCTATGCAAAGTATAGGCGTACTTGCGGCAGGTGCGGCAAGTGCGGTTTTGCACTTGCGGCAGGTGCGGCCGCGAAAAAAAACGCGGCTGACTGAGGTTTTTTTCGCGGCCGCACCTGCCGCAAGTGCAAAACCGCACTTGCCGCACCTGCCGCGAATTTAAAGAAACGCTGATGTGAAAGGGCCCTTACAGGATTTATTTTTTTGCCCATTCACTTTAATGATTTGAGGTAGAATCTTGTTGTTTCAGGTTTCTTCCTGAAATCATTAAAGTGAATGGCCAAAAAAATGAATCCTGTAAGAATCAGGTTTTTTTCCTGATCTTTCAGATCAGGAAAAAAACACAAGTGTGAAAGGCCCCTAATAAGGTTGTACTTAATTAAAAATTTCTTCTCTAACCTATTCTTTTGTGTCTCCATCAGTCCCATAGAGCAGGCGTGCTCCATTCACTTTTTAAATCACAACCTTATTAGTTAAATGCATACCCTGTTTAAACAATCTATCAAAAAAGACCCCGAGGGGACTATGGGATGTCTTTAAAATCTCAATTCTTAATTAAAGAGCTTTAAAAAAGCATAACAATGCAAATTTGATTACAACTATCACAAAAGACAATACAGTTATTTACTGAGGAAACAGAATAAACATCAATCTGGAGAGATCAAAAAAGAGGTCAGAATATTGTATTAGGTACCTCCAGGCTCACAAGGGAGATAACCCTACTCTGTTTTACTGGAATGACTAATGACATCCTTTTTCACAATTAGCATCTGGTACTCGGCACTGTTATAGACATTACCTACAACAAATAGCCTTGCCTGGGCCTTCTCTATTATTAGCATGAATATGCAATGCAAGCCTAGTGGCCCCTACAGATGACTATTATCATTTCCTGTATACTAAATCAAAGCACAAGCATTTACACAATAGTTCTATCCGCAGTTTAGCTGTGCCCAGTCACAATAGCTATCGACTGTAATGAGAAGTCAATTCATCCCCAGTTGCTCACTCAAATGCAGACATAAAATAAACGGACAGGTTTCTCACACGTCACCCAGCAGGATGGTACCGACCTGAGTGGTTCGCGCTCCAGTCAACCCGACGGCGTTTCGTCTGGTGAGACTTCTTCAGGGGGTCAGTGCATCAGTTTTAGGGCTCCCCTGGCGGTCTTATATCATGCGCTCTATTAGCTTACCCTGGAGCTGGTGTGCATCGCCGCCTATCTGCGCCATTACTGCGCCGCATGTCACGTGACAACCTCCGATCACGTGCACCCGGCCACTTCCGGTCTTTGGACCGCAAGCGGAAGTGACGCGCAACTGCGCGCCACTGTCGCTTACGATCGATGCGCCGGGAGCGGGCGGGGCCAGAGCGTGATCACATGACACGGGCAACATGGGCAGATAGGAGACTGTGCCTAGGGAGAGTACTGCGTCATCTAGAGCTCCTTAATGAATCTGGCAGGCAGATCTAGGAGTAGGAGAGGACGCGGTTCCACTCTCTGCAGCATGCCCAGCGGGGCGTGAATAATCATGAAGGAGGCGGCGGGGAGCGGCAAGCAGGCACGCCTTTTGTGGCTTCTCAAATTCTGAGAAGTCGCAGATTCCATGGTATGTAAGATGATTTTATAAACTTTGCCAAATCGATATTTAGAGAAAGGGATGTCTAGGAAGCACTTAAGGTGCTGCAGGGACAGGTTTAAACAGCATGGGGAAGCAATTTGTTAGGTCACGTTCCCTTTAATACTTGCATACTCTTCCGAATAGCAAGTCCAATGTTGGGCTCTGCCCACACCCATCCAGCTATAAAATGAGTATTTCTGGGACAGGGTGAAAGGGCGGGCATTTTTACGATTTTACTTCGTAAAACACCTTGCTGTGCTCCAGAGAGACCCTAACATTCAATCTGCCCTCACTGAGGTGCCAGCTCACTTTGTGTACTGAAGGAAGCTGTCAATATATGTCCGATCAATAACGATGGACACATCACTCACAAACACCAGCGACACTCGCCAAGTAATCAGTATTGTGAATACTGTGCTATCTGTGTGAGTAGCAAATAGTAACAATTACACTTGCTCAACCCTACTATTAACTAAAGTAAAACAAAATAAGGGGTGCCCAAGGTTATCGGAGAAAGTAGTATTTTTGTTGGGCTGCCCTAGTTATTTCTCTATTCTGTTCACATGGCAGAGCAGATTGTTTTATGCTGACATGAAGTCTGTGTCCCTGTAATGGGGAGCTGCAGTGACCGTGTGTCAGCATAAGATGCATGTTTTTCATGTGTGCTATAGGTAAGTATGGCATTTTGTGCCATTATTGCTGCACTTTAAATTGATACATCCTTCAAAATAAATCTGCTCAAGAATATTATTAATTTCCATGCTTTTCTGCTTCTGTTCACACAGGAATACTCAGAAGACAGCAACTCTGAACCCAATGTCGATTTGGAAAATCAGTACTATAACTCCAAAGCTTTGAAGGAAGATGATCCAAAAGCCGCACTCAGCAGCTTCCAGAAGGTGAGTGCGAAGTGGAGCACCAGTCTGGCCAGGGGTTATAAACCAACATTAGTCCATATAAATAGCAATGTTTTTGTGGTGTGGTTATGGAAGTTTATTAATATTGGTTTTCCTTTTTTAATTTGTTTTGTCTTGTAGCTACTGTTAATATTTTTTACCCAGTGACCATGCGTCCTGCTGTGACACTCAACTGTGTTCATCAGTGCTACACATGAGTGACAGGACACATGCACAGCTAACATAATGGGACATCATTCACTGTTGAACTAATTCATCAGTGTCCATGAAGCAGGACCCATGATGATCTAACTTATTACCTATCCGGCTAATGCTTATTTTTTATAGAACTCGGCAGAACTGGTGACCTTACCCTTTTCAAGCGTTGTCAATAAATACTTCTGGTTATAGGTTGATGTAGGCCATTTTTAGAAGTATGTGCATAGTACCAATCCTAATGAAAGTGAGAAAATAATTGCAGATTTTCCACCTTTACAAATCAGGCAAACAGCAATTATCTGTTTTCTAAATGTTTAGTTGCTTTTAAATATTGTGTGTGTGATTTATATAATTTGTCATAATCCTGTAAAAGCACTGGCGTGTGATATGCACGAGTACAATACGAGAAAATCTCGCATTGCACTCGGCCCCATGTTAGACAGTTGGGTAGCTCAGACCTGCAACTTTTACCTCAGCCCTAATTGGACTAAGGAACAAATCACAGCATGCTGTGTTTGTCAGCGAGTCTCAACTCACTCGTACCCACAAGTCTATGGGTATGAGTGAAATATCTCACTGTGCTCGGATGTCATCCACATGCAGTGCGACATAGGCTGAGGCCAACAATGAAGGAGATGGAGAGATTCTGTTCTTCCTAATCTCTGCACCTGTGGTCTTATTGGCAGACAGTATATGACTCGGTCACAATGACAGCGGAGCCCTGAGCCAAGTGTCATTAGCATATCGCATGTGATGCTCTTGCATCTTCTGCCACATGCTAGTCTAACCCCGACCTACAAGGAGGGCATTCTCAAGTTGTCTCTTTAGCATGTTGTGTTCATGGTGTGGACGAGAATGTATGACTTGTACGTAAGCCTCCGCATGCGTAGAAATCACACATGGCGGGCAATGGGTGCGCACAGCCATGCGCACCCAAGCACATACACTGTGCATCCCCATGTTAAACATAGAGACGCACGGTGTATGCGCTCGGCTTGCATTCGCCCGCCGCAATGCGCAACGCAGGCGAACGCAAGTGTGAAGCCAGCCTTAGAGCTTTTCTTTTGAGTTGAGTTCATGAAAAAGGGGAGAAAAACCAAAGTATTCTTAATAATTTTGTTCAGTGTAGAACAGCCGCTTGTAAGGAGCTGAGAGCGAGGGGATTAGATAACTGCTGTATAGAAATCAATGGGCAGGTGAGAAGTGGCTGCGATATTAGGAGTCATCCCTCTCCTGGAATGTAACTACAGTGCTCTCAGCCAGGTTCTCTGCAGGCATTATTTATCGAGCTCCATGGAAACCAGCTTTACACCATGAAAGATAAAAGCTGTCATTGCAGGAGAATGACAGAAGATAGAAAAAGTATGTCTATTACTAACTCGGTTATAATAATAACTTGAGAATACATACGGTACTTAAGATTAGGTGTGTTTTACTGAATTCCTCTAATGTGTGGCTGAAAAACATATAGTTGGCTAGAGTTTTATGTCATGAATGACAAAACTAAATTTCCTTTGTAAAATTGAATTGAATTAGTGTTTTTAAACTCTAAATATTCTTGTATTTTTTAGGTTTTGGAACTGGAAGGTGAAAAGGGAGAATGGGGATTTAAAGCATTGAAACAGATGATCAAAATAAACTTCAAACTGGTAAATCTATTTCAGTGCCATCACACCCCTTATCTTAGTGTTTTACCCATTTCATTCATTGAGCAGAACCATACATGATTATGATTGCAATATACTGATCATTAGTTTTTTTTCAGCCCTGATACTTTGCTTGAAATTACAGAGTATAGTATAGAGATTATTCATTTTATAATTCAATAAATTATTTGTTGTCCTAGGCATTCACATGTGAAAAAGAATCCCAATAACCCCCTTCTCCCACTCCAATACGGTTTTTTAATCCAATTTCTCATAAACATTTTATTTAAAAGGAACTTGTCATGTCCTTTTTGTTATTAAACCATCCCCCAATGTTATTTAGATCATGTCCTGTTCATTAGTATCTTTCTTTCTTTCTTTTTTAATCTTTTTTAAATCATTGTATTTATCTCAAAAAAGTACTTTTAATAGACGTTTTCATTAGCTAGCTGGACAAACAGTCACAGTCATCTGGGCGGTTAGCAGGCATGTCACTGAACTACAAACATATAAAAATTTAGGCTGGTTTCTTACTGCGATTTTTGGGGATCCGTGGCTGACCATTGTAAAAGAGACAGGCACAGATCCGGTTTGGCCTCCATGTATCCCTGAGGGCATCGGATCGGATTTGCCCTTAGTGTCGTCCGATTTGTCTCGGATCCGATTGTGTCCGATTTTGTTGCTGTACCCAAAATCGGAGACTGCTCCGATTTTGGGCACAGCGGACCAAATTGGACACAATCGGATCCAACACGATCCGCACCCATTAACATGGCGGCCTATGGAGCACGGGTCCAGGAAAACATCGGATCATTTCCCGGACCCGATTATAGTGTACTGAGCATGCTCAGTACACTAAAACTGCTCTGTTCCCCTGTAATTTCACTTCCTCAATGTAAATATATATACATTGGGGAAGTGAAATTAAGTAAAAAGAAGGGTTAAAAATAAAAAAAATATCCTCACCTCTCCGGCATGTGTCTCATGCGGTTTAGCTCCCAGGGCTTAAGGATCTGGCGTTGCGTGGCAAGCCGATCAGCTGATGGGTCACATGACCACATCAGCTGAACGGTTTAAATAGTCCGTCCGGCAAAACTGATCGGCGGGCGGGAGATTTAAACCGTCCAGCTGATGCGCCAGGTCACACACATATTGCGGGAGTGAAAGTGCCCGGCTTGCCTGCACTTTGGAGGCTCAGGCTTTCTGTGCCCGGATCTGTGAAAATCACTGATCCGGACACAAAAATTGCATCTGGAGTTCACCTCTGATGCGGTCTTTCCTGTCCGTGGGGTCCTGCAAAGAGTAGGATCCCCACAGACAGGAAAAAAATCGCAATGAAAAAGCAGCCTAATCTAATACTGTAGGTCCTGTGGTGATGTCACATCCATGTGACTATAATGGGTGGAGTTAAGTCTACATTGTCTTTCACACAAGGCCTGCTTACCTCCGCCCATTATGGTCACATGGTCGTGACATCACACAGGTCCTTCTAGAGAGGATTAGAAGGATTTCGGCATGTTTGTAGTTGAGTGACTTGTTTGCTTACCTCCCAGATGACTGTTTCATCGTTTGCCCAGTTAGCTAATTAAAACACCTATCAAAAGTGATTTTTTGTGATAAATACAGCGATTAAATTAAATAAAAGAAAAAAAACATATTACTGATTCATAGTTCATGATCTAAGTAACATTGGGGAGGGTTTAATAACAAAAAAGAACATGACAAGTTACCTTTAAAGTTAGAGAGAAGTTTTGCCTTTGTGCCATTTTAAGAATCCCTCTCTGTTCTCTCTTCCCACCATACCTATAGTACCGCACCCATTTACTCTACAGGTTTTCTACATCTAAATTAAGTGCATTCTGCACTTTAGTATTTGCCAAGAAAACACGTGTGTAGCAAATCCTAGGGAAGGTGATTATTATCCTGACTGATATGTCATGTAGCTCAGGTTGGATCTGGGGTAATGTTAATCATAGTGTGCCCATATGGCAGGGATTTTTGTCTGTATGTAATAGGAATGTCAGGCAGCACAGATATAATGTAAACCTACTGCTGCGTACAGATGCTTGGCTCCTTGTCTGTGCTTTGTTCATTAGTGGTATAATGCAATGTCTTCTGGCCATAGTGGCCAATCGCATACTGTAGTGCTGTGCATTATATTGCCTTGTGTTTGGCAATGTGGTAAGTAAAAGGGAGAAGTTTATTATAATGACTACCAGGTCTCCACCCAGAATCCCACTATATGTTAGGTTGTGCCGGCTATAAGCACGGTAGCTCAGTGGTTAGCACTGCAGACTTCCAGCGCCGGGGTCTCAGGTTCAATTCCCACCAAGGACAACATCTGCAAGGAGTTTGTATGTTTTCCCCATGGTTGCGTGGGTTTCATCCGGCCACTCCGGTTTCATCCCACATTTGAAAGACATACTGCTAGAAGCTCACAATCTAAACATCCTATAGGGACAGTGTTGCAAATGTATGTAAAGTGCTATGGAATTAATAGCGCTATATAAATGAATAAATATTAATATTATTATTATAAGTAACCTGCGATCCCTGGCACAGATAGGAGAATGAACTGCTTGAACAATAGAATAAAGGTCATGGGGTGACAAATGCCAGACAAAATGCTCTAATCATCTCAGAAGCAGCTGCCTTAGGTTTACTGCAGGTCTAGTGTAATCCCTTAAATCCTTATTTACAGAGGCATTTTGCTTCGACCTTGAATTCTTGGCTGTAAGAAAACGAGTGTTGGGTCCATGAGTACAAGTCAATGTGCTAGTGCTCTCCAGTGATATTCTCCATCGTCTGAAGGATCCTTGATGAAGCATGAGTTTTAATATTTTATTTTTTCTTTTACATATACGTATGTAGCCATTTGTGTGTTTTGCCTGCATATTCATATTGCACATTTTAAAAAGAAATGTCATGTATATAATAGTTGTATTAGTTAGCTGTGAGGATATAAATAAAATGTGTGTATTTCAGTGATCTAGCCATAATGGAGCACAGACCTAGTTGGCTAAGGCCGGCTTCACACCACGGTTTTGAGGTCAGGTTCTGTCTGGTGTTTTGCAGGAAACGGCGGACAGAACCTGACAGCCCCGGATAGAACAGAACCAAAGGGCAAATATGCCCTCCGGTTCTGTTTTCTGCCGGAATTGGCAAATCTAGCCGCGGTCCTGAAATCTCTGCAGGGGAGAGCTCCAGGTGCTGAAGTTCAGCGCGGCCAGTGCTGAGTTTCTACACACAGCGTCCGATAGCCGGATGTGATTTTTTTTTTTTTGTCGGAGCCGGCGCCCCATAGACTCCCATGTTAGGGGGCGCCGGATCCGGGAGGATCCGATTAGTGTAGATTTTTGCCTCGGACAGAAAATCACAGCAAGTTGCAATTTTGTGGCCGGGAGAAAAAGCCTCATTCCCCTGGATCCACCCGGACAGATGGAAACCGGATGGCAAATGGCTCCCATCCGGCCCCATAGGAATACTATGGGGCTGAAATCGGATCTGGGGCTGTCCGGTTCACACCTGAAAATCAAAAGTATGAAGCCAGCCTAACAGTATAGCTAGTACAGAGACTGTGTACACTTTATAGCCATCAAAATCAACAGCAGCTGAAAATATTAGTGCCATGAAGTGATGTAGTACCATCCTGGACACTAGGGGGCAGGCATCGCGCACACAAAGCCTTTTCCGTAGTGTGTACAGTTGCTGAAGCTGCAGCAGTGAAATTGAGCTATCATTGACTCGTCCACCCTCTAATATATATCGAGATTTGTCAGTAACCTGTTAGGCTACGTGGCCATGCTGCAGTTTTGAGGCAGAAAAACACAACAAAAACATGGTGCGAATGTGGTGCCTTTTTGGTGTAGATTTATGTCTTGCATTTTTAATAATGAAGTCAATGGCTGGAAGAGGTGAAAGACAGACAAATCAACCGCAACATGCTGTCCAGATTATTTTCTGCACCAAATCTGCAAGAAAGGTAAAAGCAAGGTGTGTACAACACTTTACAATCCTCATAGACTTTGCTGGCATAAGGATAGGCATGGCGATTTTTGACAAATCTGCACCAAAGCATGCACCATGTCCACATAGCCTGAAAATGGCTGTGAAACAAGAATGTTTGTCAGGAGAAAAGCTTTAAAATGTGTATATTTAAAACCCTGATTTCCTATACCAAATAAAATACTTAACAATTTTATACAGGTAGGGAGGAGAAGTTACCAGGGACGTATCGTATATACTCGTGTATAAGCCGAGTTTTTCAGCCCAAAAATTGGCTGAAAAGTCTCCCCCTCGGCTTATACACGGGTCAATACGGTACATGGTGTGGTGGGGGCTGTGTCCGGGGCTGGGGAGGCAGGAGGAGGCAGGGGAGGCTGCTATATGAGCGCCCCATCACGTGGGAACGCTCATTATATATGCACTGCTTCCCCCTGTCAATCAGCGGCAGGGGAAGCAGTGCATATCTGGCCCCCAAATGCTGGCACTCGCCCCCCCCTCTGTGTAAGGGCCCCCCTGCTGCTTATCTTACCATCCCCGGTCTTCTGCACAGCGCCGGTCCTTGGTGCTCCGTCCTCCATGCTCCCGTCCGGCTGCATCCGGGATCCCCGGCCGTCGCAGGCATATGGCGTCATCGTGCGACGGCCGAGGATCCCGGATGCAGCGAGGACGGGAGCATGGAGGACGGAGCACAGAAAACCGGCGCTGTGCAGAAGACCAGGGATGGTAAGTTAAGCAGCAGGGGGGGCCTTACAAGGAGGGGGGCGAGTGCCAGCATTTGGGGGCCTGTATACCCCTGGGGCTGCTGTATACCCCTGGGGCTGCTGTATACCATACCCCTGGGGCTGCTGTATACCATACCCCTGGGGCTGCTGTATACCATACCCCTGGGGCTGCTGTATACCATACCCCTGGGGCTGCTGTATACCATACCCCTGGGGCTGCTGTATACCACACCACTGGGGCTGCTGTATACCACACCACTGGGGCTGCTGTATACCACACCACTGGGGCTGCTGTATACCACACCACTGGGGCTGCTGTATACCACACCACTGGGGCTGCTGTATACCACACCACTGGGGCTGCTGTATACCACACCACTGGGGCTGCTGTATACCACACCACTGGGGCTGCTGTATACCACACCACTGGGGCTGCTGTATACCACACCACTGGGGCTGCTGTATACCACTGGGGCCTGTATATACCACTGGGGAGGCTGCTGTATACCACTGGGGCTGCTGTATATACTGCTGGGGCCTGTATATACCACTGGGGAGGCTGCTGTATACTACCTCTGGGGGGGGGGGGGCCTGTATACCTGTGCTGGGGTCCACCCTCGGCTTATACACGAGTCAATATGTTTTCCCAGGTTTTGGGGGCAAAAGTAGGGGGGTTGGCTTATACACGGGTCGGCTTATACACGAGTATATACGGTAACTACAATAGGTACAGGGGTTGTGATCGCACCAGGGCCCTGCAGCCTAGGGTGGCCCCAGAAGTCCCTTTGGCCTATAGAAAAAGACTAATACTATTAAATATTTGCAATAATTGGGGGCACCGTTGGAGCTTTCACATCGGGGCCCTGGGCCTGAAGTTACGTCACTGGAGGTTACGTCCACACAGGACTGAGAAAAAGAGATTACACCTGTTACATTACAAAGTGTAAAATGTGTTGTGAAAATCCGCATAAAGTATTGATAGAACGCAGATTTAAAATGGGTGCTGACATGTTTTTATGGCAGAGGAGAGCCGGCTGATAGCGCCATTCTGCCATATTTCTGCTTCTTTAAGGTTTTGCTGCACAGATAATAAAGAAAAAAAATCACCTTTATCTCCTCATCTGTAAAATTCTGCAGTATTAAAATATCACTTTAACCCATAAAATTAAAGTAATTAAAAAATAAATAAATAAAATGAGAATTAATGTTTCATCCCACAAAAGGAATAAAAAGGAAGCAATCAAAACCAAGTGTTACATTTAATTCTATTTAATTTTTAAAGTAGTTAAAGATTGTAAATCTTACTGCAGAATAAAGTTACTGTCATTTTGTTTGGCAGAAGCAACATCTTAAAGACATTGTCTATCTTTAGAGACCATTTTTTTTTTTTTTTTTTTAACTTGTATTTGGGGATAAAAGTCATTTTTGCAATTAAGAATGTTATTTCTGTTTTGCCTTCTATAATCTTTGTATGCCTAATCTATTGCCAGCTGCAGAATGAGTTAACGAAGAACCTGTCAGCGAGCCCACTATGACACGGCTAGTCCAACATGGAATTAGGAACTATTTTCTTTCTCTTTCTGAGCTCCTCTAGGCTGATATTTGGCCACACACTACATAATTCTCCTTTCTCCATTGTGGAAAAGGGGACCCTACTCTTATAACGTTTATACAGAGCTCTCATATGATTGACATTTGTGTTTTCCCAGGGCAACTATCCAGAAATGATGAATAGATACAAGCAGCTTTTAACCTACATCCGCAGCGCCGTCACCAGAAACTACTCTGAGAAATCTATCAACTCCATCCTGGACTACATCTCCACTTCAAAACAGGTCTGACTTGTTTAGATGGTTTCAGAGGTCACCAACGACAAAATTCCTAAAAATCTGCTCAATAGCACTTGGGTCTCCACACCAGGAGCTCTTGAAATACTTTATAAATGCCTTCTATGCATCCCCATGTCAGGAATTATGAAATCATGTCATAAATATCAGACCAGCCCGTCATGTGCGCCATGCAAAAAATTACTTCTGCCACATTTGTACCGCATTAGATATGGAAGATCTGCTTAAACGAATTATCAATAAATAACAAGTCATCGCCTCTCCATTATATACTTGACAGCTTATCAAGACCGCCATCAATGTGCCGTGTGGGGCCCCGTATCCTCCATTTGAATGGAGCCACCTTTTTTCTGCATGCTGCCGCTTCATTTAAAGGGTTGTCGAGGATTTTTATATTGATGAACCTATCCTTCAGGTAGACCATCAATGCCTGATGGGCGAAAGCGCCAGGTGTCGCACCCACATTGATCACCTGTTGCCGTCGACAGTGACCAGACGTTTTCAGATGCTCCTGCAACACAACAGCTCTGTCATTTCTATAGTGGCCGTGGGTTGTTACTAATGATCCAGTCCATAGTCAAGTGAAGGGAAGGCTGGATATGTAGCAGCCAGCCGTGACCACTATAGTTTTGATGAAGCTGCTGTGTTCTGGTAGCATCCAGGAACCTCTAGATGCCTCCGACAACAGGTGATCAGTAGACCTGTCGGGCATCACACCCATCTGAGATTGGTGACATATTTTAAAGATGGCCTAGCTATGAAATAGTAACTTTCTGTAAGGTTTATGGCACTGCCTGAAATAAGCAAGTGCTGTGCCTTTCTAACAAAAAAGAAAAAGCAAGCAAAAAATAAAATATTCAGTGTTTATTCATGTCCATATTAAAAAAAATCAAGCATGAGTTCACCGCATGTACGCGTTTCGATCGCACGCTGCGCTCTTACTTATTGAATGTACCATAAATTAATATTGAACATTTTATTTTTTGCTTGCCTGGTATGCAATATTGTCTTCTTCTTTATTTAGTTGCATGTTACCTGTGGTCAGCAGGTGGAAGGGCGGCACACAAGCACTTTATTAACGGAGAAGCATTGAAAGCAGTGCATGGTGCAAATCTTTATTTTTTGCATAGCTCTACCTTTTTCCATGAGTAATTAAATGCATGTTAGCGTTACTGCGGCTTCACTTGCACATGGGACAAGACGGATGCAATCTGGAGTTATTAAACTTCCACCAATCTACCGGTTCTTACCTATTCATTGAGCAGGTGGTGACATATCACTGGAATATCCATTGACTACTTTTAACATGGCAATTATTCTGGCACTGCAGTTCTTAGTCCGATGTTTGGTCTAGTGATTGGTAATGTGCAGTCATGTAAGAAAACACTATTAATCTACAGATATGGGATTATTCTGCAGGATAATAGCCTTCTGAAGCTGTGTGGACACTGACCTGATATAGCTCCACTGCTGGGAGGAAATAAACTGATCGGTACAGCTTCAGTCACCGCTCTGTACAGTAACCATACAATGTTGAGTCGGCTGTCAGTCAGTGCCTGGTTGCTGTCACAGCCACTGTTCACTATACACAAAGCAGTGACCGAAAATTCGCCGGCTGCACCCCTGTGACTGAAACCCTGAGGCTGCTGCGAGGAAGAACGTTCATTTTTTCCTGACAGCAAGACTCTTAGCGAGTCGAAATGTGATTAACCTGCTCATTCGCCCCATAGCTGAAGGTTAATAGCATTATTTTTGTATGAAAAGTTCCCTTTAAGAGTATCGAAATAAAATTTGAATTTTATTTAAATAATTTTTTCCAGCATGAGACACACAAAACTTTGCAAATCGGTTTATTAGAGCATTTGTCTTTGCTCACTGCCATCATCTGTACGCATATATAAATGCTGCTAAACTCAGGCAAGTAGACTGGAGAAAAGAAGATGTTTTAGAGCCACTACAAACATATTTTTTTTTTCTTCTTTTTTTTTACAGGAATGAAATCCCATAGTTTGTGAAGTTTTTAATAACTTTCCATGCTGGCAAAAGTCTAATAAAAGAAATTAGTTTAGTTCTAGTTTAACCTTGTGCATTCATCAAAAATATGAAGGTGGTTGGAGCCAGTAAGTGCCCGCTCGGCACCGCGTCATAGAGACATCGCACTGTGACGTTAAACCTGCCGGCTGTGATGTCTGTTCACCTATATATGATGCATATTTTCTGCACTATTGATGGCTCCATTTGTTTGTTTTTTTGACCATTTGATTCCGCTATTCTAAGGGCCCTTTCACATCAGCGTTTTTTGAAAATTGCGGCAGATGCGGTGAAAAAACCGCATCTGCCGCAATTGCCGCATAACCGATGCACTTGCGGCGCGGTTGCGGTAATCCCCATAGAAAGTATAGGGGGACTTGCGGCAGGTGCGGCAAGTGCGGTTTTGCACTTGCGGCAGGTGCGGCAGCGAAAAAAACCGCGGCTGACCGCGGTTTTTTTCGCTGCCGCACCTGCCACAAGTGCAAAACCGCACTTGCCGCACCTGCCGCAAGTCCCCCTATACTTTCTATGGGGATTACCGCAACCGCGCCGCAAGTGCATCGGTTATGCGGCAATTGCGGCAGATGCGGTTTTTTCACGCATCTGCTGCAATTTTCAAAAAACGCTGATGTGAAAGGGCCTTAGATGATAGTTGAAGGTTTATACATATAAATGAACGGTCATGTCTTAGATGGGCATCTTTGGAACCCGCCACCATCTGTAGCACAGCGCCCTTGGTGATAGTAACCCTCGGTTAACATATCAGGAGTTCACCCTTGGGTGAATTTTTCTGATATCGATGGTGAATCTAAAGTTTCTGGCAGAGTTTCATTGACATTTTGTGGGTTTCTGTCTTCTTTTTTGTGCTCTTTCCCAAGATGGACCTTTTGCAGGAGTTTTATGAAACCACACTTGAAGCTCTTAAAGATGCGAAGAATGATCGGCTATGGTTTAAGACAAACACAAAGGTAATATACTAGATGGCCTTGTGATACAGATACCAGTGTACTAGGTAAAAGGCGAGGAAATACTTCACATGTGGCTTTATGCAGCATATTACCTTATTCTGAGAGATAAACTCACCTGAAGCTTTCTGTTGCAGCTTGGTAAATTGTATTTGGAACGTGAAGAGTTTGGAAAATTGCAGAAGATTTTACGCCAGCTACACCAGTCGTGTCAGGTAATGATTTTCTACTCTTCTGTCGCATTACTGTATGTTAAATATTCCTACTAAAGGGTTATTTTCAATCTTGGAAGTTTATCTTGTATCCTTGCCTGCTCTTGGGACCACCAATGATCTCGAGAACCGGGACTCTGATCAACCATTGATCCATTACTTATTAATGAGTAAATAAAAAGCGGCACTCACCGGTGGTGGTTTTCAGCTCCGATTATTTGCTCATCCTCAAGGAATGACGTGCGCAGGGAGAGGGAGTAGGAGGTGGCGAACGACGGCACGCCGTTTTGCGGTATTACCGCTTTCACGGGTGCTGTGCAAGTAATACCGCGAACTGGTGTGCCGTCGTCCGCTGCCTCCTATTCCATGTCCCCACGCACATGTCATTCCTTGAGGATGAGCAAATAATCGGAGCTGAAAACCACCACCGGTGAGTGCCGCATTTCACTTCTTCATTAATAAGTCATGCATTTATGGCTCACCTTAGCGTGCAACACTGGTTCCCAGGTGCTATACAAGTGATTACTGGGTTGAACCTAAAAAATTGGCCGCACGGGCTGAAAAAGTGGTGCAGTGTTCTGGTGCCCCGCTCTCTTTTCATTGATCCACTCACACAGCGGTGATCGATTATGTGAACTTCTGCTCTATTCATCCTTACTGGAGTGCCAAAGACCAGTCAAGCACAGCGCTGAGCAATCTGTGGTGTTCCCATTAAAAATTCATGGTGCAGCAGCAGACAGCCGACCAATGCTTCGTTCACAGTGGAAGAACCCTGGTTTTCAAGAATAGTCGGGGTGCCTCCAGTCACACCTCCAGCAGCCAAAATGTTATCCGCTATCCTATGGATAAGGGATAACTTTAAACTTGAGAATTCCCATTAAGAGTGTTGTCCGATGAATAAATATTACCTTCCTTTCTTAATTTATTCAAAACAAAGTCACACTTCCATTGAAATCACTTTTTAGAAAACTGCTGTCTTGTCTATATATTGCAATTACATGCTTGTTGTGGCGCCTACTGGTGTTCTTTCGGTTCTGTATCAGGACGTCCATCCAATGAGTCCAATGCTACTGGTAGGAAGCCGCAAGTATTATACTAATTATTACTGGGGAGTATGCACTGCAGCAGGAATCTTTGCCCCGGTCATATACAGGATTCATGCAACAACAATCATGGCAGTGCTGTGAGTGATGGTGCTGCTTTAGAACGATTCATGGTATTCTGTGTCCTCCAGTGAAACAGTAGAGAGAAGATAATTTTGATTACTCACCGTAAAATCTCTTTCTTGGAGCTTTCATTGTGGGATACAGCACCCGCCATTGTGTTGAGTTACGAGTTGTGTTTATTATGTTACTTCATTATGTTGTTGCCTCGCTGTTGCCTCTACTGCTTTCTCCTAATGTATTTTCTCCATGCCAATTGGTGGGTGTATACTGCTGAGAAGGGGTAACTTATCTTGCATTCTGTCAGCATCCTAGTGGCAGCATCATACACCCATGGTCTCCTATATCCTCCAATAAAAACTCTAAGAAAGAGATGATACAGTGAGTACGTAAATTTTTTTTTTGGCATAGTAGTTTTTGTAAGAAACATTTTATTATTTTTTTTTTATTGTTGTTAAAATGGGCAAAGCGTAAACCTACTGCTTAGGATAACGTAGTGCGAGCACATTAAAAAAGTATGTTTCCTGTCTGTTGCAGACTGACGATGGAGAGGATGATCTGAAGAAGGGAACGCAGCTGCTGGAGATCTACGCTTTGGAAATTCAAATGTACACGGCACAGAAAAATAACAAGAAGCTTAAAGCACTATATGAGCAGTCATTGCACATCAAATCTGCCATCCCTCACCCTCTCATTATGGGCGTGATCAGAGGTGAGATGAAGACATGGATTCTTAGAACATTTTGATTCAATTCTCTTTATTAATATTTAGGAGTTGCATGTTCTCATAGCAGGTCGTCTGAACTACAGGGTGGGCCATTTATATGGATACACCTAAATAAAATGGGCATAGTTGGTGATATCAACTTGCTGTTTGTGGCACATTAGTATATGGGAGTGGAAAAACTTTTCCAGATGGGTGGTGACCATGGCGGACATTTTGAAGTCGGCCATTTTGGATCCAACTTTTTTTTTTCAAAGTGAAGAGGGTCATGTGGCACATCAAACGTATTGAGAATTTCATAAAAAATCAATGGTGTGCTTGGTTTTAATGTAACTTTATTCTTTCATTAGTCATTTACAGATTTATGACCACAGCGCTCACGGTCCCTCCACCCCTACGATCGTTTCGCCTCACGCTTCTTCCTGGGGTGTGGAGGGACCGTGAGCGCTGGTCGGCTGAAAAACATCAGGTACGAGCAATAACTGTGTATCGGGATTTGTGGCCTGGAAGGAGACCTTTTGTACGGGAAAGAAGGTGTAGACTGTGAAATACATGGGGGTATTATATTGTTAGTGTAACCCTGGTCAATGGTGGAGCATAAAACAGAGTTGTAGTTATGCAAGACACGATCTATGGAATGTCCATTATGTTTGGGTAATGGTGTTGCCTGATAGAGAGAGCACTTTTAATGTATTTTGATGGTGGCAAGAGATCCTTGGTTATTTCTGTGTATAAAATTAATAAGTAATGTTACGGATTATGACACAGAAATGTTTTTAATATATGTTATTTGATGGTGTAGTATTGTGTAAAAAATCAGCTCGACCTGTCTGTTCATGTGTTCCCCCCAGAGGGAATGTTCTGAATAGATTATATTGAAATGAAATTTGATTAATAAAGTATTGAAAAAATTTTATTTCATGTTGAATCTTTCCTGGTGAAGGAAATAATACACCCGATCCTGCTGTTAAATCTTGAAATAGGAAAGGATATTTTTATATAGGGACTTTGTTTTAGATATCTGGATCATGTAGCAATTTGTAGAAAACCGTGTGCTATTTGTATAATGGTTCTAAACGAAGATCAAGGAGCGTTGGTTGGATTTATAATCAAAGTGGATTTATAATGTCAGTCTGCTCACGCACACAGCATTGATTGATTCAGCTGATAATACTGGCAGACAGACATAAGGGTATGTGCACATCAGTCGTTTCTGCATCTTTGCAGAACGACCGGGAACCGGTGTAGAATGCAGAACTGAGTTTTCTGAACTCGCCAGTGTCCCTGGTTTTGTTAGCGTTTTGCTAACGATTTGCGATCGGGTTACTAGCGTTTGTACAGTGTGTTCTTGGCGATTTCCCCGCGTTTTTCCTAGCGATTTCCAGACTGGTCTTTAGTGCACTTGTTCAGCTGGACCCGCTGGAAAAATGCTGAAATGAAGTCGCTTGCTCTATCTTTGACAACCGGTGGAAAACCGGTGAATAAACTGAAAACGACCAGAAAAAAACGTTCTAATGTAGACAGCGTTTTCTAAACTCCATTGACTAGCATGTTAATCCAGCTGGTGGCTAGGATTAACATAAATTAACATAAAACTCAGCGGAAACCGCCGACAGAAAACTTCCAAAAACAGCCCACAAAACTACTGATGTGCACATACCCTAATGGTGTCAATATCCTAAATCTATTCCTGAGTGAGTTTACTTTAAGCTACGGCTACGCATACTGCTACACAGTAGAAAATGTTTCCAAATGCATTGGATTTTCATTCAGATGCCATTCACTAAAGGTACCGTTACACAGGAGCGCGGTCGTTATGACATCGTTTTGACATCGTGCAGCTATCGTTGCACAACCCAGCGTAGATACTTGTTCACTGTTGTGAATAGGACAAGTCGTTAACGACATTGTTTCGCGTGTCACACACAACGATGCAGCAGGTTGGCTGATCGAGGATCGTTTTATTTGAGAACATGTTATCAAATCTGCGATCAACGATCCAACGATTTATTGTAATCATATCTTGAGTCACACGCAACGAAGTACTAACGATGTCATTTGAACAACTCCAAACCCATGACGTTTCAGGATATCGTTCACGATCTCGTACCGTTTAACAGGGCCTTTACTCTAAACTACAGTGCAAGTCACATGTGACTGCAATTTATCTGCGATTTTCTTTTATTGTTTGTTTTTTATTTACAGTAACATCACATATTGTGTGCAAAAGTTCTTGGTCACGCCACTTGTCTAAGAATTGCTGTTGCTCAACACAATACTTAGCAGCTATAATACAGATGGTACAATATTATGCTGTGCCACTGCATATAAAACTCCATAAGGGCTCGGACACACTCTGATACTTACATGCAAGTCTCTCTGACGAGACTCGGAAGAGACTGGAGCAGTGACCCTGAACGGCCTCTTCCTCTCTGGATGGGACTGTCAGCTGCTTGTGTTTTTGTTCTGCTTCACACTCCCTATCCAGAAAGGGAGAGACCGTTCAGGGTCACTGCTCCAGTCTCTTCCGAGTCTTGTCCGAGAGACTTGCATGTTAGTAGCAAAGTGTGTCCGAGCTCTAAGGGTATGTGCACACGTGAAGTATTTGCTGCATTCTTTATTTGTGAAGCTTTTATTGCACAGTTTTTGCAGAAAAACAGGAACATTTTGTAGTACCAGCAAAGTGAATGAAATTCCTGAAGTTTCAGGCACATGTTGCTTATTTTTTCCTTGCTGATTTGCACCATGTCAATTATTTCAGCGTTTTTTAAGTGTTTAATTTTTACCCATTCCAATGCATGGGAAAAATGTGCCATACTCTAAAACATTTTTTGGAGTTACTGATTTTTTTTTCGCTTTAAAAAAAGCCATGTTTCTGCATCCATTGATTGCCTTATTATATGTCCTCTAGGTTACTTTCAAATTGAATATTTGAGTCGAGCTCACCTGCTGCTACCACTGGACATACAGCACATTCATTTTACACTTTTACTCTGTTGGTTGGTAAATAGATACTGCCTAGAAAAAACAAGCATTAAAGAGGTATCCAGCAAAGAGTAAATGACACAGAATGAATGACCACATCCAGCTTGGTGGGAGTCCAGCAGTTGAGACCACCTCTGTTAGGCACCTTTCTCATCAGTGTTTATTTGAAATTTGCAGCAGGCTTGCCGTGGTCTGTCACGTAATAGCTCACATGCGGCAAGCTCCATTCATTCTCTATGGGACGTGCTGTTTTGCTGGATCTGGCAGATCCGGCACTTGCGGCAGCGCAAATAACCTGCTGCTAGCAGCGTTTTTTTTCCTTCACCACAAGTGCCGGATCTGACAAAACTGCAACTGGCACACCTGACCGCATGTTCCATAGAGAATGAATGGGGCTTGCTGCAAGTGAGCCATTAACCGTCAGAAGATAGCGCAGCCCAGTACGCAGCAGTCTGAAACCGACCAATCTACAAGGTATCATCTATGACGCCAAGTGTCTGAATAATCACTTTACTGCTCACCCACCTCAACTGATTTAGAGGTTTAACTTTGTTTTGTAAATATCATGGAAAAGCTCATTACCCAGAACTGCCTTGTGACATATTGATAATGCATTGTAAAGTCTTATCTGTGCATTAGAAGAAGGTGACTCTTTATGATAAAAATGTAATCTGGGAATTTGTGACTTTCACTGCCTACTTGTTCTATTTCACAATTGTGAAATATGTATAAGTACTGATTATATATACTGATTACTTGATGGAGAGCACTTAGAATTATACTGGGACAGTCCAAGAGAAAAGATAGGTTATTCAGTTGAAACCAGAAGTTTACATACACTATAGAAAAAGACACATATGCATGTTTTTCTCACTATCTGACATGAAATCAGAATAAACCTTTCCCGTTATAGCTCAGTTAGGATTACCATAATTTATTATTTGCCAAATGCCAGAATAATGACAGAGTGAATGTTTTAATGCATTTTTATGACTTTCTGCAAAGTAACAAGTTTGCATACATTTCATTAGTATTTGGTACCATTGCCCTTATACAGTGGGAAAAAAAGTATTTAATCAGCCACCAATTGTGCAAGTTCTCCCACTTAAAAAAAATGAGCAAGGCCTGTAAGTGACATCATAGGTGACCTCAACTATGAGAGACAAAATGAGAAAACAAATTCTGAAAATCACATTGTCTGATTCGAAAATAAATTTTTTTCAAACTTTGGTGTAAAATAAATATTGGATATCCTTCCGCAAGCTTCCATATGCAGCCACGACTCATTTTTATGTCCTAGCGGAGAGAAGGAGGTTGTCACTCAGGATTTTATGGTACATGGTTCCATCCTGTTGATGAAGTGTAGTCCTGTGCCCTTAGCAGAGTAAAACCCCCAAAACATAATGTTTCCACCACCATGCTTGACTGTGGGGATGGTGTTCTTTTGGGTAATTTGCAGCATTTCTCTTCCTCCAAACTCTGCAAGTTGAGTTAATGCCAAAGAGCTCAATTTTTGTCTTATCTAACCACAGCATCTTCTCCCAAATCACTCTCAGAATCACCAAGGTGTTCATTGGCAAACTTCAGATGGGCCTTCTAGAGCAGTGGGAATTTGCGGGCACTGCAGGATTTGAATCCATTACGACGTAATGTGTTATGAATGTTTTTTTTTGGTGACAGCGTTCCCAGCTGCCTTGAGATCATTAACACGTTCCCCATGTGTAGTTTTAAGCTGATCTCTCACCTTCCTCTGGATACTCCACGAGGTGAGATTTTTATGGAGCCCCAGTTCTATGTCGATTGACACTCATTTTTTATTTCTTCCATGTTCTTACTATTGCACCAACAATTGTCTCCTTCTCACCCAGCGTCTTACTTATGATTTTGTAGCCTATTCCAGCCTTGTGCAGATCTAGGACCTTTTCTCTGACATCCATAGAAAGCTTGTTGGGCTTGCCTCATCTGCCACTTAACAGCATTATATATATGTGTGACTGGAACCACACACCACCAATAAAAGAACCCAGAACATACTAATAGGGAATTTAGATTGTAAGCCCCAATAGGAACAGTGTTGATGATGTCCGTAAAGCGCTGCGGAATTATTGGTGCAATAAAAGTGAATAAATGTTATTGTAATTTAATTTAAACAGTGTTACAACATGGTCAAACGCATTGGTATCAGCCTAAGTAAAGAGAGACTCCTAGTGACTAGCATATATACAGTCATGGCCGAAAGTGTTGTCACCCTTGAAATTGTTGCAGAAAATCAAGTATTTCTCCCATAAACAATTGCTATTACACGTTTTGTCATGCACATGTTTATTTTCTTTGTTTGCATTGGAATAACACAAAATATAAAATGAGGGAAAAAAAGACAATTTGGACAGAATTTCACACAACTGAAAAAATAGGCGGGACACAATTGTTGACACCTTTACAAAATTAGGGGTAAACAATGTTTTTTCAAGCATGTGATGCTTATTCAAACTGCCTGTGACAAGTAACAGGTGTGGGCAATAGGAAAATCACACCAGTAACAAGGGGAGAAGTTGACTCATTTTATGTCTGTGTGTGCCACACTAAGCATAGAGAACAGAAAGAACTATCTGAGGACTAGAAAGCTAATGGTTTTTGAAAAATATCAACAGTCTCAAGGTTACAAGTCCATCTCCAGAGATCTTGATGTTCCTTTGTCCACGGTGCGCAACATAATAAAGAAGTTTTAAACTCATGGCACTGTATCTAATCTCCTTAAACGTTGACGGCAGATATAACTGATGAAAGGCTGGAGTGCAGGATAGTCTGGATGGTGGATAAGCAGACCCCGTCAAGTTCCAAAGAAATGCAAGCTGCCTTGCAGGCTCAGGGTGCATCAGTCAGATGATAGGGAAAATGGTGTCTCAACAGTCCGCGCTGCCACGATCATCCAATCCAAAGGTGATCCCTGAGGAAGGTGCCAGGAGGGCACCGAAACGTGTAGGAGGCAGGAGGAAATAAAGTATTTCGTGGAAGTTCCATCTTCACATGTTTTCTTTGGATTGGATGATCGTGGCAGCGCGGACTGTTGAGACACCATTTTCCCTATCATCTGATGTATCTCCACACTAGTGTGGATGGTGGAAGTCCTGCAGCGGCTATCTGGTAACGATCATAAAAAACGCCTTCAAGCCAGTTGTGGGTTACACAACTGCCCCAGGTGAGTGAATCCCTATTTTCACCGCTCACATACTTAGTGCCACATTGATAGGGCACTATTGCGCCTCTTGTTCCCCCTCCTTTTTTAGCTTAATACAGGGTGCATCAGTATCAGCTTAAACTATCCATCCACATTTGAATGAAATTAAATGTTATCGACCCAGGAAGACCCCACTAAAGACACAGAGACATGAAAATGGTAGAGAGCAGTTTTCCGAATTGTATGTTAAAAAGACAAATATCGTTCTGGGAAAGCGTTTTGTAGACTGGTATGACCAAGATAGGCCAGGGTCACACATGATCTCCGTTTTTGACTTGGACAAAAAAAAGGGCACAAATTATCCCAAAAACGGTCCAAAAACGCAAATGCATTAATGGATGGTGCACTTAAGTGCCACTTCGTTTTTCTAAAACGCATGCATTTTTGTTCAACATCCAAAAAAACGCTGCTAGCGTACAGTGAATAAACACATGCTTTTTTTTTTTTTTTTAACATGGGGCCCTATGGGAAACGCATGCGTTAACGCATGGTACATATAGGCACCATGCTTTAACGCATATGTGTTATTGATGAAAAAACCACTAAGTTCAAAAAACGTCCAGGAGCTCAGGAGACACAATTGGCACCCTAAATTTAACGGATCTGTTCTTCGAAAGCCTCAAAAAAGCGTATTGGTATGTGTGACCCCAGCCATAGAGCTTTTTGGTAAAGCACATCATTCTACTGTTGACTGGAAGACTGAGGCCTACAAAGAAAAGAACACAATACCTTCAATTATATCGGGGAGGTGCAAAGATGTTTTGGAGATGATTTCCTGCCTCTGTTACTGGATGTTTTGACTGTGCAAGTCATAATGAAATCTGAAGATTACCAAAGGATTTTGGGTTGCAATGTAGAGGCCCAGTGTGAGAAAAGCTGGGTTTGTGTCCTTTGGGGTCACTGTCCAGATGGAAAACCTATGACAAACATACTTCAAGAAGCACTCAGAAATGGATGGAAACAAAGCGCTGGAGAGTTCTGAAGTGGAAGCAATGAGTCCAGATCTAAATCCCATTCAACACCTGTGGAGAGATCTTAATATTGCTGTTGGGAGAAGGCACTTTCAAATATGAGAGACCTGGAGCAGTTAGTAAAAGAAGCGTGGTCCAAAATTCCAGCTGAGAGGTATAAGAAGCTTATAGATGGAAGTGATTGATTTCAGTTATTTATTCAATAGGATGTGCAACCAAATATTAAGTTGAGGGTACAAATAACTTTGTCCGGCCCATTTTGGGGGTTTTATGTGAAATTATGTCCAATTTGCCTTTTTGTTCTCTCTTTTTATTTATTTATTTTTTGTGTTGTCCAATACACACAATGGAAATAAATATGAATATGACAAAACATGTGTAACTGCAAACATATTTTCTGAAACAATTTCAAGGATGTGTCCACACTTATGGCCGTGACTGTATATTATATGCTGCATGTGACATGTACTTATTCTAGGGACTATTGGTATTAATAACTTCATGAATAAACTGATAGCATTCTTTGACACCACTATACTGGCATAAAAGTCTTTGAAAGTCAAAAATGTTGGCAAAAGTCACGACTGCTTCAGTTTTGGAACCCTTGGCACCCAAAGCCATTTTCCAAAGTTGGTGGAGCGTGGACCGGGCAGGATTTTGTGGCGTGGTGGGCTCCTCCTATCCAACGATCCTGATTCACGAGTAGGCACACGAGGTGCACAAGCCAAGAGTGTCAGACTCCAGGACATCTCACCAAGACCGACACCTTAATATATGTGGCCTTAGCCTTTTTTTGCTGTCACCATATCTTATCCTAAACTCTGAATAAAGCCAATAAGGCAAAGCGCTTGTGAAGCAACATGGATTGTTAAGTGATGAACAGTGTTATTTTCTGATACCTCTTGATAAACTGATATTATTTTGCTTAATTTTTGTATTCGGTTTCCTCATCTATATAGGGATTGACATGAATGAATAACCTTTTCTCTTTTAGAATGTGGAGGGAAGATGCACCTAAGGGAAGGAGAGTTTGAGAAGGCCACACAGATTTCTTTGAAGCTTTTAAAAATTATGATGAATCTGGAAGCCCAAGAAGAACAACGTGCTTGAAATACCTGGTCCTGGCAAACATGCTTATGAAGTCTGGTATAAACCCATTTGACTCTCAGGAGGTATAACTTTTTCTCTATGGTGGGTAGGATATTGATGTTACTTGGCTATAATCTTTCTTCTTTTTCTTCCCTTTAGGCTAAACCTTACAAAAATGATCCTGAAATTCTAGCAATGACAAATTTAGTAAGGTAAGCTATTGCTGTGTGTTGCTACTCATAATAATGACCATGTGCTTTGGTCCCGGCCAGTCCCCATGTAAGAACCTTTAAAAAGTTATCCACCATAACTAAAGCCTAATGTGTAATACGCCATTAGATGTCAGCACAGTTCTCTCTATGGAGCAGGTAGGCGGTGAGGGCCATCCCACATTACACTATATCACTAGGCCCGAGACCTATGCATATGTTTGTATAGTACACCGTATAAGACACCTCGGATTATAAGATGCACCCCAAATTTGGTGAAGGAAAAGAGAAAATTTTTTTATTGTTAAATGGTGTCCATCTTATAATCCCAATATAAGTCCCCCTCATCTTGGTGTGAGTGTGTATATATGTATGTATATATGTATGTGTATGTATGTATAAGTATATATGTATGTATAGTGTATGTATGTATATATATATATATATATATATATATATATATATATATATATATATATATATATATATATATACATACACACATACATACATATATACAGTACAGACCAAAAGTTTGGATACACCTCATTCAAAGAGTGTTCTGTATTTTCATGACTATGAAAATAGTAGATTCACACTGAAAGCATCAAAACTATGAATTAACACATGTGGAATTATATACTTAACAAAAAAGTGTGAAACAACTGAAAATATGTCTTATATTCTAGGTTCTTCAAAGTAGCCACCTTTTGCTTTGATTACTGCTTTGCACACTCTTGGCATTCTCTTGATGAGCTTCAAAGCATCAAAGCACCCTCACACCATCACACCTCCTCCTCCATGCTTCACGGTGTGAACCAGGCATGTAGAGTCCATCCGTTCATCTTTTCTGCGTCGCACAAAGACACAGTGGTTGGAACCAAAATTCTCAAATTTGGACTCAGCAGACCAAAGCACAGATTTCCACTGGCCTAATGTCCATTCCTTGTGTTCTTTAGCCCAAACAAGTCTCTTCTGCTTGTTGCCTGTCCTTAGCATTGGTTTCCTAGCAGCTATTTTAAGTGCTTGAACTCTGTGTGGCATTGACCTAGTCTCTAATCTGAGCTGCTGTTAACCTGCGATTTCTGAGGCTGGTTACTCGGATGAACTTATCCTCCGCAGCAGAGGTGACTCTTGGTCTTCCTTTCCTGTGGCGGTCCTCATGTGAGCCAGTTTCTTTGTAGTGCTTGATGGTTTTTTCAACTGCACTTGGGGACACTTTCAAAGTTTGCCCAATTTTTCAGACTGACTGACCTTCATTTCTTAAAGTAATGATGGCTACTCCTTTTTCTTTACTTAGCTGCTTTTTTCTTGCCATAATACAAATTCTAACAGTCTATTCAGTAGGACTATCAGCTATGTATCCACCAGACTTCTGCACAACACAACTGATGGTCCCAACCCCATTTATAAGGCAAGAAATCCCACTTCTTAAACCTGACAGGGCACACCTGTGAAGTGAAAACCATTCCCGGTGACTACCTCATGAACTGATGGACTCTACATGTCTGGTTCACACTGTAAAGCATGGAGGAGGAGGTGTGATGGTGTGGGGGTGTTTTGCTGCTTTGAAGCTCATCAAGAGAATGCCAAGAGTGTGCAAAGCAGTAATCAAAGCAAAAGGTGGCTACTTAGAAGAACCTAGAATATAAGACATATTTTCAGTTGTTTTTTGTTAAGTATATAATTCCACATGTGTTAATTCGTAGTTTTGATGCCTTCAGTGTGAATCTACAATTTTCATAGTCATGAAAATATAGGAAAACTCTTCGAATGAGAAGGTGTGTCCAGACTTTTGGTCTGTACTGTGTATGTATGTATGTATATATATAATATATAATCAACCCGTAAGTTTTTAAATTTTTTCCTCCAAAACTGGCACCAGTTCACATTGTGTCTGTGAGTGCTGTGCAGTTTTTTTCTGTTTTGTGTATAACGAATGGAGAATCTGGCTCCATGACTGCAACTTGCACCCTCATCACCCACAGGTGGTCTTAGGTTGAGATGGTGTCCACCCACTTAAGAGTGGGATAGGGAGGAAAAGGAGGGCAGGGATATCAGCGTTAGGACTCATCAGACCTGGGGTCGCCTTGTCGCGGCTGATGAGCAAACGGACATTGGCCAATGTGCGTCCCAAGAGCCCCAAGAAAATAAAAAAAATAAGATTTTTGAGTTTTTAAAAAAAAAACAAAAAAAAAAACTTAAGTTTTAACATTTTTTCCTCAAATATATACTGCTTGTTAGCATATTTGCACATTGGTAGTAGCTGAGTGCTGCAGAGAATTGTTTTCTTGTTATTTGACCCAGTGTCCCCGCTGATATAAAAAATATCCATCCCGGTACATGGCCTGCCCATCCTGGATTTGGCCACCTTATCCTGGATTTGGCCCCCCCATCCTGGATAAGGGTCCCCTTATCCTGGTACATGCCCCCTCTCTATCCTGCATATGCTCCCCCATCCTGCATATAGGGCCCCCCTTTTTTATATGGCCCACTTATCCTGGTTATGGCCTCCTTATTATGGTACATGGTCCCCCTATCCTGAATACGGCACCCTCATCCTAATACATGGCTCCCACTATCCTGCATATGCCCCCACCCCCCTTCCCTTCCTGCTGCCGTTAATAAACGACTGATAACTTACCCCCCGCTGCTCCCTGCCTGCTGCATTGCCGCCATCTTCCTGTGTCTGTGCTCAGCATCCAATCATGTGACCGGAGCACACAGAAATGATGTCACTGTGCTGTGCCGGTCACATGATCGGACGCTGAGCACAGACACAGGAAGGCGTTGGCGATGTTGCAGGCAGGGTGCGACGGAGGGTAAGTTATCAGTTTTTTATTATTTTAGTGTGTGCGCTAGCAGGGTGGCATTTAGAGTGATGAGAGGCCATATCCAGGATGGGGAATGAGTGCAGCCTCATATAATAAGTGCCGCTTCCAGCACCCACATCTTAGCGCGGGGTTCAGCACTGAGGTGATAGTGGGATGCAGTGCATATTATACGAACATAATGAGCGGGGGCATGTGACCACGGGCTGCCTCTGACCATAAACTTTGCACCAAATACTCTTAAATCATATGGCTGATTTTTAAAATAAGATCAAACTCTGATTCATATTCACCTGCTGACAGATTCTCCTTAAGGTTACCAGTAACTATGAGAAACACCTGAATAGATTGTCTAAATTTTGTGATCTTTTGGTGTTAACAGTGGAAGTTTATGCCATTAATATGCAGTATATTATACCTCCATCCATGACTAAACACAAGTCTGTGTTTCCACAACACTTGTTTGTTAGCACTAAAATGTACTGGCTTGTCAGGCCACATGGAGCTTCTAAACTGTTTAGATTTTTGAATACTGTTACATTCCTAATTTCCCTGGTAAGGACAAAAACTGGTTTCAAATTTTTTGATTAAATGTAAACAGTCACCTGCAAAAATGCTTTTTACAGATATATTGATAATTAAAAAATAAATACGGTAATAACTTTTTCACATGTTACTGGAGAAGCGGCTACAGGGAGAAAATGAAGTTCTGTTCTCCCTTCAGCTGCGTCTCTTCCAGTCATTGCTCTGACTTCATACACTATAGAGCACCCTGTCAGTGAAGTTGCAGGGGTAGCACTCTCATTGTGGTGTAATTAATGCAGTGCCCTGTACCCTCGATGACTGGAAGACAGTAGCTGCAGGGATAATGTGTAACTTCCTTTTCGCCCAGTGTCTGCTCTTCTAGTGATCCAGTCATGCATGATTTAAATGCGAATTACCTGCAGATTACCGTATATACTCGCATATAAGCCGAGTTTTTCAGCCCAAAATTTGGGCTGAAAAGTCCCCCCTCGGCTTATACGCGAGTATACAGTATATATACATATATATACATCATATATGTATATATACAGCAGCAGCCCCGGAGGTATACAGGCCCCCCCATCAAGCTCCAGGGCCCCCCCCTTGTGCGGCAGCCTGTAAAGTAAAATCATACTTGCCAGTGTCCTGTCGCGCCGTCCGCAGCTTGCCGACATGACGATCCCGGGCTTCATTCCGCGTCTTCCGCATTCCTTTAGTCGCGGGCAATGACGTCATTGCCCGCGACTACAGGAAGTCGGAAGCCGGAAGACGCTGAATGAAGCCCGGGATCGTCATGTCGGCAAGCTGCGGACGGCGCGACAGGACACTGGTAAGTATGATTTTACTTTACAGGCTGCCGCGCAAGGGGGGGCCCTGGAGCTTGATGGGGGGGCCTGTATACCTCCGGGGCTGCGGCTGTATACAGCCCTGGGGCTGCGGCTGTATACAGCCCTGGGGCTGCGGCTGTATACAGCCCTGGGGCTGCGGCTGTATACAGCCCTGGGGCTGCGGCTGTATACAGCCCTGGGGCTGCGGCTGTATACTACCACTGGGGCTGCGGCTGTATACTACCTCTGGGGCTGCATATACCCCTGGGGCTGCATATACCTCTGGGGCTGCATATACCTCTGGGGCTGCATATACCTCTGGGGCTGCATATACCTCTGGGGCTGCATATACCTCTGGGGCTGCTGTATACTACCACTGGGGCTGCTGCTGTATACCTCACTGCTGGAGGTTGTATACCTGTGCTGGAGTCCACCCTCGGCTTATACGTGAGTCAATAAGTTTTCCCAGTTTTTGGGGGCAAAAGTAGGGGGGTCGGCTTATACACGGGTCGGCTTATACACGAGTATATACGGTAATACAATTGCTTCAGATATATAGCATTTCTGTATGTGACTGTTTCCCTTTCACCACTGTAACATCCTGTTCATATAACTACTTAAGTCTCTAATTTGGGAAGTTTCTGACGTATACCTGTCAGCAGTAGCTGTGAGAGCTTCTCCCAGGGTACAAGCCATGCTTAGATCTATGGGTCTGATGTGAATAGAGCCCAACATGTAGAACATGCTTAAAGATGATTGATCTGGTTTATTGTTTGGCATAATGTGTTGACGTGTCGGAATATTACACAGTGGGATCTCTAGGGTTTCCACCAGATTTCTGAAGCTATGTTCCTGGTTAAATACCTATTGTGCTGCCAATTTTCACATTATCAGCTAAAGTTTCTAGATTGGAAAAACCAAGTGTGACGGATAAAACATTGGGCTAGAAGCCACAGGAATTGTTACTAATTTTGATGTACATACAAAGTAACGTTTTAAATATTCTTTCTTTTTATCCAGTGCCTATCAAAATAATGACATCACTGAGTTTGAAAAAATTCTGAAAACAAATCACAGCAACATCATGGATGACCCCTTTATAAGGGAGCATATTGAAGGTGAGCCGCTCAGTATTTTGTATAAATATCGAGCTTTTCCCGGGCTATTCAATGTGCAGGCTTTATTTAGAGGAAAAAGCATAAGGTGACATCTTACATGGGGCACATTAATGTTAGCAAGAATTGTGAGCTACTCCCTGCTAAGGTTTATCAGTACAGATAGGACCGAAGCTCATTGACCAACCGTATTGTTCAGTATTCAATTGATTTTTTTGTAGGACCAAGATAATGCTTTATTTCAATCAATCATCTTCCATACATATTGTCCAGGGCATCAATGAAGGCTTATTCCCACTTCATGGTAGAAGTGGTATAATTTCCATCCAGGCACCAATCACATACAGTGGAGCCACAGGAAGAGCCGAAAGGATCTGATTTGTTGTTTCTATACTCTCCCATTAATTTGTAAGGGGCAGTAGAGCTCCGCTGCTCTCGGCTGTTTCCAAAGCTCCACAGTCTGTGATTGGTACCTGGATAGAGTTGTTACCATCCCTGCCATAAAGGGCGAGATTGGAATAACCCTTTAAGATGCTTTTTTGAAAATGTAACTCTACAATTCTAATACGGAAAGTCATTGGGCAAATATAAGTATTTCAGCCCAATGACTTTCATCAGGAGGCTGGAGCTGCTCCTGGAAAAGAACGTCATAAAGAGGCTGGGGCTGCTCCTGAAACAGGGCGTCATCAGGAGGCTAAGGCTGCTCCTGAAACAGGACATCATCAGCAGGCTGGGGATCCCTCTGAAACAGCATGTCATCAGGAGGCTAGGGCTGCTCCTGGAAGAGAACGTCATAAAGAGGCTGGGGCTGCTCCTGAAACAGGGCGTCATCAGGAGGCTAGGGCTACTCCTGAAAAAGCATGTCATCAGGAGGCTGGAGCTGCTCCTGAAACACAGCGTCATCAGGAGGCTTGGGCTACCCCTGAAACAGGACGTTATCAGGAAGTTGGGGCTGCTCCTGAAACAGGATGTCGTCAGCAGGCTGGGGCTCCCTCTGAAACAGGATGTCGTCAGGAGGCTGGGGCTCCCTCTGAAACAGGATGTCGTCAGGAGGCTTGGGCTACCCTGAAGCAGGACGTTATCAGGAAGTTGGGGCTCCCTCTGAAACAGGATGTCGTCAGGAGGCTGGGGCTCCCTCTGAAACAGGATGTTGTCAGCAGGCTGGGGCTCCCTCTGAAACAGGATGTCGTCAGGAGGCTTGGGCTACCCCTGAAACAGGACGTTATCAGGAAGTTGGGGCTCCCTCTGAAACAGGATGTCGTCAGGAGGCTGGGGCTCCCTCTGAAACAGGATGTTGTCAGCAGGCTGGGGCTCCCTCTGAAACAGGATGTTGTCAGGAGGCTGGGGTTCCTCCTGAAATAGGTCGACCTAATGGGACAGTGCTGCAGTTACAGGACATCGTCATCTCACAGCTTCTAGCACCAACCTCAAATGAATCCTCATCAGAGGGTGATGATAGAAGTAGTCAGTGACACCAGCGCTGTTCCCTGAGAACGATTAGTTTTGAGGGCAATGCTAGAATCTGTGGGATGACTCTGGTGGGATGACGCTGCTTTTATCTCTGCCCTCTACTGATGTCTTTCAAAGTTAGAAGCTGCAGGAGAGATAGAAGCAGAGTGCTGGTGCTTCATATTCATATATTCCAAAGCGCCTACTACCATGGGTCCAGGACGCCTTAAGAGGGTGGTGATGCAATAAACTGTAGTAAGTAACTGCAGCCCCACCCCTTAATGACCGCTTATTTTATGAGGGGCGATAGACCTGAAAAGCCCATTAGGGATTAACTGGGTGGTGAGAAGTGTAGGGTATTATGTAATAAAGATAATTACAAACTTAGGTAGAGTGTAGTGTAAAAAAGAATATTAAAGAGAACCAGCAGTGATCAGCTTTCAGTCATTGGCATAACGCCTTCGCGGTTTCAGTCACTGCTCAGTATTCAGTAACCGCACCCCCGCCACTGACTAGATCAAGCTTTAATGCAGGGCCGGCTGTCAGTCACTGCCAGGGGTGCGGTTACAGCGGACGCACACTATACACAGTGTATGCACCAGGCTATTAAACTGCAGATTAACCCCATGTCTGCAGGTTAATAGCGTTTTTTACATGACAGGTTTCCTCTGAGGAAGGACATTTAATGTGCATAACCAACCTTCTAATGATCATATTGTAAAGTTTGATCTCATCTTTCTTACAGAGCTTTTAAGAAACATCAGAACACAAGTGCTTATAAAATTAATTAAGCCTTATACAAGAATACATATTCCTTTTATTTCTAAGGTAAGGATTCTTATTATTTACTGTAAAACTTGTATTTCTGCAGACATTATAGGCGAGGTGACATGTTTTTTTTTAATACTATGTTACTAGGGTATTTTCACATTTTATTGTATAAATGGATTGCTTAGCAAAAGACAGGCATGTAATAATTTCCAGTCCTTTGGGCTTCTTATGTGACATTTTAGTGTGGTCCACAGCGATTTTTTGCTGTCTGCTGTGGAGAAACCTGAAGCATTACTTTCAATTTCTTTTCACCCTTCGTTCATGTATGAGAGTCTTGCGATGTCTTAATTCATTGAGTGTCCAAATTTCAAGCTTCTTTTTTCATGCAGCGCATATTACATTACCTTAAGTAGCCAGCGCACATGATCACCGGCTGCAACCATGGGCAATAATGCGTGTGCGTATTCACTACTACCTAAGCATCATTTTTGGCATAGGAACCAGTGAATATCCCGGCGACTAACGATTTAACACTCCTCCCCATCGCTCCCCTGCAGCACCGCAGCTTCCTTCTGTCGGCTTGTCCCGGCATCTGATCGTGTGTGCGGCACGGGACAGTGATGTCACCACTCTCATGATCAGCTACCAGCAAAAGGTAGGATGACGCCGCGGTGCTGCAGGAAGAGCGATGGGGAGGCGAGTTAAGTAATTTATTTTTTTTGTGTGCACCAGGAAGGGGGGCATGTACCAGGTTAGGGTGGTGGCCATGTACCAGCATGGAGGGGGTTATGTACCAGGATGGGGCGCTATGTACCAGCATATGGGGGGCATATACTAGGATGGAGGATTATATACCACCATGGGGGCCTATGTACCAGGATGGGAAGCTATATACCAGGATAGTGGGCTTCTGCATTTCACACATCAAAGCTTATACTTGAGTCAATACGTTTTCCCAGTTTTTAGTGGTAAAATTAGGGCCCTCTGCTTATATTCAGGTTGGCTTATACTCTAGTATATACAGTACTCTTATACTGTGCACATATTCTTGTAGTTGTCCTATACAATTGCTTCTTTGTGTGTTCCCTAAATGACTGGTTAACGCAAGGTGTCGATCTTCATGATGGGAGCAGAAGAAGCGGTCACCAACAAAATGAATATTCTGCTACTAATAATGGTCTTACGGACCCTGCTAGGAAATGTATAAATTCTTGTCCTCTTGGTAAAGACCATAAAAATCTGCACTAAACAAAAATTCCTACATGAAACCATGTGGTGGATTTTAAAAATGCAAAAAAAAAACACCAAAATACTAAATGTTAAGAGCAGCAGGAACCAATGACGTAAAATTTCCAATGTATCCACTCTCAACCTGTTGATAGATCCCCTTTAAACTGGTTTCCAACATGGCCAATTTCTATTTTTGCCTTTTCATTTTTTTCCTTCCAAGAGCAATAACATTTGTTTTCCTGCCCATGTAAACATATGAAGGCTTGTTTTTTGTGTGAGGAGTTGTACTTTTGGATGACGCCATTCATTTTACAAGATAGTGGGTTGGAAAACAAGAACAAAATTCTAAGCGTAGTGAAATTGCAGAACAAAATGCTATTCTGACATTGTTTTAATGGGGTACAATGTGTGGTAAAAATGATCTTGCGATATGATCCTCCTCGTAAATACAAGCCGGGCTGTGGAGGCGGTATGCCAAACATCTGACTCCACGACGCCGTCTCCTTCATATATGGCTCATGTTTAAGTGATAAATTTATTGTACAATTGGAACATCAGGCTATTAATCATTTTTAAGATACAATAATCAAGATATTTAGATAAAACATAATAATCAGCATATTCTGCACTGAACTACTGTACTCAATATATTATATATTTTAGGAGTTGGTCCATTTTATCTTTTGCAGGGCGAAACAATTCTGTTATTGAAACCATTTTGGCCCACACGACATTTTGATGGCTTCTTATAGCATTTCTGGTTGTGTTGCAAAAAAAAACCTGCAATTTAGTTTTTTTTAATTTTTTTTTCCTGTTTATAGTGTTTACCGATTATTCTAAATTTTCATAGATCGGTATAGCAAACAGCCTGCAGGGTGCACCCTTTGCCTAGGAAGTCAGCCTTCTCTGAATTGGCCATTATCCTTGGCAAGGAGCAGTGCAATATAGAATAAGAAATCCCTCTTTTCTAGAAAATGTAGAGGATTTGTAAGAAAAGCGTAAATTACGATCCAGCGTTGATAGGTTACAATTGCATTTATTTAATAAGATCAGACAACCTTTTTAAGAGGCTGCATTGGGAGCAGTTTTCTGATACATGACTATTATCCTAACGCATCCCAACAGCAAATGTGCTGAAGGCCTTTGTCACAGCTCGTGGCCTTCATATAGGATGCCATTTAAGGTAGCTATACATAATTCAGTTGCGGTTAGGTTTGATTACGTGGTAAGCAGGGCTGTGGAGTCGGTACGTCAAACTACCGACTCCAACTCAGACTCCTGAATTTTCCAGACTCCGACCCCAACTTTACAGCCCTGATTAAGCAGCTGTCTTGTACAGTCCCTGACAAAAGTTATGTCGCTTTTCCGTGTTAGGTAAATAAAAGCTTATAACCTGCCGTTAAATTCATCCATTTCTTTTATAAATTACTCTTTTGAAAGCTAAAACCCTCCGAAATATGGTTTAGGTTAAGAAAATAAATTGGCATCAATGCTAAAATATTGATCATTTAATGAACACAGAATGGTCAGATTTTGGCAAGACAAAAGTTTTGTCGCCCACAGAAAATAATGTGATTTTCAAACAAATAATTAACTTAAAATACAAATATATGTTGCATAACATTGGTGAATGAATTTGTGGTACTATTAAGAGTCATATTTAATATTTTGTTTGACTTCCATGAGCTTGAAGGACTGCATCCATGCGGTTCAACAATGATTCATACAATTTATCAATGAAGTCATCAGGAATAGCAAAGAATGCAGTCTTACATGTCTCCCAGAGTTCATCTAGATTCTTTGGTTTTGTCTTCCAAGCTTCCTCTTTCATCCTACCCCAAACATGCTCAATGATGTTAATGTCTGGTGACTGGGCTAACCAGTCCTTGAGCACCTTGTTCTTTTTTGCCTGGAGGAACTTTGTCGTAGAGATGAATGTATGAGATGGAGCACCATCCTGCTGCAGAATTTGACCTCTTTTATGATTTGGAATGTAAGAGGTAGCTAATGTCTTGATGTTTTAGGCTATTGATATTGCCTTCCACCTTGCAAATGTTTCGCACACCCCAATACTGAATGTAACCCCAGACCATGATCTTTCCACCACCAAATTTAACAGTTTTCTGGGTGTATTTTGGTTCCATATGGGCTCCAGTAGGTCTCCTGCAGTATTTGCAGCGGCTGTGGTGTAATTCTACTGAATATTCATCAGAGAAATCCACCTTCTGCTACTTTTCCAGCATCCATCTGATTAGCAGGCTGTGGGACTTTGCAAATGCCACACGTTTTTTTATTTGCCTTTTGTTTAGTGCTGACTTCTGGGCACTGATTCGACCGTGGAGGCCATTTCAAGACAGATTCCTACAAACTGTTCAGGTGACCAGGCCTGTTGGCACCTTGCTTAAGTGGAAGAGGGGCTTGCTTTGGATTTTCTAACCAACAAACGTTCCTCCTGAGCAGTTGTCTTGCGGGGTCTGCCGGACCTGGGCTTGTCAAACACATCTCCAGTCTCTTCAAATCTTTTTTAAATTCTTTGTACTTGACGCTGAGACACATTAAAGGTGCCAGCCACCATGCAGTGGATCTGGTCTTCAGCCTCTTGATAATCAAGGCTTTGGTCGCAGGGTGGATTTTTGGCATGTTGTCAGAGCTCAAATTGCAGTTCAAGTGAATGTCTGGGGTGCTGGGTTTCTTTTTAGACACACCCACTAATTAACCGATCATTTACTGAGCACAAGTGAGGATGTAAACTAGGATTTGGTGCATTATATGACCAGGTGACAAAACGTTTGTCTTGCCAAAATCTGACCATTCTACGTTCATTAAATGATCAAAATTTCAGCATTGATGCCAATTTATTTTCTGATCATCATAATGGGAGACCCAGACAATGGGGTTTAGGGCACTGCCCTCCGGAGGCCACACTAGGTACTACAAGCTTGTAGTAACCGCCCCCTCCGCTTATAAACCCCTACCGCGGGAGATATCCTCAGTTTTAAACTTAGTGTGCTCGGAGGATCACACGCTTTGCTTGCACATCACAGCATTCTCTCAGCTCACGTGATGGCGTATGAAGACAAGGTAGGTCCCGGTCGGGGACCTCCGGCAGTCTCCCTGTTCACCCTTGGGGAACACGCAGGTTGAGGTACCGGAGGGCCTAGAGCCTGGACATGTTGTGTCCTCCCGGTACGCTGCCGCGCTCCTTCCCATCCTTCCTTGGGGGCTCTGGGAAGTGGGAGTCAGGAGCCTTGCACAGCTCCGCTCCGTCCGAGGCCTCCCTAAATGGTGCTTACAGACCGGACTGGAGCCAGCCCAGTCCGAGGCCTCCCTAAATGGTGCTTACAGACCGGACCGGCACTGAGGTACCCTGTGTATCTCCGGTGTGCCTGGGGGTAGTGTCTGGACCTTATGTGTCTGACACTCAGACCGCGCGCAACCCTCGGGTCCGCGGTTCTGGCGGTGTACCCTGTGCTGGGGTCACCTTGGCTGACCGCCCTGTGGGTCACAGGGGCTGCGGCTGTGGGCTACAGATTTTTTGTCTGCAGCCCGGGGTATAGTGTTGTCACGATACCTCCCGCGCTGCGGGCTCCGGCACCAGATCACTAAGATGGCTGCCTGGAGAGATGAGGTGCAGCCCAGGGGATGACGTCATCGCTGGGCGTGTGTGTGTGCTTCCCGTGTGTTTTAGGCGCCGCCCATAGCATGTCCAGCGGCGGCCATTTTCCCCTCACTTCCCTACTGGAATTGATTGAGTGCACTACGGCACTTCTGGGGAGACCGGTTATAACCCTCGCGGAGGCCACACACACACTGCTCCTCTCCACCGCATCGAAAGCGGTCGGTAAGCCACCGGTGTACCGGTTTTCTGATTGGCTTATTTTCCCCGGCTGCGGGTATGTCCTCAGCAAGGAAAAGTGCTGCTAAGGCAGCCAGTACCACCACTACCTGTGCTACATGCAACGGGACGCTGGTTGGGGGGTCCTGCAATAACTGCGGACGCCCAGATGCCCGGTCTGATACTGCAGAGACTGCAGCTCCGGTGCTGTACCCTGAGGTCAGGTGATCCCAGGGCCATGGGAAACACAGAATAAGATTAACGAATCTGTGTTGTCCAAACTGTCCTCCATGTCGCAATCCCTGGAGGCACTAACGAGGAGGCTGGAAAGCCCAGCTGCTCCTTCAAGTTACCCCCGGGTGTCTCCCTTGTCAACTGCGAGACCCCTTAAGCGGGCTCGCCGAGATGATTCACCCGAGATCCAGGCTCTCTCTGAGGAGGAGCGTCACTCTGATGGTGACGAGGATGATGGGGGTTCAATACTTGAGTCGGTGTCCGAACCACCAGACGGGGTGGAGGATCTGGTATCCTCCATCAACGAGACTCTGCATCTCGTAGCACCCCCTGAGGAGGTGGAACTCCACCCGAAGGAGGTGTATCAATGGTTGCAGCCGGAGGCTCGACCATGTGGCTCCTTTATGGACCACACTAATTTTGGAAGGGTGGTCAGAGCTCCCAGGATTCATCCTGGGCGGCGTTATGTCCCAAAGCTAAGGACACTCGTTTTCCCTTCCCTCAGGAGGTGCTTCAGGAGTGGTCGCAGTCCCCAAAGGTGGACGCTTCCATGACCAGGATTGCTGCACGCTCCCTTTTCTCTGCCTCTGATAGCTCCTCCTTAAAGGACGCAACGGATAGACAGGTCGAACAACTCGCCAAGTCTTCTTATGAGGCTGTGGGGTCTTCATTTGCCCCTAATTTTGCCATGGTCTGGACCCTGCAGGCGATCACCGCCTGTTTGGATGGTGTCACTGACCTGGCGGGGTCCAATTCAGAGGTCCTGGCGCTTATCGATAGGGCAAGAGCCTATGCGGATTACAGCGACCTTGGAGACTGCCAGTCGCTCTGCTGTGGCTTCGGCCAATGCGATAGCGATACGCAGGTTGTTGTGGCTGCGTCTATGGGACTCAGATGCCACGTCAAAGAAGATTTTGCAAAGTCTTCCTTTCTCTGGTGACAGGCTGTTTGGAACCGAGCTGGATAAACTGATAAAGGATTCTGCGGAGTCCAAGATCCCACAGAATAAGCCTAAGCCACGGTATACGGTTAAAAGGAACCCTAAACAGTGGTCCTTTCGTTCCAGCTCGCAATCATCAGCATCGTCCGCTCGCGTGGACAGAGGGGGCAAGCCCTCTACTCAGTGGCGTCCCAAGGGTCGCCAGAAGAAGCCGACGGGGGCAGCAGCTGCCACCCCCAAACCTGCTTCCGCATGACTCGCTCTCTTGTCCTGCCACCCCACAAGTGGGGGGCCGCCTGTCACGATTTCAGGACAGATGGTTACTCCACGTTCAAGATCAGTGGGTCCGAGACGTAGTCTCGCGCGGTTACAGGATAGAGCTGACGTCGCGGCCGGCGCACCGATTCCATCGGTCTGTCCCATCCCCAGAAAAGGCGCAGGCTTTTTATCGGGTGTTGGAGGGACTCCGCAGAGACGGAGTAGTGGTCCCAGTGCCTTCCGGGGAGAGGTTCCGGGGTTTTTACTCCAACCTCTTCATTGTCCCGAAGAAGGACGGCTCTTTTCGCCCGGTTCTGGACCTCAAGTTGTTCAACCGTCACGTGTTGGTTCGGAAGTTCCGTATGGAATCCCTGCGCTCCGTGATCGCGGCTGTGTCGCAGGGAGACTTCCTAGCGTCCATAGATATCCGGGACGCTTACCTTCACGTGCCCATTGCACAAGCTCACCAGCGCTGGTTGCGATTCGCAGTGGGGGACGAACACTTCCAATTCGTGGCGCTGCCTTTCGGGTTAGCCTCGGCACCGCGGGTGTTCACAAAAGTGATGGCGTCAATGATGGCTCTCCTACATGTGCAGGGACATGCCGTCATTCCCTATCTGGACGACCTGCTGGTCAGGGCTCCGTCGGAACACCTTTGTCGGAAGAGCCTAGAGGTGACCTTGCAGTCTTTGGAGCAGTTTGGGTGGCTTCTCAATATTCAGAAGTCAACCCTGGTTCCGACCCAGTCACTGACATATCTGGGCATGGACTTCCACACGGACTCAGCTCTGGTGTCTCTGCCGCGAGCAAAACAGCTGGCCATCCAATCAGGAGTGCAAGATCTCCTCCTGTCACCACACTCATCTCTACGGGTTTTGATGAAGCTGGTGGGGCGCATGGTGGCAGCGATAGAGGCGGTGCCTTTCGCGCAGTTTCGCCTCCGTCCTCTCCAGCTGGAAATTCTCCGCAGGTGGGACAAGAGGACGGCCTCTCTGAATCGGCTGGTGGTTCTTTCACAACCGACCAGGGATTCCCTACAGTGGTGGCTTCAGCCGTGTCACTTGTCACGGGGCCGGTCTTTCCTCAAACCGTCATGGCTAGTGGTGACCACCGACGCCAGTCTCAAGGGCTGGGGTGCGGTGTTCTTACACCACAGGGCTCAAGGCCTCTGGACGCAGTCAGAGTCGGCGTTGCAGATCAACATACTGGAGATCAGGGCGGTCTATCTGGCACTCCTGGCTTTTCAGACCTTCCTGTCAGGACAGCCTATTCGGGTTCAGTCCGACAATGCGACGGCCGTCGCCTATATAAACCATCAGGGAGGGACCAGGAGTGCTCAGGCCCTAGCCGAAGTCCACCGCATTCTATCCTGGGTGGAGGACAACGACTGCTTGATCTCCGCAGTTCACATCCCAGGGGTCGAGAACTGGGAGGCCGATTACCTGAGCCGGCAGGGGATGGACGCAGGAGAGTGGTCTCTGCATCCGGACGTCTTCCGGGACATCTGCAGCAGATGGGGTGTCACGGACGTGGACCTGATGGCCTCACGGCTGAATCATCAGGTGCCTCACTACATGGCAAGATCGTGGGACCCTCAGTCTCTGGGGGCGGATGCCCTGATCCTGTGTTGGTCCGATTTCCAACTTCCATATGTGTTCCCTCCTCTGGCACGGATTCCCAAGGTTCTGTGGAAAATCAGGACGGAGTGCCGCGAAGCCATTCTGGTGGCACCGGACTGGCCCATGAGGTCCTGGTATCCGGATCTGTGGCAACTGTCCGGCGGGAACCGGTGGGCTCTTCCAGACCGCGCAGATCTTCTCGCGCAAGGCCCTTTCTTCCACCTCAATTCCAGGGCCCTCAGATTGACTGCATGGCTCTTGAGGCCTGGCTTCTGACATCCAGGGGGTTCTCTCCTACTGTGGTTAACACTATGAATCGGGCTAGAAAGCCCGTATCACAGAGGATATACCACAGAACGTGGAAAATCTTTTTCGCCTGGTGTGCTTCTGGCGGACGTTCACCGTGGCCCTTGTCAATTCCGACTCTGTTGGGTTTCCTACTGTCGGGGTTGGAGTTGGGGTTATCCCTCAGCTCCCTGAAGGGACAGGTATCAGCGCTTTCAGTGCTGTTTGACAGGCGCTTGGCGCTCCTTCCGAAGGTTCGTCAATTTCTGCAGGGTGTGTCCCGGGTGGTCCCGCCATATAGGCGACCACTGGACCCCTGGGACCTTAACGTGGTTCTGACGGCCCTGCAGAAACCGCCGTTTGAGCCACTGAGGGATGTCTCCCTCTCTCGTCTGTCCCAAAAGGTGGTCTTTTCTGGTGGCGATTACATCTCTGAGACGTGTTTCCGAATTGGCTGCACTGTCGTGCAAGTCACCCTTCCTGGTTGTCCACCAGGACAAGGTGGTGTTGCGCCCGAGAGCAGAATTCTTGCCGAAGGTGGTTTCCACTTTTCACTTGAACCAAGAGATTGTTCTCCCATCATTTTGTCCCGCTCCTGTTCATCAGGTTGAGCGCGACCTCCACACTCTGGATCTCGTGAGGGCTGTACGCATTTATGTGTCCAGGACGGCCTCCTTCCGGAGTTCGGACTCTTTGTTCATCCTTACGGCGGGTCGCTGTAAGGGGTCCGCGGCGTCAAAATCGACCTTAGCCAGGTGGATCAAGGCGCCCATTCAAGAGGCCTACCGTTCTACGGGTCTGCCTCTCCCGGTGGGCTTGAAGGCACACTTGACCAGAGCCGTTGGTGCTTCCTGGGCTTTGCGACATCGTGCCTCTGCTCTGCAGGTGTGTCAGGCGGCCACGTGGTCCAGCCTGCACACTTTCTCTAAGCACTATATGGTGCATGCCCATGCCTCTGCGGATGCAAGTTTGGGCAGGCGGGTCTTCCAGGCGGCGGTGGCCCACCTTTAAGGGGGACCGCGTCTTTAAACATTTAGTGAGGAACTTTTCCCGCCCTGGGGTTTGCTTTAGGACATCCCCATTGTCTGGGTCTCCCATTATGATGATCAGAAAAAAGAGAATTTTGTTTACGTACCGTAAATTCTTTTTTCTTGAATCATCAATGGGAGACCCAGCACCCACCCAGTTGTTCCGTTGGATGTTTTTTTCCATGGACTGTACCCAGTTGGGACAGTGTTGTTTTTACGGGTTGTTAGACCGTCAGTACACGGTTTTCCCGATGGTTCGGGTGTGGTTGTCTCCTCGCAGCTTATGGACCAAACTGAGGATATCTCCTGCGGTAGGGGTTTATAAGCGGAGGGGGCGGTTACTACAAGCTTGTAGTACCTAGTGTGGCCTCCGGAGGGCAGTGCCCTAAACCCCATTGTCTGGGTCTCCCATTGATGATTCAAGAAAAAAGAATTTACGGTACGTAAACAAAATTCTCTTTTTTCTTAACCTAAACCACATTTGGGAGGGTTTCAGCTTTCAAAAGAGTTATTTATAAAACCAATGGATGAATTAAACGTCAGGTTATAAGCTTTTATTTACATAACATGGATAAGCGACATAACTTCTGTCAGGGACTGTAGTCTGACTAGTTTTACATTTGTAGAGAAATTGACGGACACACAAGTTGGTATCCTAAAAAGCTCAAATACCCTCATCTGCTTACAGCACTGAGCCCCAGTGCATTTCTGCTCTGAAAATCAGCATTTATCTGATCAGAAATTTATGGCACATAATTGATATGACACAAGCTTCCCAGATGGAACCACCTCTTTCTCATATGACTGAAACGTAAGAAAAACTCTGAATAGGATTTACACACATATATAAGGAATGACATTTAACGATGATTACACAATAATACTTTGCCCTGGGCACAGCAGCACATGCAAATAATAGATATGGTGTCTATATTGTCATGTTTGCATAGCCTTTCTGTGCTGTCACTTTCACCCTTACGTTCAGGCAGTCAGGCGCCTGACATTTTGTACCTTATCTGGATATTTGTGGATTGTGTGCGCAATTCTGCTGTAATCCACGTAAACTAGAATTACATCATAAAATGCCACTGGGCTCGCCTATCCTAAAACCTTCCCTACAGGAAAATGTATGCATCATTATGAAAGTAATGTTATATTCACAGTATAGGACTCCTTTTGGAAATGTGCTGATTTTACCAGTCCCAGGTTTGGTGCTCTACTTCTGTTTCCAAGGGCCTAATTCATCAAAGCTTTTATCCCAGTATTGTGGCTTAAAAAGCTGTGAAAAGTCATAATATTTTGGTTCAAATAATGCTATGATAAAATTCTAAAACCTTTTTTGCACAGCTCAGCCAAAGTGGCAAAGCCGGGGCAGGTGAGGGGTATGGTGACTGCTGCTAGTCAGGCTCCTAATAAGCGGCTGACTTTCCTACATGACAAATCTTATTCCTGCAGGAAATGGAGTAGGATCAATCAGTAGGCCAATTGTCAGACCCTCCTAATTTATTAAAAGGCGTGCACCTCTTGATTATAATTTTCCCTCTATACAAGTCACTAGTGCGACCACACTTAGAATATGGTGTACAATTCTGGTCTCCAGTGTATAAGAAAGACATAGCTGAACTACAGAAGAGCAACAAAAGGCATTAGAGGACTGAGGGGTCTGCAATACCAAGACAGGTTATTAAACTTGGGGTTATTTAGTTTGGAAACATGAAGGCTTAGGGGTGATCTTATAATAATGTATAAATATATGAGGGGACAGTACAGAGACCTTTCTAATGATCTCTTTACTCTAAGGCCTGAGACGGGGACAAGGGGGCGTCCTCTACAGAGACGGGGACAAGGGGGCATCCTCTACGTCTGGAGGAAAGAAGGTTTAATCATAATCACAGACGTGGATTCTTTACTGTAAGAGCAGTGAGACTATGGAACTCTGCCACATGCTGTTGCAATGAGTGACTCACTACTAACATTTAAGAAGGGACTAGATGCCTTTCCTGAAAAATATAATAATACCGGTTACATACTGTATACTAGATTCTTGATAGACTAGTTCCCTGGATCAACGCCCTAATTGCTGTATCTGGAGTCAGGAAGGGATTTGTTTCCCAATTTGGAGCTTAGTGTTGCCACATGGTTTTTTTTGCCTTCCTCTGGATCAACATGTTAGGCTATGGGTTGAACTAGATGGATTTAAGGTCTTTCTTCAACCTTAAAAACTATGTTACTATGAATGAATAGCTTCTGACTCACGCATGTCCTGCCAAAAACTGGTATAAACAGTGCCCATTTATGCTACTTGATAAGAGGGTGTGCTGGAGTCAGATGCTCCTGATTCATTAAGAGTCACACGCCTCTTAAAGAATCAGGAGCATCTGAAAATTAGTGTGCTTTTCACCACTTGCCTTACTCCGATCGGGGACTGGAGTAAGATTTGCGACGTAGCGATCATCGACATTAACTTGCTATAGCTGGGGGTGCCATGTCCTCTCCTTGCCCAGCTTCACCCACTTTATCAGAGCATGGACAAAAATGGATTGAGAACACCCAAAGTCACAAAATTTTAGTGCAGCTTGTATTGAGCCAAAACTTTGAGTTTCCAAAGCTTTTTACTGAATTGGGCCCTATATGTCTTTAAATTAATTTTGCTATCTCAGTTATAGACTGTTGTACACTTTGTTTAAAAGAATAAAAATTATTCTCTTTTTCTTCTTCTACAGGAGCTTAACATAGATGTAGCGGATGTTGAGAGTTTGCTGGTGCAGTGCATACTGGATAAGTACGTAATGGTTTATACAACTTTCAAATACATATATGTATATATATATATATATATATATTTTGTGTGTGTGTATGTGTGTGTGTGTATATACATATATATACATACATATGTATATACGTGTGTGTGTGTATGTTATAATGCTCATATTCTATATACGTTACTGTTGCTGATGACCAGTGATGGGCGAACCTGCTGATGTTTGCTTCCAGTGGAACTGGCCAGACTTTTTTTTTTTATTTTTTAAAGTCCAGGTATGGGACCGGACTTGACCCAAACTTGAGTCTGAACCCTGAACCTGGACTATAAAGTTATGAAATGGTGGCTAGGGTGGGGGGCTTGATGGCTGTAAAAAGAAACAAAACGGTGATTAAATATCAGCGTGATTACTTACCGAGTCCGCACGCTTGTACTTCCAGGGCCGCTCATTAACTTGTTATTCACTGCGTTAAGACGCTAGAATGTATGGGCTGCTTCCAGGTTACTGCACAGGCTCCAGCACGCTTTGTGACCGACTGTGATTGGCTGTTGCACCCCTGATCCATTGTGCCGGCACCTGGAATTGGTTGCCATAGGCAACGAACCTGACGTCATAGAAGTGTAAAAATAAATAATTTGTAAAAATTGTCGTAAACCTTTGCTGTATTTTTGATTCTCAGTGCAGATAAAGCGAACCACTATGGGCTTCCACTCGCAGCTGCCTGGCTAGCTTTACCGTCGCGGGCACTCAAAATGCAGAGAACATTTTTTTTTTTTCTTCTTTAATTATTTAAATAATTTTAAAAAAGTGTGGGCTTTGCCCTATTTTTGATCAACAGCCAAGGTAAAACCCAGTCAGCTTTTGTGTGGTATTCTGAGCGTGCTGAGTTGCATAGTTATTGGGCTCTCCCATGCTAAAGAATAGCAGCCCGCAGCTGTCCCAGAAATTGGCGGATTCATTAGAAGCGTCAATTCCTGGCGCTTTACCTAGCTCTTCCTGATGCCCTGGTGTGGTGGTATCAGGATGATAGAAGAGTTAATGACCGCTGAGCATTGACAGATTGTCATTAACCCCAGATTGATAATGTTCATAGACCTGCCCATTATCAATCCTGTGAGGAAATAGTTAAAAAAAACAAAACAAAAAACAAACAGACACAGATAAAAATCCTTTATTTGAAATAAATCAAAGAGGCAACCCTCATTTTCCCATTTATTAACCCTACACATACCCCTCTGACGATAATCCACAACAGTAGTCCCACGAAGCACATGATCCTGGCTCTGCTTCATCTAGAGGCTGCAGGGAGGGATCAAGCATCCTCTCCCTCTAGCCACTGCAATCACACTGACTGCCGCAAGGAGTGGTGACATCACTCACTTAGTCACTTAGTCAGTGGCCGGATTTTTTGCTGCTATTTATTTTATTTATTTTAACTGGCAACTAATCACAGACACCGACACAATAGGTGAGGGGTGCAACAGCCAATCACAGACACTGTCACAGACTTAGCATCTGTAATTGGCTGTTGGTGCCAGTGCAGTAACCTGGAAACAGCCTGTACATGCTACCATCTACCATGCACTGAATAATCAGGAAGTTAATGAGTGGTACCAGAAGTACAAGTGCACAGACCCAGTAAGTAATCACACTGATGTTTAATCATTGTTTTTTGTTTCTTTTTACAGCCCTCCAACCCCTGAACCTGAAAAGTAACATGGACTTGTTAGGCAAGTCCGTGTTCGGGGTCCGTGCCTGAACACTAGGTGTTCAGTACGGACCCCAAACTTTACAGTTCAGGTTCCCCATCACTACTAATGACTAAAACAGTACATGACTTGACTTTTTTGTTATCGAAAACACTATACCTTGGCTTAAAAGTGTATCTGCATTTTCAGATGACTTCTCAAAAGAAGCCATCATGTATGTGGCCATCTTTGACTTGTATCCTGCATTTTTAGTATTTTCTCCTTCGCCTCATTGGGGGACACAGGACGATGGGTTATGCTATTCTGCCAGTAGGAGGCGACACTAAGCAAATGAAAAAGAAGCACAGTGGCTCCTCCAGCAGTATATAACCTCCTGCCTGGCACAGTTCAGACAGTTTTAAGACACTGTTTGTTTTGTTAGTTTGTTATTTTCTCTCTTCGCTCCCCAGATCCCACAGTTGGGGCTCTGGGTTGTAGCCTGCGTTCGGACCGCTGCACCATCCCTCCCCTGACCCCACAGATGGGACTCTGGGTTGCAGGTTCATGGCCGGCTCCTGCAGCATCCCTCCCCAGACCCCACAGTTGGGAATCTGGGTTGCAGGAGGTCTCCCTTGGCCTCTGGCCCCTGCAGCACAAGGAAGAATCTGCATCATGCTGCCCTGGGATGGATGGTCCGCTCCCCTGCCCCTTGCCCCTGCCATGTTTCTCCCGAGCAGCAGTTGGTCAGTGGCACTCGTCCCACCCTTCTTGCTCCCACATCTCTTCCTCAACCCAATTGGAAACTATTAGCTCCGGACAGCCCCGTGTACGGTGCTTGTGATTGACTAAGTGTTTTGGTTGAAGGAGGCTTGATCTGTTGGTGAAGATGCACCATTTCACCTGCTTATTGCAGTGGCTGCTTTTTGATGTTCAGACTGCAGGTTGTTGCATGTGGTGTATAGACGGTGTTGCATGGTGACATGTCTGACTAGTTAGTGCCAGGCGCTGCCCAGAGTTTTGTAGGTGTCTGCCAGAGATAATAGGTTGGCAATCAGTGCTGCCTCCTGTGTGTATGCTATGAGGATGCAGGACTGTGTGTGCCTATAGAACCACTCCTCTGCCAGCCATCATTGTGTGTCTGTATGCTTGTGTCAAGCCTGCCATTGCCATTATTGACCCTTATTCTGGATTATTTTGTGTGGTTCTTCTATGTGCATATGATGGCGCTGACATCCTTGTGTTTGAGGGGAATCGCCGTTTTGCAGTTCGACTCAGGCAGCAGAGAGGCAAGATTTAGCCCTGGGAAACCGGAATATTTCTTTAAGAAAATGTACTACCACATTTCTTACCTTAACATGTAATGTTGATAGCAACCAGACTTATTTATCCTTTTTATTACCTAGCTTTTACTCAGTATTCTGGAAATCCAGATACATTTTTATTTGTTCTATTATTAATGGTCTATAAAATTAAAACTAATATTTTGATTTGTTTGGTTGAAGAGTTGTATGAAACACTGTGTTTGTTGCTTGCACTGATTATTATTATTTCTTATTATTACACCATTTAGAGTAGACCATGGTGCTGATCATATATTATGTATATTAAATGTATGCTTTCAAGGATCATGTTGAATTTAACAAAATCTACAGATCTGTGCAAATGTTTTAAGCAGGTGGTAATAGTGCAGCAAAGTCTTTTCAGCGTGTGTGTTTTTTTTTTTTTGCACCACTAGAGTCCTGCTTTAAATCTAAGTTGCCTGCCCCCTGTCTGATACTTACCTGCCGCCGTCTTCTGTTTCCAGCGCCACTCTGGTTGGTCTGCAGAGAATTGTCACCTGATGGCAGCTCCACTGTTACATAGAGTGCGCTGGAAGTCACAACTCAATACATCTCTGTGAGAGCCTCCTTCTGGCTCTCATAGACTTGCATTGGGAGCTTGTGACGTAACTTCTCACTTTTGTCCGGTTAGAAGATACGGGCACAAGATGGCGCGGCAAGCCCGTATCCACGTTGGTAAAAGGTGAAGCCATTGGAAGGTTAGTATATGACAGTGTGCTGGGGACTTAACTTTAAAGCACCACTACAGTGTTAAAAAAAAAAAAAATTGCTGGAGTGGTACTTAAATAGTTTATTTTTATTAACATGATAGAAAGTGAATGAACAAAAGAAAGATCAAAATTCAGATCTAAATCATCATTATTTGGGGTGACCATCCTTTGCATTCAAAACAAGAATTCTATATACAGTTGATCACAGTTGTTCTGAACTAACCACCGATCTTCTGTGAATGTTGGCTTGTGCAAATCCTTTTCTCTTCAAATCACAGGCAGACTCATTGTTGAGATCAGGATTTTGTGGGACATTCCTCATCACTTCCAGGACTCCTTATTGTTCTTTTCACTGCAGGAAGTTCTTAAAGCAAATTTGTCAGCAGGTTATTGCTAGGGAATCTCAGATCTGCATAATGCAGGGGTAAAGAAGTGTATTCCAGTATTGTATCAGTTACTGGACTGCTCGTTTGCTAGAATCCTTGTTATCTCTGTTATAGATGTAGCACTCTTAAAATTGCAGAGCTGTGTATAACCCAGTCTACAGCCATGTCTGGCAGCTTTCTGTATACATTGTCAGCAAGCTGCCAATTAGTGGTGGGGGCAGGACTACACAGAGTAGCTGGACTTAGAGACCTAGTCCTGTAGTGATAACCTGTTATTAAAACACTGATTATATGGAAACTTCAGCACACAGCGTAATAAATGAGACATCACTGGAATCAGGTTCTCAACTCCTCCTTTATGCTCCTCTCAGATTAAATAGTAAAAATGTGCTGACCGATTCCCTTTAATGGCCTTTGGAGCTGCTCAGATGCCTCTTTGACGGTATTATGTAAGTGTCTGCCTGTGTTTCTCAGCATTGAGGAAATCCCTAACTCTGTTTGCTGAAAAACAATAACAAACATTGCAAAACAATTCCATCGTGCATCACTGTTGCCCGTGAACACTCTTTATTGTACTGCTCTCCAGCCATTCAATGTACAAAATGCATTATGTTGCAGCCTAATATTTCACATTTTCTCTCATCAGTACAGAGCAGCTGAAGCGATGTTTCTGCACCACAGTTGTATATATTTTCAAATATAGTTAAAGGGTCTGTCCGAGGCCAGCAACTTTCCTCCTGACTTCCTATCTAATTTAATTCACTGTAATTTAAGCTATTCTATAATATACTTCCTTTATTAATTCCCTACGGTTCCCTCCCTATACTGTCTAACAGCTGCTGTTTTCTTTCTAATTCCTCCTTGATGATGTGCCGTGTGAGTGCCCCAGTGCATCCTGGGATCCTCACATGACATTGGACAGGCCCCAAACACTTCCTCAACCCCTGTGATGCTGGTTCTAGGGACAGGGGTGTCAAATGTTTACAAAGGTTTCCAACCCCCCCCCCCCCCCCCTTCTCCCCTCCCCGCAGTCCACCTTCTCAGGCCCACGTCTCCCCAGTCCTCTTTCTCGGGCCCCCTACTTCTTCTCTCCCTGCAGTCTGCTTTCTCAGTCCTCCACCTTCTTTCTGCCACCCCATTCTTATCCGCTCCCCACAGTGCAGTGTGATATCTTTCCTGACATGCTGCGTCTCTCCCTCTGTGCGATTGCGAATGTGAGACTGGTCATGCAGTAGGGCATAAGCACCACTCACAAGTGACAGCAGTGGCGGCTCCAGGCTCATCAATATGCATGAGCCCCAGGATACCCACTGACGTCACTTATGTGCTCCTGCGCGGCCAGTCTGACATTCATAATCGCACAGAGAGTGAGAGGCAGCATGTCAGGGAAGATGTGAAATGGTGCGGGGTGCGGGTAAGAATAGGGTTTGCGGAAGAAGGTGGTGGGGCTGAGAAGGCACACAGCAAGGAAGGGAGAAGGGGGTGGGGCTGAGAAGGCCCACAGCAGGGAGGGGAGAAGGGGGTGGGGCTGCAAAGGCTCACAGTGGGGAGGGGAGAAGGGTGGGGCTGAGAAGGCACACCATGGGGAGGGAAGAATGTGGGGGCTGGAGACCTATGTAAAAATTTTACAGTCCCACCCCTGGAACTAGCATCACAGTGATACTTTGTTCCAGGGAGGGGCCGGGGAAGTGCCTGGGGCCTGTCTGATGCTCCATGTGAGGATCCCAGCACTCACACAGTACGTCATCAAGAAGGGAATTGAAAAAAAAAAACAATAGCCGTTACCCAGTATAGAGAGGGAATCGTAGGGAATTAACAAAGGAAGTATATTAGAAAATAATTTGGATTAGAGGAATAAATTGGATAGTGAGTTGCTGGTCTCAGACTGACCCTTTAAGTTGCTTGGCCTTATTTCTTCATCAAACGTATGGCTTTTGTCCACAATGCTTTCAACAAGATCACTGCTGAACAGATTTCTCCAAACAGTGGATAGAAACATCTGTTGCTGCCAGTTCTGTATATAGATTTTATTTCTTTCCCATGTTGTATACAACTTACATTTTAACAGCAGGTAATAGTAATACTTCTGAGCATTTAAGTTCTTGTGCAATGATATAAATAATGATCCCTCTTTTCTGTTCTTCTCTGTTTTGATTGTAAAGCACCATTCATGGACGGATCGATCAAGTAAATCAACTCCTGGAACTAGACCATCAAAAGAGAGGCGGCGCCCGATACACGGCGCTAGATAAATGGACCAATCAGTTGAATTCTCTCAACCAGGCTGTAGTCAGCAAGCTTGCTTAACCGAGAACAAGCTTTTACAGAATAGCTAAACAAGTACTTAAAGGCAACAGTGCAGTTCTATAACCCTTAAAAAGGACTTTGGATTGGTAAAGATGAACTACTGTGGGTTGGTGTTTGCACCCTGAAATAAAAACAAAACACAAGGAAGTGCTATTCAGTCAGCTGGTATGTGTTTCGCTGCTGCATTTTTTCCCAAGAGAATAAACTAAAACAGCTTTAACCTCCAGAAGATAACCAAAATATCACAGGATCTCTGCTGTATTGTCATCCTGCCCTGTAAAATGTAACATTCTAGTAAAGTTGCCACAGGCAAATCATGTCCCGAGCGAAGGTTTTGTCACGATTTTAAATCTGCACATTACAGTTGGTTCGGCATAAATGTATTTTACCTTTAAAAAGAAAAGAAAATATGTAAAGTAACCTGCAATAACTTGAAATGCGTATCCTTTCGAAACTTCCTTGTATAAACTGATCTGCTGGCTGCACTCAGCAAGAATGAAATGAATATATGTATTCCGGAATAGGTATATTCATTTGTAGACTCCGTTTAGGAGGAGATACACAGTCGCTTAGGTTTCAAGCAGCAAAATAAACACCTCGGCTCAGAAAAGAACGTGTGTATTTCTTGCCTTGAAACAAAACCTTTCCATCCATCTGGCCGTAGCTGCAGGGTAGAATTGTTTGCAGTGCTTTTTTGAGGTTGTGTTGATGGTGCTTTCCGTTTGACACAAGATGCAGCTTAATTTCTCACAAATATACTTGACAAAGTAAACCGTAGAAAAGTTGAAGCTGAATAAATAATATTTCTTACCTGTGTCCAATGTGTATTATCCTAGCCATCGTATGCAGTCAACCTGGGTTCTTTCAAAATATTTTTTTAATTCAGCAGCACACTATACATTCTAGAGTTATGTACAGCTTGGGGGAATGAAATTTGTACTGAATGCTAGAGTAACACTGCCGCATAACTCGTATGACTATTACATTAAAATGCCCAGGCTGACCAAGCATGACTGCTTCATATATTTTTATGCAGCTCTCATGCTCAGGTCAGGAGAGCCATGGGCCGTCTGGGCAGTGCCATGAATCACATGGTAGTATTTCTCCAGCCTTAAAGAAAAATTGAAATATATACAGCTACAGCTTACCTCCAATGAAAAATGAAAACTTCAGTGTTAAATCTTGACTTCGATTCTCAGGCACCCTGTATTTGTAAAGTCATTCACTTCAGGGGTCAGTTGTTTGTATAGCATACCTTTTTTTCAAGACATTATTGTCTTCCATGTAATAGATACATGATAGATACAGTGGAGGTGTGTAGTCCATTTGCTCTAAATTTAAAAGGGTTTTCCACAAACAAAGTTAATTTTAATCAATAGATCTTAGAATAATAATAATTCTCACAATTGGATGTGTTTTAAAAAAATGTTCCTGTGCTGAGATAATCTTGTATATGTGTCTGTGCTATGTACTGTGTAATGGATGTGTCTGACCATACAGGGACATGGTCTGATCATACCACATCTCCTGTGCTGAGATAATCTTATATGTGTCCCTGCTATGTACTGTGTAATGGCTGTGTCTGACTGTACAGGGACATGATCTGATCATACCACAGCTCTGTGCTGAGATAATCTTATATATGTGTCCCTGCGATATACTGTGGCAGATAAAGGACTGCGTTCACCAGACCCGCACTGCTGACAGAAGGGAACGCCAAAGAATTGTTGATAGTATGTGGCTTTTTATTACATCTGACTAGTTTTGGAGTCAGACCCGACTCCTTCCTCAGTGTGCTCCCTGAGGAAGGAGTCAGGTCCTGACTCCGAAACGCAGAAACAACCAGAGTATAAAGTTCTATAGCCGAACAGCCCAATGCATGCATCACAAAGACCACTGATTGCAAGAGCACAGTTTTATTTATAACTGATTGCAAGTGCACAGTTTTATTTAAACTCCGAAACGCGTCGGATATATAAGATTATCTCAGCACAGGAGATGTGGTATGATCAGATAATGTCCCTGTAAAGTCAGACACATCCATTACACAGTACATAGCAGGGACACATATATAAGATTATCTCAGCACAGAGCTGTGGTATTATCAGATCATGTCCCTGTACAGTCAGACACATCCATTACACAGTACATAGCAGGGACACATACATAAGATTATCTCGACACAGGAGATGTGAGATCAGCTCATGTCCCCTGTACGATCAGACACGGCCATTACACAGGACATATCAGGGGCTAAGATATAAGATTATCTCAGTGTCTGAATAATTTTTTTAAACACATCCGATTGTGGAAATTGTTATTACAAGATCGATTGATGAACTTAATTTTAAGTTCATTCGTTAGGAAACCCCTTTAAGAGTGCCTAGGTCACATTCAACGTCCTCCCGTCACACACCGCAGAATTAGAAACTGCATGGTAATGCAGGGCCAATGCTGCTCTGATCACAGGACTGTATTTAGAAAGTTCCTCATAAAAACCTATTGATCTTCATATCACTTCATCTTAATTAGTATTTATTAAATGTATATTTAAGCATGTTGTTGGGGTTTGTTTTTTTTTTAGCAAGGAGAGAGTGTAGTGAGGTGATTTTAGTTTCATACACTACACCATCTACTTACATAATTGTCTTGTCCCGTATTTCATCAACCTCTGTCCCGATATCCTCCTGTCACATGCAGGCCTCGGCTATATTTGCACACCCAAGTGATGGGTATTCAAATATGGCGTCCACTGGCGGTGCTGGTTTGTAGCGCAGTATTGCCAGTGGTGCCGCAGCTGCAGACAACTGAAATCACCACTGCTGCCTAAGTAAGTGGGCATGCGCATACACGGCACTCACTCAGGTGGCTGCCATCTTTTGGACACCTGGGTATGCAGTGATGGCAGCATAACCCCTGCATGCATATTTACACCGCCACTGCCATCTTTGTACACCACAGCAAAGAGAGACTCCTCAAGGGGAAAGAGAGTGCATGAGGACAGAGGCAGTGCGCACTCGGGGGAGACAACACACGGGGGAAGGAGAGAATTCACAAGAGGGGAGAGTGCACAAGGGGTGAGAGAGAGCACGGGATGTGAGCGCACATTGTAGCAGAGACAGCTCAAAAGTGGGGAAAGAGCGCACGGTGGGAGACAATTTGGAGAGGGCACATGGGGGATGGCAATTGCATACAGCAGGGAGAGCGCACAAGAGAAGAGACTGCACAGAGGGGTGGGAGAGAGCACACAGGGTGGGGGGAGAGACGGTCCTTATTGTGACGTCACCGCCCTCCTGACACAATACCATCGGGCACCCATCTGATAATGAAATAAAGTTCCACCTGAAACTGATAAGCAGTGTAGATCATTTATTATTTGCAGGTTTTAAACATGAGGGTCTTTACCACTAGATTTGTTAATTGTCAAAATGTTCTGAACTATCCATATACGGTACATTTTACGTATGTTTCCACAGAGATCAATGCATCTTTTGTCCTTGCAGCATTTTATTTCAGTGCATGTATTTCTCAAGAACCGCATAGTACAACACCTTTCTGTTGGCGACCTTCACTTCTCGCTAGATCTGTCATTACCATGTGCACCAGTGCTTTGGTTTATTTGTCATCTTCCTATGTGGGCTTCTGGTGGCCATAGGGTTTGCTACTGCTATTGACATCATACAGGATTTAGCGATCTGCTTAACTCATCTATTTTAGCATGCGTTCCTAAACAATGATCATATAGAGGTCGCTGCTTGGCAAACATTTGTAAAAAATAAATAAATAAATGTAGAGTATTTCCCAATTATTTTTATTAATACTCAATTAATATTCTGTCTATTATTGTGATTTTCAATGTAACAAAAAAAGTGAAGCATTCAACTTCATTTTTTTGTATAGGTGTATTAGAAAGGCCTTCTCCTTATGTTCTTCTAATTTTATGAAAATGCATATTTTATATCTCCTTCTGAATCTGTCCTTTCTCACAGAACACTATAAATGGAGGTTAATATTTATTTTCTCCAATAGGGACAACCAGCCCTTTCCACGTATATGGTTCTCTAAACCGAAAGACTTCAAAGAGCAATGGATGATTTTTATCACATAAGTAAAACACAACTTTGTATATAAGTGGCCAACATGCCTCTTTCTTAATGATTGCTGGGAGACCGAGAAGCCAAGTACTGGAAACGTATTTGATATTTGGTTCTGTAAATTGTCACATTGGTTAGAACACATCATTCATTCTTCAAAAGTCTAGAACAATACACTACAATCTTAGCATTTACGGTAGTTAATCTCAAGAAACCTTCTAACCTTCAATGTGGGATAAGAAAAATGCACCAATGTTTTACTCGACTTTATGTAACCTTTACAGCTTGCCACTAGGTTTGGCGAAAATGGTTTTATTACACTGGTCAACACATTTTCACATAAGTCCTGTTACTGAAATAAAGTTAGTAATTTCTTATCAATTTTTATTTGTTCTGAGTCAAACTGCCTTTAGTTTTCTATAAATCTGCAATTATTGTTTATATTACAAAAGGCATGTCACTAGTAATAATCCTATGGAAAATACCTGTAAGAAAATATAGACTACGTCTTAAGGCCACGTTACACACACCGATATCTGTGTCCAACTTCTGAACAGATCTCTGATTGCAGTGAAATCATGGACACATTGTTACATTTGTACACAGCCACAAAATGGAGCAATGTGTCCATTTCACTGCAACCAGAGATCTGTTCAGAAGTTGGTCACAGATATCTGTGTGTGTAACGTGGCCTTTAGATTTCTTTGCCTGTTCAGCGTTTCGGGAACATCTCTGGGGAGTGTTGGCCAACATGGTAGTGGACCATTTTTCTGGTATCTTTGTTCCATGGTCGCAATATATTGATGGAAACGTTTGCTATGTTCATCACTGTCCACACCACAGTTGTCAGGATAGAAATCCAGATGGGAATGAAGTAAGTGGATCTTAAGAGATCTATTGCAGCCAAGTTTATGATAGTGCATCGGTATGTCTTCTACTAGTTTATTGTAGGTGTCTGCCCAAACATTCCCGAGAAAGTTTGTAGATACAAGACGAGAGCTGTGTTGCACATGTATAACCGCACATATGCGGGGCCCATGGCTTGTCCTGGTCACCTATCTTGCATCCAAAATAAAGATAATATGCCTTCTTCACTTGCAAAGTAATGCTTTTCTTCTGGTTGGCAAATGTCACTTCCCCACAAGTATAGCAAAAATTGTACAAGGTATTAATGTTCTGTATTGTAACTACATGGATAAAATAACAAGTTTTATGTAACAGTAGCTTTGTTATCCCGCGAAGTCTGAAATATTTTAAATGCTCAATCTTTCTGACTGAACTTTATATAGTACAATGCTGATGTCTGCTTACTACAGCAGGCACCTGGCAGTAGTACTGCATTGCATCAAAAAACTCTGGTTGATGTGTGCATGATGGTATTATGCAATTACATCATTCTAAGCTTAATTAGGATGATGTTACAGTCCTACTGGAAGATTTACATGGTGAAGCATAGATAATGCACTATATGACATTTCTTCAAAACCAGAGCCAATAGCATTTTTTCATGGTCATGTTTGTGTTCAGCACACCAACATATTACAGATTTGGACCTTTTAGGCTCCATTCACACTGTGCATTATTGGTCTGTTTTTGCTTGTCAATTTTTGTAGCCAAAACCAGTAGTGGGTGATAAATACAGAAGTGGTGACGTATTTCTATTATACTTTTCTTCTGATTGTTCCACTCTTTGTTTTGGCTACAAAAACTGATGAGCAAAAACAGACCAAAAACGCACAGTGTGAATGGAGCCATACAGTCAGTAAAAATTTCAGTGTTGACCAGTATTATTCATGAGTGACCTAGTAGAAAGGATGCATTTATTTTTTTATTTTTTTTATGTAAACGTGGTATATTGTTTACTATGAGTAGTAAATCATTTCTGATGCTGACTTACAGCCTTTACAATTAATTTGCTAAAATAGGTCACATGTAATCATTGCTGAAAGGGTTATTCTTCAATTTCTGTTTACTGTGAAGACTTCCAAAGTGTAAAAAAAATTACATATTTAGATTAATACACCCTCTGCAGGACCAGCTGCCACTCTGCTGCTATGCCTGATCATTATACACTGTGCAAGACCACTGAGCTCAGTGACTGGCTGCAGCAGTAATCTGCAACAAAGATCTGGTGCAGCAGCTGAGAGATATTGCTGGACCAGCAAACGTTGAGTTAAAGGAAATGTGTTGTCACAAAAATGCCCTATTATTTAAATCTGTTTTTTGTTACTTGCATTTTTCATTGGTCATGGGTAACATTTTTCATATCACATTCTTTATTAACCCCTTCCAGCACCCTGCTGTACATTGATGTCAAAGTGAACAATTATTAGGCAGGCACATCTGTGCTTCCACTGCAACAGCCAGGATCACACTTGTGTATAATCTCGACTGTTTAACTCTTTGCATGTTGCAGTCGCACTGACCGAATACGGTGACAGAGCGAAAGTGTTCCCTCTGGCATTCGAAGGCCAAACAATGACCACCTAGTCTGCCATATCCCTACGTTTATCAGATCCCACCAGAGATGGGTCTTATTAGGATACATGTCAAACACTGGCAGGTTAGATGCTTACACACTAGACTTCCTGTATTGGATAGGGCATCAATGCGATCAGAGGATCACATTTGTGTCCTTTTGAGACTAATGTTTAAAGAAATATCTCAATGTACACAATTAAAAGTTAAAATTTTTGAGGGAAAAATACCCTAAAAATTAAATCCAAAATTGCTTTTTATGTTTATTCTTCCTTCCAAACATAAAATAAAATTTAATCCTTGCATGCACCCCAAAAAAGTACCAAAAACAACAGTACAGCCCGTTACACAAAATATAAATAATACTTGATGGTGGCCCGATTCTAAAGAATCGGGTAGTCTAGAATCTATATATAGTTTATTTAGTAATAGGGGAGTGCTGTGAAATTAATTGTGTGTATACAGGCGGCTCAGTGGTCAGCAGTGAGTGCGGTGGCTCAGTGATCAGCAGTGAGTGCGGTGGCTCAGTGGTCAGCAGTGAGTGCGGTGGGTCAGTGGTCAGCAGTGAGTGCGGTGGCTCAGTGGTCAGCAGTGAGTGCAGCACAGGCTGGAGGGGGCAGAGGAGGGAGGAGGCAGAGGACGGAGGAGGCAGAAACTGGAGGGGTTAGAGGAGGGAGGGGTCAGGGGAGAGCGGAGGCAGAGAAGAGCGGAGGCAGAGGAGAGCGGAGGCTGGAGAAGAGCGGAGGCAGGGGAGAGCAGAGGCAGGGGAGAGCGGAGGCAGGGGAGAGGGGAGGCTGGGGGGCACAGGAGAGCGGAGGCTGGAGAGAGCGGAGGCTGGGGAGAGCGGAGGCTGGAGGGCAGAGGAGAGCGGAGGCTGGAGAAGAGCGGAGGCAGAGGAGAGCGGAGGCTGGAGAGGAGGGGAGGGTGGAGGGCAGAGGAGAGCAGAGGGTGGAGGGCAGAGGAGAGCGGAGGCTGGAGAAGAGCGGAGGCTAGGGGAGAGCGGAGGCTGGAGGGCAAAGGAGAGCGGAGGCAGGGGAGAGCGGAGGCAGGGGAGAGCGGAGGCTGGAGGGCAGGGGAGAGCGGAGGCAGGGGAGAGCGGAGGCTGGAGGGCAGAGGAGAGCGGAGGCTGGAGAAGAGCGGAGGCAGAGGAGAGCGGAGGCTGGAGAAGAGCGGAGGCTGGAGAAGAGCGGAGGCAGGGGAGAGCGGAGGCTGGAGGGCAGAGGAGAGCGGAGGCTGGAGAAGAGCGGAGGCAGGGGAGAGCGGAGGCTGGAGAAGAGCGGAGGCTGGAGAAGAGCGGAGGCAGGGGAGAGCGGAGGCAGGGGAGAGCGGAGGCAGGGAGAGCGGAGGCTGGAGGGCAGGGGATAGCGGAGGCAGGGGAGAGCGGAGGCTGGAGGCCAGAGGAGGCTGGAGGCCAGAGGAGAGCGGAGGCTGGAGGCCAGAGGAGGCTGGAGGCCAGAGGAGAGCGGAGGCTGGGGGGCACAGGAGAGCGGAGGCTGGGGGGCACAGGAGAGGGGAGGCTGGGGGGCAGAGGAGAGCGGAGGGCAGGGGAGAGCGGAGGCTGGAGGGCAGGGGAGAGCGGAGGCTGGAGGGCAGGGGAGAGCGGAGGCTGGAGAAAGGCGGAGGCAGAGGACAGCGGAGGCTGGAGGCCAGAGGAGAGCGGAGGCTGGAGGGCAGGGGAGAGCGGAGGCAGAGGAGAGCGGAGGCAGAGGAGAGTGGAGGCTGGAGGGCAGGGGAGAGGGGAGGCAGGGGAGAGCGGAGGCTGGAGAAGAGCGGAGGCAGAGGACAGCGGAGGCTGGAGGGCAGAGGAGAGCGGAGGCAGAGGAGAGCGGAGGCAGAGGAGAGCGGAGGCTGGAGGGCAGAGGAGAGCGGAGGCTGGAGGGCAGAGGAGAGCGGAGGCAGAGGAGAGCGGAGGCTGGGGGGCAGAGGAGAGCGGAGGCTGGAGAAGAGCGGAGGCAGAGGGGAGGCTGGGGGGCACAGAAGAGGTGAGGCTGGGGGGGCACAGGAGAGGGGAGGCTGGGGGGCACAGGAGAGGGGAGGCTGGGGGGCACAGGAAAGGGGAGGCTGGGGGGGCACAGGAGAGGGGAGGCTGGGGGGCAGAACACTCACCGGGCTGTCGGCGGGGCTGTGTGCGGGGCCGGTGGTGGAATGGTGGTCCCTGATGGAGGAGGAGAGTGGGCGGTGCCGGCGGAGGCCGCACACCGGAGTGTGGGCCGGGCCGGGCCGGTTCCCGGATGTTGGTGGGAGGGTGCATGTAGGCACCCTGCCGCCTGAGCCGATCGGAGGCCGGTCTCAGCCCCGCCGCCCCTGCAGCGTCCGCTCGGCCCCGCCACCCTGCAGCCTACAGTGCCACAGCGCGCACGCCCTCTTATCGCTGACAGCGTCCGTCTCTCCTGAGGCCGACGCTGATGTTGGTGGCGCCGCCCCCTTCCCTCATGCCGCTCCCCCTGGCTGCCGCCGCTCTGGACTCAGGGCTCACACTGTCCAGTGGACGGTGCGGCCCTGGGTGGGAGCACACGGCTCTGTGTGGGGGGGCGGTGGCGGGATAGCGGCGAGTGGTGGCGCTTTAGCGCCCACTGCGAGCCGCTATGCAGGTTTGACAGCGGCTCGCGGTGAGCGCTACGCGCTCACCGCTCGTGTGTCTGGAACTTCTGGTTCCGGTCTGTGACACAGGGCACAGACCATCACGGAAGTTGGCCAGATTCCACAGGAAGTGGCCTTCGGGTTTTATATATATGAAAGCAGCCCCACAAAAAAAGTGAAAAGGTTAAGGCTCTTAGAATATGACACCCCTTTTTGAAGGGGAACTCTGGGAGATTAAAAAAAAAAAAAGTATGGTCCCTGCACTCTTCCACTAGAATGCTAAGCTGCCTGTTACACTTGTATAATGTTTAGAACTCCTATAAATCACTTATTCACCAACTTCCCTTTACCCATCACCCCACCCGTATGAGACAATACATCATGTCTGATTGTGCAGCTTTCCCCCTCCCTCCGCAATCAGCTTTAGCATGTCCAATAACAAAGGCTTCCTCATTCCGTCACATGGGTGTGATATTACAGAAGATCCTATTGTGAAACTGAGGAGGTGTGGTCAAATCCCCTGCTCTCTGTACAGAAGCACTTATCAACTACCAGCTTATACTACAACCTTTAATGACCTCACGCCCATGTGATTGAATGAGGAAGTGTCTGTACTTGGACTTGTTGAAGCGTACTGAGAGGGAGGGGGAAGCTGCAAAATTAGATGTGATGTATTGTTTCCTACGGGTCTGGTGACTGGTAAGGAGCAGTTGGTGAATAAGTGAGTTATGAGTTCTAAACATTGTACAAGTGTAACAGGCAGCTCGGCATTCGGGCTCAGACACTGGCGTGCAACTCGGACGACTGCAATGCGAGTGAAAATTTTATTGCAGTCTGACCAATGTTAGTCAATGTCCGATAACACATTTACGAGTGTTGGACGGTTTTTCTCGGCCGATTCTCGGATGACGAGTCAGTCGCAACATGATGCGAGTGTCGGACGAGACTCGCCAATGCAAGTCTATGGGTCCACCAAAAAAGACGTACACACGGACCATCTGAGTCGGATGCGAATTTTAATTGATACGTTGTCATTCTGTAGCTTACACAACTGTAAAAATGCTCCTGTAAATGATTATACAGTAAATAGCTGCTCAGTAAAAAAACGGATAGCACACGGACAGCATACGGAAGCCACACTGACCAAAACTTGGATGACACTTGTCCCGAGTCTCGGGTTCATCAATCGGACCATTTTTGCACTCGCCAGTGTGTTTCCAGCCTTGTAGTATAGGGTTTCAGGGACAATACAAAAATTATTTAACTCCCTGAACTTCCCCTTTATACTTCCATAAACAGTTATGACAACAGACTTTCAGCTGCAGACGTAGTAAAAAATAAACATATGTTAGGTATTAACCCCTTCACCACCCGGGAATGTTTCGTTTTTTGCTCCTCTGCTTCCAAGAGCCATAACTTTATTTTTCTGTCAATATAGACACATGATGGCTTATTTTTTGTGGTTCGAGTTGAACTTTCAGATGCAATCATTTATTTTACCATATAGTGTACAGGAAAATGGGGGAAAAAATCCAAATGCAGTGAAATTGCAAAAAAAAAAGTGCAATTACACGTTTGCTTTTTGTTTTTTGTTTTTATTCGCCATGATCACTAACTATATGGTAAAACTGATGTGACGGTGTGATGCCTCAGTTCGGCACATGTTCGTAGATACTAAACGTGTACTTTTACTGGCACCTAAGTGCTGAAAAAAATTCAGAATTTGAAGAAAAAAAAGAAATCGCACTTTTTGCACCATGTTCTGCTGTTTTGATCGCCCGTTATTACATTTTATAGCAATGTTGCGACAACCAAAATAAACATAATTTTGGCGTTTGGACCTTTTTCTCCGTTACGCAGTTTACGGTTCTCATTAACTGATTTTATATCTTAATAGATCAGACATTTACGAACGCAGAGATACCAAATATGTTTTTTTTAGTTTATTTATTTTTTATTTTGAATGGGAGAAAAGGGGGGTGACTTGAACTTCTTGGGGTTTTTTTTCTCATTTTTAAAAACTTTATTTATTAATTCTTACTTTTACACAGCCCCATAGGGCGCCACAGCACTGCAGTGGCTGATCGCTTATGACAGATCCGATGAGCTGCAGCACATCGGGATATGTCAGAATTGTGCACTGAGTGGTTGACAGCACTTGCCAACCACTTGCATGAAGTGCTCTGTGACAGCTTCCGGGGTCAAGCCAGGAGCCCGGGCTGTCACATGTTACGATCTTATCGTGGGATCTCTGATGCAGGCGGGGAACAGTGCATTCCCTGCCGAGGCACCTTTGGATCCCGCTGTCCGTGATTGACGGCAGGATCCAAGGGGTTAACAGCACCAATCGGATCCTGGTGCTGGAAGTCCGACATCTCAGCTGATGAAATCAGCTAAGATGACAGGGAAATGGTGTAAGCGCCGCACCGGAGCTCACATCAAACCCTGGTAACCGGCCCATAAGGTTGTACAACATTATGGGTCGGTAAGGGGTTAATATAATCGTATTTAACTGCAGAATGAAAGAAACATGCTAATTATGCTGCATGGTGAACACAAAAAAATCTATGAAAAGAATTCCAGATAATAATTTTTTTGTTCATCCTTGGAAAAAATGAAATGGGTAATTCAAAATGTATTATGTACACAAAACATATAGCTTCCAGTGAAAATATAAGTTTGTCCTGAGGGAAAAAAAAAAGTATTAGCCCTTTCTACAAGCCACAAATAAAATAGAAAAAAATGTAAATGTGTTTCTGCTCAAAAGAAGTAAGACTGAAAATAAATGGAAATTTGGTATGATCATAATTGTATTTACCATCAGACTGAAAATTACTAGCCAATAATTCAAAAAATAACTTGTTTAAAAAAAATGTATATACATACCGGTATATTCCAGAATTTAGTTTTTTTGTTTATTTGTCCTCCGTAAAAGTGTAATAAAAAAATATTAAAACGAAGCCCTAATTCTTGAGAAAAAAAAAATCTTATTGGCCAGGTTCACACCATGGGCTGATCAGGTCCGGGGCCCCGGACCCAATCTAGAAACAGAACCGGAGGTTTGCCCTCCGGTCCAGTTCACAGCCGGATGCAACTAAGCGCAGCTGCTGGAATTTCAAGATCCTCCCTAGCCGCGGTCCTGAAAGCTCATCAGGGGATAGCAGGTGGTGCTGAAGTTTAGCAGCGCTCGCTGCCAAACTTCAGCAGCTAGCGTCTGGTTCCCAGATCCAATGTTTTTGTTGGACCGGGGCGATCCAGCGCCATAGACTTCCATGTTAGGGAGCGCCGGAGCGCCCCGGATCCGGGAGCATCTGATTTGGGCAGATTTTCACCCCGGACACAAAACGTTACAAGAAACGTTTTTATGTCTGGGAGAAAAATCCAAATTCACTCGGATCCTCCCGGACTGATGGAAACCGGATGGCACATAGCTGCCATCTGGTTCCATCTGGCTTCATAGAGCTGTATTATGTCAAAATCGCGTCTGGGTCTGTCTGGTTTACACGGGACAGCCCCGGACCTGATCAGGCAGTGGAGTGAAGCCGGCCTCACACAGGTCTATTGGAAAAGTGTTAAAGGTGTGGATCTCTAGCACCAGAAAAAGATTATTTTTTTTGCAAATAATGTTTTTTATTCTACAAAATTAATAAAACCTTAAACTTTATACATTAGATACCCAAATAATTATATTTGCCAATAAATTGAAGTCTACCATGCTTGTACCACATGGTGAAAGGAATACAATTTGTAGTGTAAAAAAAGGGTAGAATTGTTTTTTTATCCTATAGCTTCCCAAAAAATTTATAAAATCTGGTGAAGAAATTATACATACATCAAAATGGTAACAACAATAAATACAGATCATCATCAAAAATAAACCCTCACAATCCTTCATACAGTTAAGTCAAAAGAAATATAAAAATGTTATACTATAGCTCTTTGAAAGCAACAATAATTAACACTCCACCCATTAAAAATATGTCCTGAAGGTTCAAATTTTAGTAGTCCTGATGTGGTTAAAAAGCAAAATTAATAATCCTGCAGTTTCACTCCGGCTACTGTGGCGATTGTTTTCGGCAGGTTCCTTATCATAGGCAGGATTACAATGATCAGAGGAAGCCACTAAAGTAAAGCAAATGAATCCAGCAAAATCCCTGTAAGGAGTTTTTCTAACTTCAGCCATTCATTGCCATGATGAGTATAGGACGTCGGTGCTACAGAATCGGTAAAGCTGGTGTGCTGCACTGTCTTGTGATTGCCATGAAGGTAACAAGCACCAGAGAAACACTGTAGCTCATCATGCAATGCTATTTCCAAGATGTTCTGGACAGGGTAGCTCAGCTGGGCTTTACTGTTGCTATTGCCTCACTGGTCTCAGTACTTCGGTGCTCGTATTCTAGTTTCGAAATAACCCTTTTAAGGCCAGACACACACTGAGCTGAGACGCATGCGAGATACTTGTACGAGTCTCGCTTGACATGGCCGCTGTCTCTCTGGACCGGAACGGGTCGGCTGCATAGAAACACAAGCAGCTGAAGTGCTCCTGTCTAGAGCGCTGGTGTTCCAGGTGACTCATGCGAGACTCGTGCGAGTATCTCACTTAGTGTGTCTCTGGCCTAACAGAGGACCCGTCACCAGATCAACAGTGCCCTTGAGTAAAATGTTTAATTTAACAAAAAACCTGCTAAATGGTTCTGGAGATATGTTTTTTTTTTTTGTTTAGTGCTACTTTTTATGGTGCTTACAAAGGGGAATCACCCACAGGACTTAATAGGGGGGGGGGGGGGGTTGGGGGGGGGAGGTTGTTGTTAGACTGCGCTACACAATTTTTGTATGAGCAGAAGACCAAAGAAATAAATAAGCTCTAGAATAAAGGCCCATATTTTTGGAATCCTATGGTGGATGTTGGCCACTTTATCTTGTTGACAGGTCCTCTTTAAAGAAGCACTCCAACTAGTAAATGTGTGCATGTATGTAATGTAGTGTTAGTGTATTAATATACTCACCTACCACTGCGGTCACCGGTGTTCTGTGCTTTGCATTACCCAGATGTTTCTTTTACAAGTGAGAGGCCATGGTGTATCATAACGAGGCTCCATAGTCTTCCTTTATAAAGTCAACTTCTGGCTCATTTGACGTCAATGAAAAGAATAATGACGCCGGATACTGGAGAGCGCAGCCGGCGGTGAGAATATTAATACACACATCCTACATTACAAGCATATACACAGATTTGCTGAATTAATCAGTTTAGTGGGAGTACTTGTTTAAAGTTTAGAATGAATACAGTTTAATCCATAAATGCATTTTCAATTTTTTTCACTTTACAATTCATACAAAATGTGTGCACGGTGTACAGTATATATACACAAAAGTTGTAGATGTAGAAAACATGCCACAATGTAAGAATGCTTTAAAAAACAAGAGTTGTTAATAGTTTGCATTTTGTTAACTGATAAAAATCAAATAAATCAACAAAAGAGAAATGTAAATTAAATCAATATTAGGTGTGACCACTCTGCCTTAAAATAGCATCAATTAATCTAGATCAATTTGCACAATTCAGGAATGAATTTCGTAGGTTACTAGTCAGGTGTGTGAGTAAAAAATGTAAACCAAAGAGCTATGTAGGTTGAAACACAATGAGGCCTCAATTCAGGCATCGGTAATTTTTTTCCTACCTGACGGCTGGGGCTTTCTGGGCATACACACTGAGCATAATGAAGCAGCTCAGTGCACCCAGGAAGTCTCTACACTGCACAGATACGGAAATGACACCGGAACGGCCTCATACAGTGCTGGGAAACGTGCGAGGGAAATCTATTCTCATGCCCAGCAGGGCGTTGACAAGAGCAGCGAGGGATGGAAGTAGAGCACCGGAGCCAGCCCATGTCGGTCTACACATGTAGACTGGAAGGCTCATTTGCATGAAAATGTGTAAGTTACTATTTCATTTTTGCAATATACTAATGACCCTCGGTTCCTGCTCTGCTGCAAGCCGAATGTCTGTATGCTTTGATTGGATAACAGCTGCAGAGCAGAGGGAATGATTAAACTTTCCATCTCCTGCATTGCTGGACTGGGTGAGCTCCTAATGCATTGCAATGTTTCACACGCATCTCGTTCACTTGTATTGGTGTGTGTAATTAGTGACTCACTGCCAAATGCAGAATGCTGTGAGTTTTCTGCAGCAGAATTGTGGCTGAGGGAAAAATAGCAGATGGACACAACCTGACTGATTCACAATGGTCCATGTGCAATCTGATGTTTTATCAGATTGCACTTCCTTTTAAAACAAGTGGAACCTCAGCCCAAAGAGAATATGAGGTGTAAGAAGTGATATATGTTATTCATGGTCTGCAGCCATACACAAATTGATTTCTAACTTCTTGGACAGTCTACTACAGACCAAAGGGTCATAGGTTTATAAATACTCCATCCTGAAAACTGCATTTTTATTAAAATAGGGTCTTGAGGACTTATTGGTTTATTAATTTAGTGATTGAAAGTTACATTTTAATATTAGTTCTTGAGTTAGAGTACCTCTTGTTGCTTTTGGAAATTTGTGTTTATAATGATCTAACCCTACGCTGACTGGAAATAGATTTGAGGTTTTGTGTTTAGACATAAAACCGATGTCTCTAAGGGTACAGTCACACTAGGTGACATCGCCAGCGATGCAGGGGCGTGGCCTATCGCCGCCGACATCGCCGGTGCGTCACCTAGTGTGACGCGGCGATAATGATGCGAAATATCGCCTCAGAAGGATCGTCAGGTTTCACAGCAGTGTAGTGAAACATGGCGATCTGAACAGGGCGATCAGGCATGATCGCCCTGTGTAACGCGGCGACCCGCAATGTTTAACATTGTGGGTTACCAGTCGCTGGGTTGCTAGGCAACCTAGCGAGCGGTCGCCGACGCTACTTGCCAACGAGTATGCCGGCAAGTTGCCACGTGTGACATCTCACCAGCGATGTCGGAGGGGATGCGCGCACCAGTGATTCCCCACCAACATCGGCGGCGAGGTGGCACCGTGTAACGGGCCCCTTAGAACTATCTTCAGGAAAATGTAAAGAGGATATGATAAATGATGATAAGGCCACAAGAGCGCCTTGATCTCAACATCATTGACTTTGTCTGGGATTACATGAACAGACAGAAGGATTTGCACAAGCCTACGTCCACAGAAGATCTGCGGTTAGTTCTATATGATGTTTGGAACAACCTCCCTGAAGAATGAGTTAGTTGAAAGACTGCGCAAGTGTACCTAAGAAGCATTAATACTGTTTTGAAGGTAAAGGGTAGTCACACCAAATATTGATATGATTTTGATTTCTCTGGTGTTTGTCAATAAATTAAACTAACAGTTTGATTGTTGACATTCCGACTACATCATTTTTTCCACACCTTCGCAAAACATTTGCACAGTGCTGTGCATGTGTGTATATTAGTGTAGGCTAAAACATCCTGATTTATAGGTGAGGGTCTGGGTCTTGAGACCCTCCCAATCGCTTAAGACCTTGGAGAAGTGCTTTCCCTTTCATGAGCAAAATACACAGCGGTTGTAGAGCTATTAGACTTTCAATTGAGTCCTGAATATGTGACACTATACATTTTAATAAGTCATTTTTTCCCAATGTTATCAATTACTTCATGACCCAGCCTATTTTGACCCTAAAGACCTTGCCACTTTTTGCAATTCTGACCAGTGTCCCTTTATGAGGTAATAACTCTAGAACGCATCAATGGATTCTAGCGATTCTGAGATTGTTTTTTTGTGACATATTGAGCTTCATGTTAGTAGTAATTTTAAGGTCGATAATTTTTGCTATTATTTGTGAAAAAATCTTAAATTTGGCAAAAATTTTGTACATTTTGCAATTTTAAAATTTTGAATTTTTATTCTGTTAAACCAGAGACTTATGTGACAAAAAAATAGTTAATAACATTTCCCACATGTCTACTTAACATCAGCACAATTTTGGAGAAAAAAAATTTTTGGGGTAGGAAGTTATAAGGTTTCAAAATTCATCAGCAATTTTTACAAAACCATTTCTTTAGTGACCACATCACATTTGAAGTCACTTTGAGGGGTGTAAATGACAGAAAACACCCAAAAGTGACACCATTCCAAAAACTGCACCCATCAAGCTACTCATAACTACATTTATTATTAACCCTTCAGGTGCTGCAAGGGAACTAAAGCAACGTGGAAGGGAAAAAATGGACATTTTAATTTTTCCAACAAAAATGTTCTTTTAGCCTCAATTCTTTCATTTTCACATGGGCAACAAGATAAAATGCATCCTAAAATGTGTTGGCCAATTTCTCCTGAGTACACTGATACCTCATATGTAGTCATAAACCACTGTTTGGGCGCACAGCAGGGCTCAGAAGGGATGGAGCGCAATTTGACTTTTGGAGCTAATTTTCCATTCAAAAAGTGAAAATGTCGCTCCTTCCCTTCTGAGCCCTGCCGTGCGCCCAAACAGTGGTTTATGACCACATATGAGGTATCAGTGTACTTAGGAGAAATTGCCTGACAAATATTAGGATCCATTTTATCCTGTTGTCCATGTGAAAATTAAAAAATTGAGGCTAAAAGAAAATGTTTGTTAAAAAAAAAGTACTTTTTCATATTTACGGATCAATTTATGAAACACCTGGGGGTTCAAAGTGCTCACTATGCATCTGGATAGGTTCCTTGGGGGGTCTCGTTTCCAAAATTGGGTAATTTGTGGGGGAGCTCCAATGTTTAGGCCCACGGCCTCTCCAAATGCGACATGGTGTCCGCTAACAATTTGAGCTAATTTTCCATTCAAATTGTTAGCGGACACCATGTCATGTTTGGAGAGCCCCTGTGTGCCTAAACATTGGAGCTCCATCACAAGTGACCCCATTTTGGAAACTAGACCCCCGAAGGAACTTATATAGATGCATAGTGAGGACTTTTAACCCCCAGGTGCTTCACAATTGATCCATAATAATGAAACAAGAAATTTTTTTGTGAAAAAAAAGTACTTTTTAATTTTTACGGATCAGTTTGTGAAGCACCTGGGGGTTCAAACTGCTCACTATGCATCTAGATAAGTTCTTTGGGGGGGTCTAGTTTCCAAAATGGGGTCACTTGTGGGAGAGTTCCAATGTTCAGGCACTCAGGGGCTCTCAATACGCGACATGGTGTCTGCTAACAATTGGAGCTAATTTTCCATTCAAATTGTTAGCGGACACCATGTCCTGTATGGAGAGCCCGTGTGGGCCACCAGCATTGCCATCAGCACAAGGGCAACTGGAAGAGTCTGGTACAGCACCAGAAAATGGTGCCTCTAATGAATGTGCTATTTTCTGGGGTGGCTCTGGATTGTAATTCACAGCATGGGGGGCCCACATTGTTTGGGTCCCTCCATGCTGAGGATTCCAGTCCCCCCAGCTGCCGAGTTGTATTTGGCTGGCAACCATAAATATGGCAAAGCTTTATGTTTAATCTGTCTTTACGGAAGAAAACATGCAAGAAAATCAACCGTACATTTTCTGATATTGTTTAGGCCCAACGCCAGCGTAGTAAGAGCCTCTTGTGTATAACTTAAAGTTCACAATTCTCACCCAATAGCGGGTAATCACTAAGGAAGAAATGCAGTTAGTGAACAGTATGCAATCAGCACCTTTGTTTCAAAACAGAACGAGTTAACGATAATAAACTTTTCAATTATGTTAACTAAGTTAACTATATTAAAGCTTGCTGCTCTTGGAGCTGGGGGTAGTTGGAGTATTCTTAAGATATGAGAAGAAGTAGAGTCTCAGCTCTCTCAGGGAATCTCGTGTCGGTAGGTATTACAGGTGATAGGAAGTGGGCACAGGTAAGAAGGGTCAGGGAAGGGTAGGGAGATGGGACGCGAGGACAAGTAAATATGTGAGAAGGGAGAGGGAAAAGGAAGAAATGGGGAGGGGGTGTAGGGGTTGGGCACTCCCCCTCAGGAGGGACCAAAGGTCTCCAAATATCTCGGACTATTAATAAACATCGTTCCCATGTGACTACAAATTTATCACCGTTCAGCTCTGCAGTGAGATCCTACCTCCTACAAAGACAGTGCATTTCCTTCATCCAGTCTGTCTAAGGGGACAAGCTGCCTGCTTCCAATACCGCGGAATGATTGTATGAGCTGCAGTTAGGCAGAACCACAAAATATCTCTCTTCTGCGAATTGATGGTACCCGGGAGGATAGAGAGCAAAGCAATCTGAGGTAATGCCTCCACGGCATCGCCACTTATCTCCCTATATGCGGAGAAGACCCCCTTCCAAAAGGGCTGTATTTTGCTACAACTCCACCAAATATGAGTCATCATTCCCCTCTCCACCAGGCACCCCCAACACCTATCAGACAAAGAGAGGAATACCGCGTGGAGATCGACTGGGCAACGTTACCATCTGGGGATTTTAAATTTTTTTTTTTTACAACGGACAGCCATGGATCCCCAAAAAACGTAATGTGAATGCACCCTTAGTCAACAACTCCCCATACAGAGGAACTCTCAGCCAAACACTAGACTAAAGCGCCTATTACACGCTTCAATGTCCCTGCGATTCCACCAACCATCCGTCGTGGGTGGGATCGCTGGGACATCGTTAGCTGATCGCTGGTGAGCTGTCATATAGGCAGACTCACCAGCAATCAGGACCAGCGAGAACGCTGGTATCCAAGGTAAACAGTGGGTAACTAAGCGCTGCGCTTAGTTACCCACTGGTTACCTTGGATACCAGCTCCCATGCTTGCTATGTGGCGCTGGGAGCTCGCTGATTCTTGGTCTCCCGCTGTCACACACAGCTAAGTTGCGCGTCCAGTGGGCGACCAATGATAGATTTATGGACAGGACCATAAATCTCCGTTCAATGATCAACGTCTTATCGTTGATAGGTGTTACACACAACGATGTCGTTTCACCAAAATGGTGACGTTGCAACGATATCGATCATGATATCGTTGTGTGTAATGTCCCTTAAGGGTAGCAGGGTTGCCACTAAGGCCTGACTGATCTGCCTGGAGTTAGGGGCCCGCCGAATTTGGAGGGGCATGGCCATTGGGGCAGGGGGGCCTGGCTGTGATGGTGGGGGGCGTGGCTGTTGGGAGCAGAGAGGCCCACCCCCCCGCACGACACATGCTGACACTGCTTTGCTGGCCTGGGCCTGCCGTGAAAGACTAGAGGGGGCGGGCCCCGATCTCCTCCAGGCCCCACCCCCTTATGTCTTGCACGGGCCCTCAGCCCTGCCCTGTCTCCTTCTATCCATCACCGCTGCAAACCGGAAGTCACGCGGACATCGGCAGTATTCAAGTGACTGGAGTCACTGGAGGGAGCTGCTGCTGTCTCTACTACTGGTGAGTTAGATGCTTGTTTGTCTGTCTATGTCTGTCTCTATGCCTGTCTCTTTCTGTGTCTCCCTCTCTTTCTGTCTGGCTGGCTCTCGCTCTGGCTGGTGGTCTGTCTGTGGCACTGGGACTCTGTGGTGCTGGAGCTCTGTCTGTGGTGCTGGCGCACTGTCTGTGGTGCTGGCGCACTGTCTGTGGCTCTGTCTGTGGCTGTCGCCCCCCGACTCTGTCTGTGGCCCGCCGCCAGCTCTGTCTGGAAAAAAGGAAAAACAACATAAAAACATAGAAAAAAGTGGGCTTTATTGCCAATGGCGTGGCCACGCATTGGGCGATAAAGTCCACTTTTTGCTATTGTTTTGTGCTGTTTTTCCTTTTTTCACTCTATTGTAAGGAACCATCTGGATTGCTTGTTGGGAAAGCTTTGCACATAAATTGAGGTAATTTTTGGTGCTATACCAATTTTTCACTATAAATATAAAATATGTTTGGGTGGAGGCTTGGCAGAGTCTCAGGGGGGCCCCAAAATTCCTAGTGGCAGCCCTGGGTACAATAACTGGTAATGCGATGTCCAAAACTAGATAATATAGAAAAAAATAAATCCAGGCAGAACTCCAATTAATATGCAAAAAATAAATTTTATTAGCACAATATGTGGCGAGACATTTTGGCTGACAGCAAACCTTTATCAAGCCTTGATATTTATTTTTTCTAGATAGATGGTACTTAGATAGATAGATAGATAGATAGATAGATTTAGCCCCTGTATCTGCCCCATCCATCATTCCTACAGTCCCTACCCACCATCCCCACAGTCCCTATCCCTATTTCCCATTGTACACTTGATTTGGCAAAAGTAAGAGGGAAGAGACCCCATGATGGGCAGACCCCATCTGTTGGCTGGAGGAAAGAATAGGTAGAGGGGGTGGGACTAAAAGAGAGAGTTCATTAGTTAGTTAGTTAGAGTGAGGAGTCCAGGGAAGACGGAGGAGGAGGAAGGATGTAGAGAGAGGGAGTCCTAGGGGACATGGGAGTGGAGGATCCACTCATAGGCCCCAAATCAGTGAGGCGGAGGGACTGGTTGCGAGAGGGGACTGGCCCCGATCTGGTGGAACGCTTCAGGGTTCAGCAGGCAAACCACAGGCCGCTGCATCTGTATGAGCAGTGGTTACTTTCCGTCTTCAATCCACAGGATGGTCGCTAGAAGTAGGGTCAGGGGATGTGTCGCCCAACAGGGCCCGCAGCCACTAGCTTGGGACACTGTACACGAAGGCGCAAGGCAGGAGAGAAGAGTAATCCAGCGCAGGGAGAGAGCAACCTGGGAAGGCTACAAAGAATGCCTTGGTGGAGCGATCCTGATTGATTGAGAGCTGACCTGACTGCATCCTGGAGGAGTACAGAACCCAGCTGGGTTACCCTTGCCTGATCAGCAAGTAAATAGGTAAAAGAACTGCATGAACTGTGTCTGTCTGCTCCTTCACCGCCTTGCTGCCTTCCACACCGCCACAGCCCTCATCTTTACTATCGACTCCACCTGTGACGAGCGATACCATCCCGGCTGCCGCACCATCTGCCCCAGAGGCCCAAACCGGAAGCGTTGGCCAACCCTGGCCGAATACCAAAGGGGCTCTGATGTAATGAATATCTGAGAAGAGACCTAGAGAAGCAATGAAATTTGGTAACCAAGAAGTGGTCGCCTAAAGTCAGGTTTAGTGTTGAATACTTTCTGACTTTTATCTATTTAGTATGAGTTCCATAAGAAACAAATATGTCTCCTGTGCTGACTAAGGCAGTGGTGGGCTTCATGTGTCCAGTAAACATAGTGGACACCCATTTCCAAACTATTCAGGGGTTTCTATCGCCCTATTGGGTCTAAGACACTAGAACCTGCAGTCCCACTCATGTCCCAATGCTTTACCTGCACTTATAGGGGTGCGGGTAAAGCACTCGGACCCCAATACTGCCGCTTACAGGAGGTTTATAGACTGGTTGTTGTGCAGCCCCATAACATGTAAGTCTATAATAGACCCTGGCCCCATCAGCTTTTTGTAACCTTTTGTATGTGGGGAACCTGCACACGACCGGACCCATCTCCATACGTCTCCCATTAATGGCTGGTCATTATAGGGAAAACCAGTGATGTGAGGAATCCATCCAGATGTTCTCATCCATCAGAAATCCCTTTAAAGAGAACCTGCCACTTTCCATAAATTTTTATTTTTGTTATGTTTCCTGGTGTAAATATGGCTGATCTGAATCTGAATTGTTGTTCTTGTCTTCCTGTCCCTCTGTCCTTCTTCCTTGCATGTAAATAATCTTTTTAGCCAAGTGCGCTAAGAAGAGTGGGAAATATCAAGAAAATCCTTCCCACCCTCCCACAACCTGACGGACAGATGTGTGTACATCTCCTCTGATGGACAGGTGTGTGTACATTTCTTCTGATGGACAGACAAGTGTACATCATCTCTGATGGACATACGTGTGTACATCTCCTCTGATGGACAGACGTGTGTACATCTCCTCTGATGGACAGACGTGTGTACATCTCCTCTGATGGACAGACGTGTGTACATCTCCTCTGATGGACAGACGTGTGTACATCTCCTCTGATGGACAGACGTGTGTACATCTCCTCTGATGGTCATATGCGTGTACATCTCCTCTGATGGACAAATGTGTGTACATCTCCTCAGATGGAGGCGGCTCTGCGGGTCATTATTACACATATAGGGGTTGTCCTGCGCCACTCACTTCTGCACCGGGCGGTGACTTTGTTCTGGGAGATACGGGCCAGGACATGTATATAATTAACATAAATCATGTATCTGTCCTATCCGAATACATAGGTGCAATATTTGGCACAAATTACTCCATGTTTCTCCTCTTACTATAGCCAGTGTTAGTTAATGCGCCATTGTGGTCATTCCTGACCCCCCGTTGTGTCCTGTGTCTACTTGTTGCCCCTGTGTCGCCTCTTTCGTCCTTTTCCTGAATCTCCTGTGTTCTGCGTCTTTGTGACCCACTCTTCTGTCGTCTTTCAGGTAGTGTATTATATAGGACCTATAAGATGTGAGTTCCCCATCACTGAGACCGATCCCATAGTGATCTGACATGGGACAGATGACATCATGGCTGGACCTCTACAATGTGAGTGCCCCCATTACCGAGACCGACCCCCATAGTGATGTGACTTGGGAGAGGTGATGTTATTGAGGCGGTCGACAGGGTATGGGGTACTCGGGTACTGGGGCTGATGGTGGCTTCTATGGGGAATCATGGCTGGTTGATCCCCGGTCCCGTGCCCTGGACCCTCAATGGCGGGGAAATGGTGGGGGATAAGGGGATTGTTAATGTGACGCCACCTATGGTACCTGGTAATGGGTATACCAGCGCTGCAGCCAGCCGCTGAGGTGATGGTGGGTGCAGCAGAGTGTGGTACAGCTCCCCACAGCGGGAATGGATGAGGTGAGTAGTAGTTGCGTCTTTGCAGACAAGGCGCTGAGTTGCGGCGGTTAGACAGGCACACAGACACACAGGGATTGTTGTTTCAGTACCTTTTACTGGTGACAAGGTAACAGGTATAGTCCAGAGTATTAACCAGGTCCCCGGTGCAACTTGGGACTTTCACCTTAGAAAGTTATGAGGCCTCCTCTGTGTCTGTGCTCTGTAGTTTAGGGTAAGACCTGCCTGAGCCTAAACCCACCGCGTCTTCTTTTCCCTCTCGGGGCTTTGCTGCAAACTGACAATAAGGTCCTTCTGCGGGGTCCCTGTTTCTCCTAAGGCCACTGGTCCTATGCTTGGTCAGTTTCAGCGTCTCTTACTTGTTCTCCTCAGGGGGTAAACTTCTCCTGAGTCCTCCGGGCTTTTTCTGTAGCAATAAATGATTACAGCATCGGACTCCGGTGTCCGGGTGTACTAAAGGGCTGTAGTAAATGGTTCCCTTTCTTAGTTCCCTGCTTTCTCCACTTGCCTCCGACCCTTTCCCTAGGGTGCACACAGCGGTCAGTGGTCCCTGGTCTTGGATCTCTCCCAGCGACCAGCTCCTCCGTCTCCTCTCTCCTCACTGCAGACTAACTCCTGGACTGACTAACTCCTCCCCTCAGGCCTGGATGTTCTTAAAGGGGAACTGGCTTAAGGCAGCCAGCAGAGCTCCCCCTTCAGGTCTGGGGTGGAAAGGTGTTGTGTGCTGTGCAAACCATGGTGTAATTCCCTCCTTGCACCGGTGGATCCTGTGGAAATCCCCCGCAGGGGTGCTACATCCCCCCTAGTTAAATACAGTCCTCCAGGACTGAAACATTTTTCATAAACATAACATTTGTTATTGAACAGAGTCTTAAAAATGAAAAATTTACAAAAACCAGGTAGAAATAGGAAAAACGGGTAACCAGTCCATACAGCGCTAGTCCATCCGCTGCAGGCTGTTTAAAGGGTGTTTAAACAGGGGTTTACCACTACCAGTCCTGTGGCTATGGTCCATTTTTGAAAATAAGAAAAAAGGGGAATTCAAAAGTCCACAGGCAAAGTTTCTGTAGGTTTAAAGGTCAACAACACAACAACAAACAATACAGGTGCCTCGGCGTAGGAGTCCTAGGTACTGCAGGGGCCTCTACCGGGTCATAAGCTCTGTAGGCCACATTATCATGGCTGGAGTCATGTGACTCGCTCTGTGTATGGCATCCCCTATATTCCCGTTCCTGCAGCAGTGGCCCCATGTACACTGTGCTCAAATGATTATGCAAATTAGTTTTAAGTGTCATAGGGTTTTATTTTTGTTTTTTTCATTGAAACCCATTAATGGTATTGTGTCTCAGGGTTCTTTGGATCATTGAAATGAATCTCAGATATCTGTGATAATTAGTTTAGCAGGTGAGCCCAATAAAAGGAAAACTGGGTGTTCCACAATATTATGCAGGCCACAGTTTTCAAGTAACATGGTAAATAAAAAGGATCTCTCTGTTGCCGAAAAGCAACAAATAGTGCAATACCTTGGACAAGGGGTGAAAACATTTGATATTGCACAAAAACTTAAGCGTGATCATCATTTTGTGAAGAGATTTGTGGCTGATTCTGAGCACAGATGTGTTTGTGCAGATAAAGGCAGAATGAGGAATGTTTCTGCAAGGCAAGTTAATCAGATTAAGAGAGCAGCTGCTAAAAATGCCTTACAAACCAGCAAACAGATATTTGAAGCTGCCTCTGGGTAAGGACTGGAGGGAGGGTGCGAATTTTAGGAATATCAGCCCTTTTGAGGGCTGTTTCAAGGAGTAGGGATTAGGGAGTAGGGAGTAGTAGTTTATCAGCCCTTTTCAGGGCTACTTCATAGAAGCAGGGACTAGTTTTAATTTCAGCCCTTTTGAGGGCTAGGTTAGAGCAATCCCTATTAGTTTTTGCCAGGCAAGTGTGTGCCAGTGCTGTGCAAGTGTTTTTTCACAGCATCTGGCCACATCTAGCTCTTTGAATCCTTTAGGGCAGGTAGTGGATGGGGGGGTATAAAGAAATCTATACCCTATAGTCAGATGAAGAGAGTCAGCCGAATAGTGAGTGAAAAAGCGGGACTCGGTGGACTATTGGATGACCAAATCTCGAGATTTAAAGAGCGAGGATATCCAATTGGCTTATTGAGAACTCATAAAGAAAGAGTTCTGGGTGAAAGGGAGAAAGAAGTCCCATTACAAAGAGAAGAGGTAACAAAGAAAAAACTGAAAGACAGAATAGCATTGATAACTTCCTATGGAGAGGAAAGTGGGCAAGTTGCGACTATTATTAAAAAACATTGGTCAGTTCTATCAAGTTGCTTACCAAAAGTGGAGGAATTCAATAACCCACCATTAATAACTTATAGGAGAGGTAGGAGCCTTAAGGATATGATCGTCCACTCAGATATAGGACCACTGACCAAGTTAAAACAGAATACCATCACAGGCACAGCCAGGAGGGGGTGTTACCCCTGTCTTGGCTGTGTAAATTGTAGTTATATGATCAAGGGGAATAGATTTCAGAACCGTAAAGGAGGAAAGACCTTTGAGATTAGACATCTGCTAACTTATACATGAGAATTTGTAGCGTACCTGTTGGAATGCCCATGTGGGCTTTGGTATGTAGGCGAGACTACATTAGAGTTTAAGACTCGCCTAGGCCAACACAGGTACATAATAAGAGAAAAAGTAAAAAATCTACCAGTTTCTAAACATTTTTTAGATTTGGGGCATCAAGAGAAAGGCCTGAAATGTCGAATAATTGATATAGTGCCCCCCCTCAGGAGAGGAGGGGACAGGGAAAAATTGCTTAAAACGAAGGAG